>SPJY01003962.1:494009-632678 GCA_005191435.1 Raddia distichophylla
TTTGTTTCCAGATATTGGTGGAGACGGGCCACATTGGGAGGCAAGCAAGTGCTTCTGTAATGGTTACTGATGGCGAAACAGTAAGTGGTCTGAATTTGATGTGTAGATTGCCTGGTTTAAGAAGGGGATAAAACGTTTATTTGTCTGCTGCTCAGAATGCCAAAGTGAATGTGGCAGACTATTCATTCTGTTGCTACGGCATTGTTTTTTTGTTCTTGTGATGCTGAAATGGGTCCTTAATCTATTGTCAGTGCACTTTCATTTCCATGTAATTGGTTATATCAGTATTATGCCTTGTCTAATTACCTATTTTCAAACGCGAAATGGGTGTTAGACTAGTAGTACCATCGTGTATTCCTTTCATGAAGTAGGTTTCCTAGACCATGAACCTGAATTCTGGGTTTCCTCCATACTGTAGGCTGCCATGAGACATGCACTGTCCTAATTTATATGTTTGCCGCATGCATTGAACCCAAATATACCTGCCTTGGGTCTTATGTCATAGTCGTCGTTATGATTTATGTATGCCTTTCCCGAGGATAGCAAATTTATTCATGCAAACCGCTATATTTCCTTTTCCCTTGTTAAACTCAACATTGCAAATTTTATTTTCCTCACCACTATCTTCCAGACTAAAACAATGAAGGCAGAAGAATGTTAGAATTTACACCTAACTTGAATTTCTAATTGCATTGACAGATTGTCTACTGTTCTGTTTGTCTGGCTGATACTCCAAGCGATCCTTCTGATTTTTTCCCCATGTCAGTTAACTATCAAGAACGCCTTTCAGCTGCTGGAAGAACTAGGTACAAAATATTCTTTTCACCGTAGTCATCATCATCATTTGTTTGTGTATTTCATTCTCTCAATTTCTGTTTGTCAACTGATTGTGTATTTCATTCACTTCAATTCTGTTTGTCAACTGAATCCAGTGGTGGTTTCTTCAAACGAGAAGGAAGGGCAAAAGACCATGAGGTTCACTATAAGACCTTATTTTTTCTGTTATTGTATTTGTTGGGTGTTAGCGTTTCTTACTTTGAATCACAGGTTTTAGTATGCAGATTAATAGACAGGCCCCTACGCCCTACTATGCCCAAGGGTTTCTATTATGAAACTCAGATTCTATCCTGGGTAATCTTATCAACTTTTACTTGTATATGGAGCTTGCACTATCAGTTTTGAGTTTGAGGCCAATGTGAATAGCTGATGATTGTTCCACCAATTACTTGACCTTTTCTTTGAATTCCACTGAACATATGATAAAATGAAATAGTTTTACTACTACAGGTTTTCAGTTATGACGGTATTCATTCTCCCGATTGCCTGGCTGTGACAGCTGCTGGTATTGCCGTGTAGGTCTAATGGACAATAAATAAATATTATTCTTTTGTGTGTTTGTTTGTTATCTTGTAGCTGTTCTTATTTATCACCAAACTTGCTTCGTAGGGCACTCTCTGAAGTTCCAAATAAACAGACGGTTGCTGGAGTAAGAATTGGTTTGGTTGATGACCAGTTCGTTGTTAACCCAACCACCGAACAAATGGAGGACTCAGAGTTGGATTTGATGATGGCTGGGACCGACAGTGCCATATTGATGATAGAGGTTTGTGCTGAAGCTTAATTTGCCCATACACTTACCTCTTCCCATTTATCTCCTTGGAAAACAAACTTTTGTATTGAGAGAAATAATATTTGGAGATGAGCAGCGGACACCATTTCTCTCATCAATTTAGAAGCATGTTATGTTATAAAAACAAGATGTAAGTTTTAATGGCTCAATGCTACTCTTTCTTGCCATAATTTTGATAACAAACCAAATGCATGCCAAATATGGTCTATCGCTATACCAAATTTTGGTAATTGTTGATACTAAACTGCCCTTAATCCTTACTATTCGCACCTGTTGATGTTTTCCTTTGTGCGAACTAATGATAGGTCTAGTACAATCTTATGAGTTAAGATTGTATCGACATTTGCAATTTTTTTCCATACATTTTCCTGTTAATATCACTATCTGCTATATATTATGAAAAATTTAGATAATTCGTTATCTGGTTGATCTGATAAAGTAAATTATTATATGTTAATTGCTACTTTTAGTTTAAATTCCTTGTTATAGCATGTGTGTTTTTTCACTGTCGTTATCTTTATGCAATGAGCAATTATGGGCTTATCATATTCATTGCATTTGTTCATTTTTGTTTCCCTTGATGATTCTATGCCCTTGTTTCTAAAGATAGGCTAGTTTCCGTTATTTATGGTTCATGTGCTGAACAAAGATGTCAGTCTGTATTACCTCAGTTATCTTGATTTGTCCCTTGAACTCCTTGTGATTCTTTTGTGTTAAGATTCTCTCATGATTTATGACTAGTTCTTGATAGGGCTACTGTGATTTTCTCACTGAGGAGAAGCTACTTGAAGCTGTGGAAAAGGGACAGGTTAGCTCATAACTTCTTATTATGCTATGCTTTTTTATATAAGGTATTGCTATTCATAATAAAGATTGCCAAAGATGAGATGGCCAGTTTTAGCACTTAGTAGCTACCAATGCAGTCAACTACCAAAATATCATCAAGTCTTTGATCAAACGTAACATTTTGTTTCTCTTTTTTGTTTACTGATGCTTTTGTTAGCTTTTAAACTAGGTATTTGTGTTTCCTATAATTTACAATGATTCTTTTGGCAAGAAGTTGTGGTTTTACCCTGATCAAGTACTACCTCCGTTTTTTTTGGTTTGACGCCTTTGACTTTTCGACACGCTTTTGACCATTCGTCTTATTCAAATTATTTTTGTAAATATCATTTATTTTGTTGTGATTTGTTTTATCAATAGAGGTACTTTAAATATGTCTTTTTTTTAAACTTTGCACTAAATTTTTGAATAAGACGAATGATCAAAGACGTGCCAAAAAGTCGAAGGCGTCAAACCAAAAAAAAAACAGAGGGAGTACAATGAATCCCCAAAATGCTATGTTAGCAAGTTTCTTTTGGTAAAATGGTCCAATAACTATGATTTCATACATTTGAACACCTTTTTCTTAGAATATCTGCACTCTGCTAATTGTTTTTTTTTTTTGACCTTTTGCTTTGGTCAGCTACTCAGCTGATGTGATTACGGCCACAGTGTCATCTCTCTTTTAACTCTCAAATAAATACTAGTTTTGTCCCCCAAACATGCACTTTGTCTCATTTGTCTTCTCAAGGCTCCTTTTGGTTGTAGTATATTTGTTTCTTTTTTATTCTGACTTAATGTAGAAATCAGGTGGCAATTCGAGAAATCTGCATGGCAATTGATGGTCTTGTCCAGAACTGCGGAAAGAAGAAGATGGTTGATGCTATTGATTTACCACCCCCTGAACTCTACAGGCATGTTGAAGTACGAGCATACTACACACTCTCATTTACTTGACATGAATGTTACAGTGGCCACCCCTTGATACTGAATAGTTAGTATCACAGTTCTCTCTGATTCTTCTTGCTGGTGGTCAGGTGGACTGATTAGATTTTCATGGTGTTAAATTTTTTTTACCTTTCTCATTTTCACCTGATGGCCTCAATGTAGGTTCTGTGCACATTTCTCATGAGCCTCTTTCTCGAGTTCTAGCTTGCCAGGAGACAAATTGTTGCGTTTAAGCCTTCCAAGGCTGCCAGTACCAAAATAGCTGCTGATAGAATAGCTTACAATTATGAGAATATCGATAGTGTAAAATCCCAGTTGAAAAAAAGTATTACAGTTAGAAATAAAACATGCTTTCTCCATTCAAGACAGCATTTGAGTCTGCGATTGCCATTTCATCTACTTTCTTTTCCTCAAAAACAAATTTAGCAAATAGTTATTATACTTTGTATTCTGTATTTTCTTCATTGCTGATTTCAACTGGTAATCTTGTTCAGGATATTTCTGGAAATGAGTTGGTGAAGGCACTGCAAATAAAAGAAAAAATTCCCAGAAGAAAAGCTCTTTCGGCATTGGAGGACAAAGTAATAACAATACTTTCTGAACAGGGGTATGTTTCCAAAGATGAGTCAGCTGGAACAATTGAAAATCTTGACGTTGTTGTTGAAGAGGAAGAGGATGAAGTTATAGTGGATGGTGAAGTGGATGAAGGTGATGTTCACATCAAGCCAGTGTTGAGGAAGCCCCCCCGTCAGGTGATGATCATTGCTTTGTTCTTTCTGAAGTTCTGGGTCCATGGTTTATTTCTTTGTCAAAATTTTAGCAATATCATCTTGCAAATAGTTCTTTGTCTACTCTGACACTGACTATTTTATATTTTTGCTAGATCTTGTAGGGTTACACTCAATGTTGTATTTTGTTATTTTGTATGATATTTTGTTATCTAGCATCTTATGCACACTTGATGAACTGTCCCCTTTACTGATTTACACATTTTGTTGTATGTAGCTATTCTCAGAAGTAGATGTCAAACTAGTCTTCAAGGAAGTTTCATCCAAATTTTTACGAAGACGGATTGTAGAGGTATATTTCCTTTATTACCTAAATGTCAAAGCTGCTGAGATTCTCTCTTGACCTAAATGTCAGCATTGCTTCTACTACATTGTTTGTTGGGTAGAGATTTAGCTTCCATGTGCATACTTGAATGGCTGTATGCGGTTCAGGTTGATGATAGCCAAATAAGCCATGGTGAATGATCCAGAACAAAGCACGGTAGTCTTAAAATTAAGGCAATGCGTTATTTCAAGATAGCCAGAATTGCAATTTGGACACTATTGTCTGAGAATTAGAATTTTTTGGTAGTTCTTGCTACAAAAAGTTTCTGGCTTTCTTGCAGCGCTGAGCCGCTGATAAATAAGATGCAAAGTTTTGGAATAATAGGAACATTCATTAGCCTTGAAAAAATTCCGCCCATAAAATGTTGCAAGTACTCCAGCAAACCTGCTGGAATATGAGTGGTAATTCAGTCCTCCCATTGAACTTCCAAAAAGGACAAAAAACGGGAAATGAAGTTGTACTAGGTAGAACTAGAAGATACTTCTGTTATGACAAAATGGGTTGGCTGCATAACTAGTAGAGACTGTCTCTACAGATAGGGCTCCCCACTGCACAGCACTGAAGTGTGGCAATGCCTGCCAGATATTCTATTATTTAACGATTAGATTTAATAATTACTGGGTTATATTTGAATGTAATGTTACCTTCTAGGACTCTAGGATCGAGACTTCTTACTGAAAAATATGTTTCTGTTAAGTGATAGCTTCTTGTGGACCTTCATAGAATACTATTATGATTTCCTGAATGTTGCTCAAACAGGGTGGAAAACGAAGTGATGGGCGGAGTCCCTGTGAGCTTCGTCCCATTAATTCTCAATGTGGATTACTTCCACGAGCACATGGTAGTGCACTGTTCACAAGGGGAGAAACACAGGTAAGGTAATGCACCTCATTTTGCAGTCTAATATAACAGACATTACTTGCAACAATCAGTACTGTTGGTGTCTGTCATTTTCTATTTTCCTGTCATGCCGTGTTATTGTCTCATTAATCTTTTTTCTCCCTACTGCTGTCTTTAAGAATCTTTCATGTGTATTCTATTCATATATGTGGCATGTAATCATGTATACTTTGTTAGCAAGCAATAATTGAATTTCTATCGCAATCAATTTTTGTTGCCACTTCTGTAGATGCAGTAGGTTTCAAATATCAATTTAAGTTCTCAACTAGCAATTGATTATAATTGTCATTTTGTGATGTAAAAGAGTATCAGTCACTCATTCATACTTTTCATCATGATCCCATAATAACAAATAGTGTAGATGTATGCATCTCTTCTGGTTTATTTCGAACACATGCTATTTCAGCTTGAGTTAAAGGCATTAGATTTTCATATATTCTTATCTTTTTTGTTCAATCACACAGTCACTGGCTGTGGTCACGTTAGGCGACTACCAGATGGCACAACGAATTGATAACCTTGTTGACACCGAGGAATCAAAAAGTTTCTATCTTCAGGTATGCGATATACAAGTCCTAGCTGAATGATTTACCTTCCTGCCTGGCCATTTCTCGATTTGTAAGGTTTGAAATCCATTTACTGTTCGTCATGTAGTTTCACTGATAAAAACCGTCCTTCATATTGCTCAATTGTTTATGGCCGTATGCATCCCTATTTGGTGCAGAGGCTGGATGTTTCTTCCATTATCTAAAAAAATAATGCTCACTTGTTCTTTTCGTCTTAGAAAGTCTATTCATTCAAGCAATCATTTTCATCTAGTTTTTAACAGATCATTTTTGGATTCTGCTAATGCATATATAGTATTGTTTTTTAGTCCTTTTTAACATGTGTTATGTACAGTTAGAAGTGTTGTTTTCCGCTGTAGTAGCATTGTACATTAGCAATTCCATAGATCTTTAGTGGATATAAGCTGTCAAGATATTAGTTTCTATTCAATGATGATAGCAATCTCATTCATGGGGTGGCTGTGAGTTGAGATGATATCAATATGTGCTCTTTGTGAAGGTTATGCTCCACAATTTTATTCTTGACTCGGACATTAATTATTTCCATGTGCAATGGCTATAAATTATTTTTCTGCGCAAGTTTCATCTGCTCGCTAAAACTTAAACTGCAATATTACTCTTCATAAATCATAATTAGCTGATTTCTTGTGTTACATATTACAGTATTCATTTCCTCCATCATCGGTTGGTGAAGTTGGTCGAATTGGAGCACCTAGTAGGAGAGAGATAGGGCATGGGATGCTTGCAGAAAGGGCGTTGGAACCAATTTTACCTTCTGAAGAGGATTTTCCTTACACTATTCGTGTTGAGAGTACTATTACAGAAAGTAATGGCTCCTCCAGGTACTAGCCTAGTAGCCTTTTCATGTTTTCCATTCATTTTCTGCTTGCTCCTGCAATCTGTTGAGAAACAAATTTGATGATAGTTCGCAGTTCGTTTAATGTTAATTTGTTTGGAGTTGACATTTGACACCACTCTTTTTTTGTATATTTTATTCTTGATGGCATGCAATTTTTTTGCTTGTCATTGCATTAAGTAAAGGCTAAAGGTCAAATTACATATGCACACATGTTTGCTCAAGCCTTACTCTGCCCAACTTGACCCACCTTATGATACAAGAATACCACATTACTTACTACTGCACTAGATACAACTCATAAAAAACTCTCAATGCACCTTTCATGTAGTTCCTGCTACCTGCCATTGATAGTCCTATTTAATCTCATCAACCACTCCTTATGAGTTATAAAGGTGCCTTCAAAGATTCCTAAATTTTTCCCAAGGCATGATTTTTTCTTGTATACTGCTATATATTCTTTTACTCATCTGACTATTTGTCAGAATATAGATTCTGCAAGCTGATCACATGCACAAATACCACCATCATATATCAGTCTGCAGGATAACTTTATCTTATGCTATCTATTTCTCACAGATTTACCAACTGTGCAATGTTTTTCTTTCATGTGGTACAATCTTCAATGTAAAACTTTTTAGTAATATCAATTCTCAGTTGGTAATACATTTTTGTGATACATTGCCAGCATGGCTTCTGTCTGTGGAGGTTGTTTAGCCCTTCAAGATGCTGGTGTTCCAATACAGTTCCCTGTTGCTGGAATAGCGATGGGTTTGGTTCTTGATACACAGGAATTTGGTGGAAATGGTACACCTCTTATTCTTTCTGATATTACTGGATCTGAAGATGCCTCTGGTGACATGGATTTGAAGGTGTAACTTGCCTTTCCACTCTGAAATTGGGTCTTTCATATACAAATGCAGTTGCAAGATTAATGCTTATTATTGTTTAGATCTTTTGACCAGCGAACTCTTCTGGTTGCAGGTTGCTGGAAATGAAAATGGTATAACTGCTTTCCAAATGGACATCAAGGTTGTATTTACTAATCACTTCAGAAAACCAAGCGTTTTTCTTCTAGTTTTTGTATTAGGAGGCATATCATGAATGTGTTTCAATGCTGAAAGTTATCGGTGTGGATATTATGTTGTCATAGGTTGTGGGGATTACTCTACCTGTAATGGAACAAGCACTTCTTCAAGCTAGGGATGGTAGAAAGCATATTTTAAGTAAGTATGCTTAACTTTCAATCTCACCTTCTTGCTTGTGTGAACACTAGAAGGAAAGTTGGAATTAAATTCCTATGTACTCGCACCAGTAACCTGCATACCTATGACATCAACACTAACTTGCTGGAGATCCGTTTTGAGCTTATTTAAAAACCTGCTCAAAACAAATCTGTCAAGTATTGTGTACAAACATCAAATTCAACTTATAGTTCATCTTTTTTTTGGACTAGGATCATGTCATATTTCATATTAAAAACATGCAAAACAGGATATGCAGTAGCCGCTTCCTCTTTTCTAAAATACTGTGGATCTTTTCTCAAATGGTTCACTTTTGAGTTTTGATCATGGCTCCCCTAGGCAGTGACCTAGGCGGCTAGCCTACATAGGCAGTTCTAGATGGTGACTAGGTGGTCCTAGGTGGCCCTAGGCCACCATCTAGATGATGATTAGGTGATTTTAGATGGGGATTAATGATTGGTGGCACAATTATGCAGAAGATTTTCGTTGAAAAATATGATTCATCCTTAACATTAGATATGGCATATAAATGCATTTCTACATTATAAAATATCAATATATTCAAAATAGTCACGCATTAGTTTGATCGCCTAGGCATTAGGTTGTCCCTCTCCGCCTGCCTAGCGCTTTGTGCCTCGGATAACCTTAGTTTCGGTGGCATCATTTGTGAACACATCCACTATGTACGGTGTGCCAATACCAAATATTTTTTATTAGTCAATGTCACGATATGCTGAGACTCAATTGGACAGCAGATTCCCTCTTCTTATATGGTCAACAACAGTTACAATTTGCTTCAGTTCAACCCATAGTGTATTGTTATCTTGAGACAGCCCTTACTGGCATGCTTTTATTTGTAAATTATTTTCAATTATTTCATATGACGTTACATTTGTTGTATCTGTCAGATGAAATGTCAAAATGTTCACCTCCACCATCAAAAGCACTCTCTCTACATGCTCCCTTAATTCATATCATGAAGGTTAGTATATTCTTCATATAATATATATGATATTTATATTTTCCTGCAAAGACACTGATAAGCTGTTTTATGGCATTGTTCTCTTCAAGGTCAATCCTAACAAGGTGAATTTAATAATTGGTTCTGGTGGAAAGACAATAAAAAGCATAATCGAGGAGACTGGAGTGGATGCTATTGATACTGAAGATGATGGCACTGTAAGGAAAACTTGGTAATACTTGCCTTTCGGTATTTTGTTCTACTGTTGACGAATACTTTTGGCAGGTAAAAATCACTGCAAGGGACTTATCAAGCTTAGAGAAGTCAAAAACTATAATAGCTAATCTTACTATGGTACCAAAAGTTGGAGAAATTTACAGGTGTCAATTTGTTTTAACCCTTTTTGTTTTGCATGCATATATTTTCACTGTTTTACTAAAGCAATTATCACTGTCTATTATTACTTCTTTCCGATTAAACTAATTACTCTGTATGCTTTATCCCTAACCATCTTTCTGGCTTTAAGTAATTGAACTCCTTTTCTCTTGGCAACTCAATTGCCAGGAACTGCGAGATCAAATCAATTGCTCCATACGGAGCGTTTGTTGAAATTGCACCAGGACGTGAGGTGAGTATATTTGAAAATTTACTTTATTAGTTCCAGTTTTCCACAAAAAAATTATATGTTTATCATGCACAAAGGGTAAACTCCACTTATGAATGACACGTTCGCATGGCCTCATGGGGCTTCTATTGCACAAAGTTTCCTTCCAGTTTTATTTTGACCATCTTGCCATAATCTTTTTTGCTTAACTGTATGTGCAGGGTTTATGTCATATTAGTGAGTTAAGTTCAAGTTGGTTGGCCAAGGCTGAGGATGTGAGGAAATATTGCATAAATTTGTTTTGTTTGCTTTCATTCCTCCTGGATGTTCAAGCTATGCACTTCTTGGTTTTTTTGGCAGGCTTGCAAAGTTGGTGATCGCATTGATGTGAAGCTTATTGAGGTTGGTAGCTCTTCCTTAGTTCGTCATGAGTTCCAATTAAAACTGTGAAAGCTGTACATTTAGTTTGTGCTACTGGTAATAGCTGATATAATCACCTGTTGATGAAGTTTTCAACAAGGGGTAGGATTTCACTGTTCGAATCATGTCTAGTTATGGAGTATGGGCTAATGGTGCTGATTCAGCTGTTTGTTTACATTTTCCTATATCATGGTGTTAATGAATGATTGTTATATTTGTCATCTCAATTTCTTCACTAGCTCACACACTAGCAGTAGCCAGTAGGCCAGTAGGTAGTTTAGCAATTGCTTGTTAGTCTTTAGAATTCTTACGCTACTATTCCTACTTCTAGAAATGCTGTTTGGTATAATTGAAAGGGTCTTCAGCAGTTTTGACCGTCTTTGCTATCCAAAGTTTTAAGTTTTTATGTTGTCCGAACCAGATAAATGACAAAGGTCAACTTCGACTAAGTTCTCGGGCTTTGCTTCCTGAAGCAAACGAAGAATCTAGCAGCAAGCCGCAAAGTGACTCAAGAGAAAAGGCGCCACAAAAAGATAATCTCATCAAAGTGACAACAAGAAAACCCAGGCGTAAGAAACAAGCTGAACCATCAGCAGCTGAAAATGCGACCACGAGGGCTCTTGAAAAGAGCACTGCTTCTTCAGAAAGCAGCCAGTGAGGCGGGAAAGAAATAGCGACGCGGAGCTCAAGCAGAAAGGGCTCGAGCCCAAGATCCTGCCAGCGCTAGCCCAAAGACGACGAAACTCAACTTGCACCGCATCAAATGCGGGCTGTACCAGTGGTACGATCGTCTGCTTCGCACATCATAATTTTGTAACCATGAACTGGAAGGCTTGGAATGGGCGGCAATCGGTTGGCTGCCCTGCCGCTTGGGCGCCGGATGGATAATGAAGCGAAGCAGCGGCAGCAGCAAGACGTTGCCGAAGAAAACGAAGATGTAGTTTTAGCCTGTTGTTCACCGCATATCTGCTTATTTATATATATTCGTTTTCAAAACACAAGTGTTTTGAGTTTTGGTTTCTTTTTTTTTAATCTAAAAAATGTGCCTCAAATCTTTGAAACAAAGTCAAAATGAACATTGGGCCCGAGTCTTCACTCCCATGGCAACTTTGGGAAGTTCTGGATGATCGGATTAGAACTGAAATGCTAACAACCTCTGATCGAACTAATATAATATTATGAACAACTGAAATGCTTACAGCCTGATCGGGCTGATACCATAATATTATGTACAAAACTAACAAACTGGAATCGACTAAAACGTAATGCTAGAACTTTCTGGTCGACGGCAAAATGAAACCAAAACCGAATAGAAACTGCATCATCACATACATATACTATACGATTTGTCGTAGCTCGGCCAGCGGCTGCGCGCGGGGACCTCGACGGCGGTGGTGCAGCCGGAACGGGAGGGGAAGGCGGCGGCGCGCGGAGACCTCGACTGCAGCGGCGAGCGCGGGAACCCGTGGTGGCGGCGCTGTGGGAGAAGGGAACTCGCCGGAGCTGTGGGAGAAGGCAGGAGGAGAGAAACGGGAGGAGAAAGATGGATGAGTGGCATTTTTATTGTAAATTTGATAAGAACGCGGGGGTATAAAAGTCTAGTTTACCTGTTAAAGCTTACAAATGGTACGGATGAGATAGATTTCAAATTACAATGGCACCCAATTTATTATTTTTTTTTGTAGAAGGCAAACGTTACAGCACTTTATATTCATTTTATAAGAGTTTGAATAGTTTTTGAAAACTATTTCAATTTTTTTGAATTTTCTTTTGCTATTTAAACCCACCTAGATCAAAACCTTTTTCAGATTATATTATTGGTTTCTAACAACTCAAACGAACATGAACATGTTTCAGATCTAGGATACAATTTACTCAAAATCTTTTCTCATGAGCGTGACGCACCCATTCTAGCTACAGGGCTATATACAACCTAGATCTGATTAAACCCTCAGACGGGCTATGCTTTGCAGCAATGAATGATTTTTTTGCACGCTCCGGCCCGAGCTCGACCCGAGAAGCTAGGTTAAAAGTCCAAAGCCCGAGGACATGACTAGACATTTGCTCAAAAAAATTTATTCTACCAAAGTCGAACCCAACCAGAGCCCAACTGAAATGCCCGAGTTTTGCTAGCGACCTGTTCCAAAAGCTTCCCGAGAACCATCTCCAACCATATTCCCTTCATTTTATTCACTTCTCCGTTCTTTTCCCCACATTCGTTTCCTTCGTTTCCTATCATCTCCAACAGCATCCCTTCGAAGAAATTTACGAAGAAAACGAAGAGATAATCTCGTTCTAAAGGGAATGCAGGAAGAAATTTCTTCTGACGAGAACCGCGATGAGATTCTGTTGAAACATCAGAATTTCTTCGCGAAGAAATTTTGGCCCTGAAGGGACTCCGTTGGAGATGGTCTTAGGGCCTCGTTCCTTTCGGCTTAAATTACATTAAATTAAAATTTATTATTTTTGTACAACACAAAAACAATGTAATATTTTTGTCGGGGATTAAATCACGGCCCATTGCCATGGCCCACTTCCTGACGGCCCAATTGAACGGCCTACCAGGGCCCAGTTCCCTGGAAGGTTCTATCAGGCCTATATGCATCCTACCGGACAGCTTCCTAGCCGGCACGGTGTGTAACGGCCTAGGATTCCTGTTTGGGTCCTACTCGAACAAGAGTTCTGCACGGCTACGTGAAGACCCGGACGTTGGTTTCCCGGATTGGATTGGAGGTCGTGATCCCCAAGACTAGGAGATTACCTTATCTACCGTAGGTAGTATTTGGCATGTATGAGTTCGTTACGATCTCGTAGTTAGCCCGGCCCGATATTCCTTGGTAGATCAGTTTGTTTCGCACTGTATAAGCAGGGCCCCTAAGGCGTTTAGAGGGACCTGGCTGGAGTTTACATCCCTGACCTAGAGCTCTAGCACTTTAGCACTTCGCATACACCATAATCTCGCCGAGACTTGTTCGTCTCGCCGAGCCACCTTTTGTATCTCTCTCTGATATATAAGAAAGGCTGGACATAAGGCTATTATCTCTCCCGAGAGGCCTGAACCAGGATAAAAACCCTGTCTCCCTGTTCGCTGCTGTTCGCGTTGTTCGGCGTGTCTCCTATCTCATTCTTGAAGAACCTTAGTTGACTTGGGTCAATATCCCAACCGTCGACAATTTTGTAGTTATTTTATGGTGTTTTAAATAGTATTTTAATTGCTAAAAATAACTTTTAAATTAATTTTTGAACTCCGTAGAAACTCTCTCCAGAAATAATATAGTTTCTTTATAATTTTTTTCGATTTTTTAATCTTCCGGCAACTTTAGTTCCTATTGTTTTGAGCTGATCTGAATGGCTGAAATGACTGAACTTCGAGTACTTCTCGAGGTAGTCTCGAGATTTGGATATATTTCATTTGACTTGCTTTTTAAAGCCTTAGAACCCGCATTCAAAACAGTGAAAAAACAGTCTAAAAAAACTCAAATCATGCATGTTTTCAAAACGTAAATAAGTCGTCACCGTTAAGCCATTAGGCCGAAAAGAACCTGGATAGGCTAGAAAAAAATGGCGGCCTAGGACTAGAGGTGGCCAAACAGACCGGGTCAACAAGGTCGAACCGGGTCGGCCCGCATTGTTCACCAAACCGGGCCGGTTAATCAAACCGAACTTGGGCCGAGGCCTCAGACCGTCGGGCTGGCCCGGTTCGGTTCGTCACTGTAGCATATTTATTTAATTAACCAAACGGGCCGGAACCGGACCGGCCGTTGGCCACCTCCTAGGACTAGCGCGGCTTACGGCCCACAGCCCAACACAGCCACTTCTTCCGAAGCTTCTGCAGTTCCTTCCAGACGACGAAGCGAAGAGGGGGAGGAGGGAGAGAGTGGCGGCAGCGGGCATCACCGGATCCTGCGAAAGGGATCAAAACCCTAGCTAGGGTTTGAGGCGGCGGCGATGTCGACGCCGGCGAGGAAGCGGCTGATGCGGGACTTCAAGCGGCTGCAGCAGGACCCGCCCGCCGGCATCAGCGGCGCGCCGCACGACAACAACATCATGCTCTGGAACGCCGTCATCTTCGGGTGGGTGACCCCTTGCCGGAATCCCTCTCTCCCTGGAGCGGGTGCTTTTCTGCTGCTGCTGCTGCTGCTGTTCTAGGGTTTCGGGGGGCCCTAGATCTCGGGGGCCCGAGGTTTTAATCTAGTGTTATTCGTGGTGCTGACGAGGGATTTCTCTTTCGTGCGGTGTGGTTTTTTGCAGGCCGGATGATACGCCGTGGGACGGAGGTGAGACTCATCGGTCTGATATCTATCTAATTCGTAGCTGATTCCTCGTTTCTCTTGTGAGTGCTAGGTTCTTGGGGCAGTTTAAAATTTTGGAATCGCTTAGGCTCCTAGGAGGAGCTGCAAATTGCTTGTAGGATTTGGAATTTTGTTTGCCCTGTGACTGAGAGTTAGAGTGAGGGAGCAGTTCAGAATTCTTTTTGGCTTGTCCTCAGCAATTTACTATTGTGCCATTTTTGCTCAGAATTATCTTTAGCTTTATTTCATTGATGATTAATTTGTTATGTAAGTTTTACCGGGGAAATTATCTGTTATGTGATTTGTTTTGTAGTTCTGTTGCAAGTTTTGGTGTGCATGCATCCTTGTAAGGTTGGCTGCATATCTGTACTGTAGGTTAATACTTAATTTCCGAACTGTTTTGTTAATTGAAAAAACTACAAAATCTGCATGGTGTACAGAGTACCTACTATGCAGGCGGTACTGCTAGGGGCGTACCAAACTGTCATGTGGCTTATTCAATTAAAGAAGGCCAGTTCAATCTGGTGGCTAATTCAATTATAGTAATGAACACTATGGGCAATTATTATGTGCACTCATGTTCACGACTTCTGGTGTGCCGCATATGCAGCATGAGAACTGGACAGTCCAGATTTTTTAATAATAAAGGCACACTAATGTAAGGAGAGGTAGGGGTCTGCCAAACCTGACTGGGAGGCGGCGGTAAGGAGAAATTCAAAAGATTGGAACATATCGAAAGAGCTAGCCTTACATAGAAATTAGCAATCCATGTGCCCGAACCATGACCTAGCTATTTATCCTTTTTCTATTTAATAAAAGTTGGTGGTTCTTACTGGGTTTCATTTCTAGCCTACCCCAACTTGCTTGGGACTAAAGGGCTTTATTCTTGTTATTGTACTTTAGGGCATCTCCAACAATTGTCCTATATAAGTACCTAAATTTCAATTTCAATCTCTGTGCAGTATGTTGAAAAGCTTTATTGCTCGCTGTTTTTTTCTTAGGAACCTGTATTATATGCTTGTTTGCTGTTTTCTAAACTGATGGTTATACACTTACAATTTACATGCTTGCTGTTACTTTTTTGTTAATTTGCTGCCCATACTCACCTTACTTTGCATGGTTGTTAAGGTGTTCTTTAAGCGGCATCTTAAGTGTCATGGTGGTCAGGAGCAGTTGTGCCAGCCAGCGCCCCTATGGCGTCTATGTTGGCGTCTTATGCCCATGGTGTCACTGTGGCTGATTAGGTGTCAGAAGGCATCCGGATCGCTGGCAGGGGCGTGCAAGACACAACGTGATCGCACAAGTGTGGAGTGAAAAGGAAAAGGGAGAGCCTCCGCAGCCAATGTGGTTTTATATCCTTGGTCACCATCGCTGGCCAAGCCAGATCGTGGTCCGCCAAGTCCATCTTCCTCCTCTACTGCCATTGCCTCCTGTGCCTGCTGGCTGCTGTCCTCCCTTCCGGCCTTCCCTTCTCGTGCTCTCCTTCATGCAGCCCAGCTGTCCTCATCTCATGGAATCAGCACTCAAGGCAGCAATGCAAAGAAGCAACCTCTGTGCACCCTCCACTCTGTCCCATTGACAGCAGGTGGTGATGTCGAAGAGCAAGCAGCTGGCTCCTGCAAGCAGAGATGAGGAGACACAACTAGCAGTGGCAGATCTGGTCCGGCAACGGGGAGAAAATCACCAATCCACAGCGGCTGGACTTCATGGTGGTGGCAGCAAGGGTTTGCATTTGCAGGAGCCCAACTCGTGAGTTATGTCTTTGGTGCTCGCCCAGTCAGCACTCTTTTACACAATCTTCTATCTACTCTCCTCACTCATCCTATGGTGCATGTCTCAGCGATCTGGAGACATTGTGAGGGGTAAATGGCACCACAATGATGTCACGGGTATGTCTCAGAAAATAAAAAAATGATGTCACAGGTCAAAAGCGGATGCCATAGGGACCATGGTAAGATGTTGGCTGCCACAGCTGCCCTGACCGCCCGGACTCTTCAATGATGCCTTAACAGCCTTGATGAGGCCTTATTCATACTCCTATAGCTCACATCACCTTGTATGGGTTTCTGGCCTTGGCCATGATATTTTTTTGTTAGGTTCTCTACCAGGATTTCCGGGTTGCAATTTTATTCTGTATTTTTTTCTTTGCTAAATATCTCTTATTCACTATACTGTACTGCTGACAGCCTGGTGGTGTAAAAGAATATATACAAACTACAAGCATATATGATTTAAAGTTTCAAGATGCCATCTACTAGTTTATTTTTCCAAACATTTTCCAAAAAATGAAACAATTGTGGGCATTTTACTTATTTAGTAATTAGTACCACTATGATTTCTATCGTTTTGAGGTGGGTGCTTAGATATTGATGGTTCTAAGAGAACTAGTGTATAGTTTTATGATGGCTTATTGAAAATTAAGTACATTTTCTAGTTTATTTAGTTCCCATCAAATTCAGACCTAAAGTAGATTCACCTTACATAGACCAGGTTCGATTTTGATCCTTCTAGTTCAATTTTTTTTCCAGTTTGGATTGACTGGATTACTCTAACTTGTTTATCCTAATTAGAAGTTTGTTATTGATGTTCACCTTCTGTATTAGTTATGTTACTATAAAGAATTGTTGCCTGTATTGATGTTCATTGTTGGTGTTAAGCCCTTGTCTTTGCAGATAGTCTATCATAGTTGGCTTAGATACTAATTGATATGGTTAACGTTTAGATAAAGCACATGTAGATGCAGTTAGAGTTTTTATTTTCCCCTCTACCGTAGTGTGTACAACTACTTAAAACCATGAGGTATGTGAATTGTTTGCACTTTGCACTATATGATTTATGTTAATGAGAATGCAATTATGAAATCTGTGCTCATTATATTGTGAGAGGTTATCCACTTGTTTATCCTTGTTTTATTGCTTATGACATTCCTTGAGTTTAACATTGTGAATTTAATGGTTTAGTTGTTTTACATAGTGTTGAATTATGTATGGAAAGAGTTATGAATTTATGTGGAAATGCAAATGTCATTTTTTCTTAGCATTCTGGGATTCTGATGTTGTCCATCGCCATATGAGATGCTATAACTATAGTCAGATTTTTTAAAAAATTAATACTCTATGGTGGATTGGTGGTTTAGTAAAATTCACTGAGTTTATTGTCTATTTGTCTCACATCTCCAGGCACGTTCAAGCTTACATTGCAGTTCACAGAAGATTATCCCAACAAGCCACCAACTGTTCGGTTTGTCTCTAGGATGTTTCACCCAAATAGTAATCTCTCTCTCCCTCCCCCTCCCTCCCTCTCTCTCTGCGCATGTGATTCAGACACCTGCCAATTTGAAGTTGTTGAAAAGTGATTTATCTTACTGTTCTTTACTTGCAGTATATGCGGATGGAAGCATATGCTTGGATATCTTACAGAACCAGTGGAGCCCAATATATGATGTTGCTGCCATATTGACTTCTATTCAGGTACTGTTCTCTTCTATGTTGCCTTGATACGGGGATACGGATACGGGATATGGTGATACGGCGATACGGCAATTTCTCCAAAACTAGGATACGGGGATACGTTTATATATATTATATAATATATATAATTCATTTTATATATATGTAAATATACAAAATGCAGAAAATAGAAAGGTAGTAAAAAATAAACATATTGTTGTCCATGTTCCGATTTCCATTTGCAGAAAAATACCACATCGTCATTCTCTCAAACACAACACTAATTCACTCATAGGCCTAGCTAAGAAGCAGCAGTAGTTTGTGTGGGTTGTTTTTGGGTCTAGCCCATGAGGCGGCCATCGGTGTACTTGGTACTCACTAGTCACTATGGAAAGAGAGACGCCGTTGGTGTGGTTCAGCGAGCGAGAAAATAGAACGGCGAGCCACGATGCAGCCCACGACTGTAGGCTGGCACGCACACACAGAGAGAGAAGCAGGCAGCGTGATGCAGCTGACGGCGAGCTCGGGTCCTCGGCCGCGGTAGGCGACGGCGACCTCGGCTCCTCCAGTCTCTAGATCCGGCCGACGGCGAGCTTGGGTCGTCGGCTGCGACGGGCGACGACGACCTCGGCTCCTCCAGTCTCCAGATCTGGCCTACGGCGACGGCGACCTCTGCTCCCCTGCCCCCTTATGCGGGCGACGGCGACGGCAACGGCTGGCCGGCGGCAATCGCGGCAATGGCGGCAGGGGGCGGCTAGGGTAAGTACGGGGTGAAGGGCTCGGGATGGAGTAGGAGTGGGGGTATGGGCGATTGGGAGGCGTCGAGTGGAGGCTGGGACTAGGAGAGCCCATTTACAACGCGTCTCACATATCCTACTGGTATCGGAGCAGTATCCCCGGCGTATCGGATTTGTTTTAATTATTTGAAAATGGCAAAATTTCTAGATACGTCCCGGATACGTATCTGGCCGTATCCGAAATGTATCCGTATCCGATACGTGTCCAGATACGGATACGTAACTTCTTGGCCGTATCCAGGTATCGTAGGTTCTCTTGTTATGCAGACTAGCTAAAATACATGGGGAACACCCATTGAAGAGAATTGTGCTTAACACTGTTACCAAACAAACCCATTGAACAGAGTTGTGCTTAACACTCTTACCAAACAAGTCCACAGCTAGCTGTGGCGCCATGTTATGGACTTTGATGGAAGCATGTTAACTAGATTCATCTTTTAATATAGGGTAAAAAGCATACATGCCACTCTAGAGTCGCCTTTGGGCTGGAATGCCATCGCTAAGTCGCTTTTGACACAGACGCCATTATAAACATAAAAAATGTGCACACATGCCATTATTTGGGCTGGGAAAGAATTTTGAACTAAATACGCATGAATATACGGTCTGAAATACGGTCTGACGTGTGGACCCCACATGTCAGCCTCTTCTCATCTTCCTCCCTCCCCATTCTTTCCCCCTCTCTCTCCTCTTCCTCTCCCAATCTGATTCTCTCCGTCCCTCCCTCCCGCGGATGGCCACATCGGCGCCGCCGCCCTCTCCCTCTCTCCCGCTCTCCCCGATGGGTCGGCTCAGGCGTCGGCTGGGTCCCTAGCGTCGGTGGCAGCTCCCTGGGGGGCTGTAGCAAGGGGGAGGCGGTGGTGCTCATGTCGGCGGCGGCGGCGCTGTGCTGCGGCTTGGGCGGCGGCGCTCCCGGGGGCAGAGCGGCGGCGGCGCGGGCAGCGAGTCTGCAGACGGCGGCAGCGGCTTGGGCGAGCACCGGCATGGCGGCGGCTCGGCTCCACGGGCAGGGACAGCGGCGGCGGCTGGGCGGCACAGCACGGGCAGGGTGCCTGGCGGCGGCGGCGCCGGCGCCGGCGTGGCCAGCCGCGGGAGGGAGGGACGGAGAGAGAGAGAGGCAGATTGGGAGAGGAAGAGAAGAGAGAGAGAGAGAATGGGGAGGGAGGAAGAAGATGAGAAGAAGAGGCTGACATGTGGGGCCCACATGTCAAACCGTATTTCAGACCGTATATTCATGCGTATTTCGTCCAAAATTGTTTTGCTAGTCCAAATAATGGCATATGTGCGCATTTCTGATGTTTATAATGGCGTCTGTGTTAAAAGCGACTTAGCGATGGCATTCCAGTCCAAAGGCGACTTTAGAGTGGCATGTATACTTTTTGCCCTTTATTAATTAATTATATGTATGTTGTTTTCCTTCTACCCACCGCTAGCCTGTCATCTCCCAATAATCTGGCTGCTAGTTATGTCTGCGCCATGTTATGAATTACCGACTTATCCCGAGTGTTGTTTGCAGTCCCTGCTGTGTGATCCAAACCCAAACTCTCCTGCAAACTCCGAAGCTGCCAGACTGTTCAGTGAGAACAAGCGAGATTACAACCGCAAAGTTCGCGAGATTGTGGAGCAGAGCTGGACAGCTGACTAGCACAGAGCAAGATTCTGTGGCTACTGTGCCAGAAAGGTGCAATAAGCATGCGTGGAAACCTTTGTTTCTGGCTCATTAGACTTTTTCAGTTAAAACATTGAAGTTCTCCCGTGATTGTTTGCAGTCTGTCTCGTTTTTGTATTTTGAGTCTCGTTACTATATAATAGCTGTTTCTATGTACTGGTGTTCCATTTGTATCCTGTATCAAGATGCCCTGCTTGTGTAAAGAGTTATAAACTGGAAATGACTGCACAAACACATTTGTCGTGCATTGTAGTTCCAATGTATCGTCATACATGAAACGAAACAAAATGTTTGCGTTTATATTTAATCCTTGTTAGATTGGTTTATGCGAATATCAAAATTAAATGAAGTTTACAATAATACCAAAATCTAACCGTGGACATTGACTCCCCATTGCAAACAGCTATATCGTCGGAGCTGCATCCCATTTCCATAATCCCAGCGTCCGATAAGGCAAACGGGGTATAATCATGTGAGCTGCATACGCTAATCATCCTTTTTTATTTTGTTTAACTGGAAATATGCAACCGCAGAATAGGGTTTTTGAGAAATGTCCTTGTAAATTTTGTATTTGGATATTTGTATCTATGACACTATGCAAATCTTAGATCATCTTTTATACATATACTCATAATTCTCGTACCTATGTATACGATGCATTTGCCATCGTCTTCTATCTTCCATATTCCTTCCTCCCTTTCTTCTCTCCCCGCCCCTATAGCTCGGTGAGAGACAGCGAAAGAGCCATGTGAGCTTAGTAGAGCTTGCTATGGAGTCGAGGGCGGTAGCGTGGAGGTCCAACTTGCCGCTGGGCATTCGTTCATTCCCAAGTCTAACGAGCTGTTTTTTTTTTTTTATAGAAATCAAATATTGAATGCTCCTCCTTTTTTTATATAGACTAGCAGAAACACCCATGCGTTGCAACGGGAGAAATAGTGCTTACTTATCAGTTGCCATATGAAAATCTTGAAACTACATGATGATTTTAGTTTTTTATATGGTGCGGTTGTACCAGGAGAGTTGTATAATGGAAGACCAAACCTATAAAGATGAACCAGATTATACACATGACCTTTTGGATGTAGTACCAGATAATGCATACAAAGTACAATGCAGTAAATAAACCATGACGATAAAATTATTTGACCTCTCGAAGCCGCATATGCTCTTTCCAAGCTTGATTTTCAGCTAAGGTAAAGTCCGAGGCTCCGAGATTCCATGTTCAAGAAGCTTGCCAGTACGGCAGTACCCTGTCCACAACAATGGTCTTGCATACCGGTGGGTCTGAATGATAAATTAGTAATCAAACGGATGCAATTTACCATGTGCAGAAGTGGTACATCAGTTATTTTGCAAATCATCAACAAATCTTTCTTACCTTTGAAGGCACTTCACCTTGCAACAAGAAGAGACAGGTTCCAACCAATGAGATTGACGATCTTGTGACCGCTACTCTGATGAAAAGTTTCGCGGGCTTCATGCACACGCTAGTCATTCAGTTATTCAGCTTTATGTTTTGTTCTTATGGAAAGAGCCAATTGGATCTCGAAAATAACAGATCCTTTTCATTCAGGCACAGAAAAAAAATTAAATTAAACACCAAGAACTATAAAAAAATAACTGATCCTCTCATACAGGTACATAGAAAAACTTAATATAAATACCAAAGAATTCCTTAATAGATATATTCATGTATTAGAGGAGAGCAACATAAATTGGTTTGCAACATCATGGATAGATAAGTTTTACATGGATGCCAAATTAAACCATGCCGCTGTGATGAAAATAATTTCCCTCAACACGAATAGCAAACTACAGCTGCTTCACAAGGTGTATGAAGCAAATAATTTGCATGCTGGCCACATGTGTCAGAATCAACGAAGCAAGAATCGAACAGCAGCTACAGCGTCGCCTTTGTGCTCTCTGAGTGTTCTCTCTGCAATCTTTTTGTCCAACTGCATATTTAGAGAGATTTAGAACAGGCCTTTAGAATATCACACAATTATGTGTGAGGATTTAAGATGGGCACCTCAAGTTCATTAGCAATAATTTCAACATCGTTAGGATTGATCTTCACAGCAGCCAATTCTTTCTCACTGGTCAAAGAGCAAAAACATATAGCACAATAAGCAGGAAAAATGAAAAGAACAGTGGAAGCAACACACACCATGAAGTATCACAAATTTCTTGAAAACCTAAAAAAAACACTAATATTTTTCTACACTAACCTCAATCTCATGGCATTCCAATCAGCATCTTTAGATGAAGCAAGAGCTGCCATGGCCTGCAAAAGAAGGAAAGATATATCAACTACAAGTAGTAGTCTTAAAATATGGCTCAATCAAACACAAATATCACTGTTGCTCTATATTTTACCTTCATTTTCTTGACATATAAAAGATCAGCACTGAGTTTTTATAAAAAGGGCTTCATTTAACTGTGATGGACATTATAAGGTTTCTCTTTTATAGGCATCCACACAATCACTTCACAATCATAACTTCAAAACAGATATGGGTAGATGGGACTGGAAGTGAACCACAAAGCTATCTAAACAGAACTATTTGGAAGCAATCTTGATTGCTAATTCAATAACAGTGCAAATCTACATAAAATTGTAAATTGCTAGCGAGAAAACAGAAATTCGGAATTACAGGTTATCATGTCAGGTAAAACTACAGGGAATACCAGAAAGCTTAATCAGCATGAAGCTATATATTATTCTTCAAAATATACTACCATCTAAATAAATGTTACCATCTTCAATACTTTCAATGGAGAAGGTTTGTGTGTGCAGACATGCAAACAAAGCTATCCTCCTGTTGAGATCCTTATCTGAAACAGCTGGATACCCAGGATCCTGCGATGCACTCCTTGTCTGAGCTTTTTCTTCAGACAAGTCTACTTTCGCAACCTGCTTATCCTGTGCAAGCAAAGGAACCACACTCATCTGTTCATATCTCACTGGAAAATTATTTTAGATAATAGAAAGAACATTCTCACTCAAATATGGTACTGAACTACTACTGGTCTTGTAACAAGATGCAACGTTTTGCCACCTATGCACAAAATCAGTTTGTATTGCTAAAATTTTTTGGAAAAGCCCATTGAATCAGTGTCGCCTCGTCAATTGCAGTAGCAAGTTTTAACCCGTAAAATCATTTCATTTTTTCTCCTAATCTCCTACACGTATCAACAAAAAGATAAATGTATAAACAATAAGAACTTTCAACATACCCGTATCAAAAACTCAACATTTTAAATTTTAAAAATATTTTCAATTTCTGATGGGTATTTTTTAGTATACTGTTTTTGTAGAGCAATAAAGATAAATGTATCTGGTCGGATAGGACTCAGCGATGATACCTTATGTGTCTTCCCGTAACCAATCCTGTGCACACACCAATCCCTGAATTGTTGAAGGGTCCATAGTACTGAGATACTCATTTAGAGTCCGGGCTTCACTGTCCAATGGGACAATAGATACAGGGATAGCTAACATATGGATCAGAGATTAAACAAAAGAATGCATTGCATTTTTGGAAAATGATTGATAAGGTGTCATGAGGGCATAAAGAATGCCATCATCTCATTCCATCAATGCACAATATTAGCATGATACTTTCTTTCCATGCTCAATAAAAAAACAAAATCCTAATCAGTGCTAGTTATTTGTAACTGCAGAATTACAGAGAACCACAGTAACTATTGTGGCACCATGTGATATCTTTGTCTTTTGACACCTAAAGCAAGGAGGAATATTATTGGCTAGAAGATAAAAAGGAAATCACCACAGTATAGGCAGTTTAACTTACATATTGTTGCAAAGCTGTGCTCCAAACAGCTATAACAGCCGCAATCAGACCTTTCGCATTTACACTAACATCAGTAACCGTGCAGACTGCAACACCTATCAGGACAACAATTATGCTCTGCTTTGTGTTCCTTGAATAATGTACATGATCAAAGAAAACCTCCAGAAGACATGATGCAAGTATCATGCACAGCTTTGCTATCTGAACATGTGAAAAGGATCGTTTAAGTGTCAAATATTTGAAACTGAATTTAGCAAATGGAACCTTCACTAACCTGGTAAAATCCCACAGAGTTCCACATCAAGCTTACATTCATCCCAACAATTGACAAGTTTGAAAAGATCACAAATTTAACAAGATCTGGGAGTGGTAAGTGAGAGGGCTGGCTCAGGCCGAACCACCGAAACACGATAGTCATTCAAGTGGTTGTTACAAAATGAAGACCAGTTAACGTTGTGGCTGCAAAAAGCAAATCATAACCAATAAAATGACAAGGATATATTGCGAGGTTACCGTGCACATGCAGTTTACTGAAGCAGCGTAAAAAACCCAGTAGAACTTATAATTGCCTAACATATTATGAGAAGTCATATTATATTAGCATGTGTCTGGAGCTTGAATTAAGGTCTTTTCTTAAGTTCGATAGACACACTATCAACTTATGTCAAACAAATTTCAGTATAGCAGCAAGAAAGGGTAGATTTCATATTCAGACACTTGTGCTGAAAATCTTATGAACCCATATTCCACTTACCCAGTTACTCTTTCAGATCAGTATACAAAGCAGACCTAGTGAACATTTTGTCCATGTACATATGTGTAATCAGATACTTATCAACAACAGAGCATCTAAAATTCAAATGGATGGAATTTGCACAGGCATCGTTATAAACTATTAGAAGCTAAAGTTTTAAAAATCAGAGAACTCATCTCTGATTTTTACGAATTCAAACCGACAACTTCTGAACTACAGCCTCCGAGAAACAGATAGCATTATCAAAAGATCCGGGATTCGAAGATTCAACTGCATAAAGTGAAATAAATTAATTGGAGTTGTAGCTGAAGGAATGTAGCAGGGAACATTCAATTCATTATAATTAGACAGTGACCAAAATATGCTGCTTGTTAGTTGTTGCACCTTAGTTAATAATGTAACCTTACCTGGGTAATTCCCCCCAGTAAGCAGAGATTTTATTTACACGGCATAAACAATTGGTCGGAGGGTGGTGTCTGGGCCGGAGATTCCCAGTAAGGTCAAGTGAAGGCAAACCTAACGTACTGAGGCTGGATTTGAATTATCTGAACTTATTTGCATTGTCTGAACTTATCTGCTCGAGCACATACACACAACAGCAAAAATAAGTCAAATTCCCCCTCCCCAAACGGCAGCTACTAAATACAAGGTGCAAAGGGCAAAAAGGTATTCGGTTATTAACATTGAATGGTTTGTTTTTAAGTTAAATCATATGTTTATACATGTTGCAATCAACTAAAGGTTTAAGGACATAAATTTTAGAGGACAATTATTGGATCCTGTTTTTTTGTCGAGGAACTCTCTGTGTCTTTCATTAAGTTGTTTCAAGGCTGCTGGTAGGATTAATTACTTTTATACTAAAAGTCTGTATGTAACTGTACTACTTCTGCTTACTTTTAGGGCTAAGAGGTATCCTATAAAATTGGAAAGAGCCAAAAGGCATTTTCAGCTTAATCTCATTTTTAGAACATTGTATGTTCAGCTTGAAAAATACCTACCCCTACTATTCCATTACTTGATCTAAGTTGTTCTAATGGATCGGGCAAGGGGTAGAAGTGGAATGGCAATCCTGTTCGGGCAAGGGGTAGAAGTGGAATGGCAATCCTGTTTGTAATTCCTGTGAAGACTGTTTGTTCTTTGATTGTCCTGTGAGCAAACATGTGTGGAATATGGTGGCAATATTATCTGTGGACTGTGGATATACCAAGTGTGGCTGAACGGGAAGAAGTCGTTTGACTGTAATTTGGCTATGCAGGAATAAAGCTGTCTTTGATAAGGTTTTGGTTAAAGATAGCATGTGGTGGTTTATTCTATATGTCTGTTTCCTTGTCGCTGGCAGGATTGCAGGTGGGGTAGATCAAGGAGGCGATGTTGCTTGAGTAGCAAATTTGGGCTGTTGCTGCCTCAAATTAACCAAGCATGCTCTTGCTTCCATGTACTCATACTGTAATACAATGGTGGAGGATTCTGGGTGCCCTGAAGCTCAAGTGAATTGGGTATCAAGAATGTGATTACGGAGATAAGGCAAATGGGGTATAATCATGTGAGCTGCATACGCTAATCATCCTTTGTTATTTTTGGTTAACTGGAAATATGCCACCGCAGAATAGGGTTTTTGAGAAATGTCCTTGTAAATTTTGTATTTGGATATTTGTATCTATGACACTATGCAAATCTTAGATCATCTTTTATACATATACTCAAAATTCTCGTACCTATGTATACGATGCATTTGCCGTCATCTTCTATCTTCCATCTTCCTTCTTCCCTTTCTTCTCTCTCCACCCCTATAAAAGCTAAACCCATTTCACCACGGATTCCAATACCGCCTCGTATCCTCTCCCACGCTCTCCCCTCGTCCTCCTCCCCCAACAACCCGGGCACGAGTCCCCGCCGTCCTCCTCCCAAGCAACCCGGCCGGCGAGCGTGCGCGACCAGCGGCCACGACTCCTCGCCGGCCGGCCGTCCTCTTGCCCAGCAACCCGGCCGGCGAGCGTGCGCGACCAGCAGCCCCAGCAACCCGACCGGCGAGCGTGCGACGCCGATTCGACTCCGCGCGTCCTCCTCGTCAACGCCGCCTCCCCGCCGTCCTCCTGCCCAGCAACCCGGCCGGCGAGCGTGCGCGACCAGCAGCCCCAGCAACCCGACCGGCGAGCGTGCGACGGCGAGCGTGCGCGACCAGCAGCCCCAGCAACCCGACCGGCGAGCGTGCGACGCCGATTCGACTCCGCGCGTCCTCCTCGTCAACGCCGCCTCCTCGCCGTCCTCCTCCCCTACCCCAACCACCCGACCACCAGCGGCGCTCTCGCCCCCTCCCTTTCGACGCCGATTCCGCCGCCTCCTCAACTCGTCGCCGTCCTCCTCCCCGATCCAACAATTCGGCCACCAGCGGTGCCCTCCCCCTCTCCTCGTCGTCCTCGCCCCCTCCTCGGCGACGCCGACTCCTCACCGTCCTCCTCCTCGACGCAACCGCGGAGATGGGAGGAAGCTGCTCGCGCGCCTTCGGCGACGGGGGCAACCAATTGGAGGCGGCCGCGGATGCCAACCCCGATGAGGCCGCCGCGGAGATGGGAGGACGCTGCGCCTTCGGCGACGGGGGCAGCGAGTTGGAGGCGGCCGCGGATGCCAACCCCGATGACGATGAGGCCACGGTAAGTTGGGGCATGTGAATGAACTGTGCATGCAACTCTAATTCTATACCATGCTGATGTTAATCCATTGCAGGCACACTATGCAGCTCTGCTAGCCCCGCTGCTTGGTGGGTCACTGCCGGCAGCCGCAGCCATCTATCACTCCCTGACGGCTCCACCCTGTGGTTCCTCGTCGACGAGTGCTGGGCACGCCAGCATAGCTGGCACAGTTCAGTTCGATGCCGTAGCCTTCGGCATATTTCTGATCTCCATCTCCCTTATGGTCTGCCATTTGCCGTGCGGCATCCGTGCTAGACGAGTGTTCACAGCTATCTCATTTGCATACGTTTGGATCGTAGTTGCAGCAGCTGCGATATCACTCCGACCTGAGAGAGAGTACAGATGGGTTTGTGCAGCAGCATGTTTCCTATGCATTATACTGATGTTGTTGGTCGCGGCACACCGACGCTGGTGACTGTGGTGAGTGAAGGTTATGTTTATTGTTTTCCTCCTACGCACTGCTTGCCTGTCATCTCCCAATAATCTGGCCGCTGGTCATGTGTGCTCCATGTTATAAATTACTGACTTATCCTGCATATTGTTTGCAGTCCCTGCTGTGTCATATAAACCCAGACTCTCCTGCAAACTTCGAAGCCGTCAGGCTATTCAGTGAGAAAAAAGCAAGATTACAGCCGCAAAGTTCGTGAGATTGTGGGTACTTAACTAGCACATAGCAATATTTTCTGGCTACTATGCCCTAAAGGTGCAGTAAGCATGTACGGAAACCTTTATTTCTGGCTCATTAGACTTTTTCTGTTGAAACATTGAAGTTCTCCGGTGATTGTTTGCAGTCTGTCTTGTTTTTTCTATTTTTTGAGTCCCGTTACCATATAATAACTGTTTCTAAGTACGGTGTCCGGCCCACTTCACCCACTTGTATCCTGCATAAAAAATACCCTGCTTGTTTAGAGAGTTATAGATCATTGGAAATGACTGCACAAACACATTTGTCGTGCAAGGAGAGGCGACTAGGGAGGCGAAAAACAAGTCTTGCGCCCCGTCCTAGATCCGATCGTCTCCCTCGTCGGCGGTGGCCTTCGGGCCTTCACCGGTGCAGGGGAGCGGCGGATTTAGGTCGGGAGACCTGCTCAGGTAGGTTTTGGTGTTGGATTAGGCTAGGTTTGGGTTGTTTCGACTAGCTGCGGTGGTGGATATTGGGGGGGACACGGCATCGTTTCTCTCGGGATTGGTTTTGCCGTCGTCGGAGAGGAACGACCTTGCTTTCCTTTGAGCATTTGTCCTGTGGTTTTGTCCACACTAGTCAAGTCATCGTTTGTAGATCCGACGATGGAGGCACTTCAAGCAGGCTTTCGATGGATCTTCGTCTTAGGGGTTGGCGGCCCGGAGGCTTGTTTCATGTGTTTAATGTGCTTGGTTCCTTTGCCGATGACCCAAATTCAAATGATCGACGAAACAAAGTTTGTTTCTTGTAGTGTGACGCACGGCTGCATGTCAATCCGCTTGCTACTATCGGCCTAACCGCCTTAAACCGGTTATGCGGCTCAGGAGGCGTCGTTGTCGTCTCGCTGCACCCCACGATTCTCACCTCATCACTGAGATCAGCCGCCCCTACCACCCTGACCTCGAACCATAACCAGGAGAAGGGCGGTACCGGCAAGGTCGTGGTGCGAGGAAGGAAGGAAGTGGAGAAAGAAGAAGAAGGCGCGCACTGTGAGGAAGACGACAAGCCACCCTGTTGGCGCGGTAAGTAATACGAAGTTACAAAATTTTGGCAGGACAAAAAAAAAACAGAGAGCATGACAATAAAAGCATATTCAGGACAGTACTGACATTGCGCCAATGATTAATCTGATATAAAATTCAGTCATCCTCCAAAACGACCGTGCTAGCTAGATAATCCATGTGGAAGAATCCAACGTAGGATATTATAAGACATATCGCTGCACAAACGATGGTAAAAACGGAAGCGGTAGTCAAATCTGCTTTCATGCTCCTTTCTGTCGTATAATGCCTTGCGGCGTAGATCCCGTAGCCAGCGCAGAACACGATGTAGGAGGTGAACAAGACCTGCAATCGCAGCTTCGTTTTGAGAACAGAAATATAGTAATTATGAAGGGTGTGCAC
This sequence comes from Raddia distichophylla, assembly GCA_005191435.1. NCBI lineage: Eukaryota > Viridiplantae > Streptophyta > Magnoliopsida > Poales > Poaceae > Raddia > Raddia distichophylla. The sequence continues at coordinate 523,625 of SPJY01003962.1, forward strand.
ATGTACGTATCTGCGTTACTCGCGTACATGCAAGACGAAACAAGATGTGGCCGCAGTACAGCTTCTCCTGGCCTCGCGATCATCTTGCGGCTGCGGCTGGGGACGAGCAGGAGCTGCCGGATGCGGCGGAGCACGGTAGCTGTCAACGGCATGGAGGACGAACTCGGGTTCCTGCGGCGGGTGGTCGTGGTCGGGGTCGGAGTCGGAGTCGGAGCCGGGATTCATGGCTGAACAATTGACGGCGACAAGAACCAACACAGCCTATTATTGAGGAAAATTTATAGATGCAGAAGGTATATATATATAATGGTGCACCGATCCAGCCTGCGTCGCCTCGCTCCAATCCGAACTCGTATCCGACTCTATCTCGACTTCGCGAGGCCAAATCTAACGGATCCGACTGCATGATCAGATCAAGTTATTTATCTCAAGGCTACTGCACGTACGTACGTTTCTGGTCTGGTTTGGTTTCTGTACGTACGTTTCTGGTATATGCTTATTTATCTCAAGGCTCCGCCGCCGCCGCCCGGGTCAGATCCACCGTTGTCTTCTTCCTCGCCAGATCTATTCTTCCCGGCCGGTGCGATCTGTGTCTCAAACCGGTCTTCGCACGTTCCCGGCCCAAGTCCAACCCCGCCTCAGCTCCTCACTACGCAGCTCCTCATCTTATTCTTAGGTGCATTTTGTTGTTCTTTATTTGTGTTGCAGCTTATTCATGTTGCTATGCATGCTATGCTATGCTCAAACTTTTCCTGCTTACGGCTCAAATAATGTATTGAAAAATTGATCCTATCTTTTACTAAAAAAAAAATTACTCAAAAAAAATTGATCCTATCCATATTAGTGCTAAAGATGAAAAAGAGTCTCTTGCTTTTAGTTATTTTAGCATTACCCTTTTCGTGTCAGGGCTGTTTCAATAAGCCTATGAGATCCTAAAGAAAGAATTGTGCAAGAGATTGCTTTTTTGACAACAAAGATTTTGCCATATGATCGCATTTTTCTGGTATGACACTGTGTGTTTGATTCTAGGAAAATCTTCAAACTTTCATATGTCTGATATGAATGCATGTATTTGATTCTAGGAAAATGCTTTCTTTCTTTTTGAAAAATATAGGTGTTCTGAGTCATCTTCTTCGGCTCTGTACATGTCACGGGAAGTTGCTTAAACTTGTGATCTCCATCTTAAAAAATAATTAAAGATTGAGGTAATTATTTTAGTGTGCACTATTTGCTTCTGTGATATGTGGCCCTGTCATATTTCCTTGCAGCTCATTGATATGGTGGACGTGCTTAGATTTCTACCTTATTTGGGAGCCATACAACATGTTTATTCTAGAAAGATTCCCCCAGCCTATTCAATTCAGTTTTGCATTTATGTGAATTAAGTTGCATACCAATGATTTTTTTACTTTACAGCCATTAGTTGCATAATTTTGTTGGTGAATTGTACATATTGGTTACAGACCCGCCTTATGAAAAGCTGTCATGGATGCTAACCAAGTGCAGGAATTATTTTTGATGGCCATAAATTTATAGGAGCTCCTTTCCAAATGATATGTTTTTGCTATGTTTATATAATTTTTTATAATCATAATTAAATCTGAGGAAAGGGAACTAGCAAATTTCCCCTAATGTTTTGTGCAGTATTCTCCTGCTTTTGCGTTGCTTATTTATTTCCTCTGCAGTTAAGGGCCACAAAATCCACTCTTCGTGCCAGTCCAAAATCACTGTATGTTTTCCTGTCACGAAAGACATGTTTCTTTGAATTTGTCCGACATGTATTCTCATATGGCATTATATTTCATCTATGTATGTTTTCCTGCAACCAAAGGCAGGTTAGTTCGATTCTCATATTCCCTTCTCACTCTCATTTTGGCAGGTTCATTTTTGCCTGAGTAATTTATCGAATTGAACTAATTTGTGTACATAGTTCTATCTTTGCTTCTCAGAGGGCTTGATATGTATTGACATCTTTATGTTCATTTGCTAGCATCATAGGTCACCAGGTTACGTACTATTGATGAAAAAGGAAGAAAAAAAATGTGGTAGCTTTTGGAATGGATATTTTTCAACTATTATAGTTTTATATTTATTTTGTTCAAATCTGTAAATAATTTTGTATTTGCATGTAACTATCCACCTTATGTAATTGTTGTGCTGCCATGTTGCCATGGTTATCTGGCATTTTTTAAAGTTTTCCTGCATTGCTAATGCTTTTCTCTCCATTGCAAAACCACATGGGTCTTCGCCCACGCACTCGCTGAACTTCAGTTCTTTTGCTTCTGTATATCCCTGTATAACACTAAATGGGCTGTAATATTTTACCTAATGAGATCAATGCTATGACCAAAACATAGCTATGTATATTAATTAAGCACTGTTAAAAAATAATATTGTATTGTCTCGTGCACATCATATATATTACCTTGACTAACGTTTAGACGGGTTAACGCGCGAAGGCGCGTTAATACCGCTAGTATTCCATATTGTACGTACGTACCATATTATGTTCACTAATCATCATTATTTAACTCTTAGTCGATTTTTCTCGCACGAATGATTTCGTTAGATCTTTTATGTTTCCTATGGGGATGTCTCGTCTCTACAGTCTTGAAAATCGACTTTGAGTTAAATAAGTCACAATTGTCTGGTGTCAAACCGGTCGCCGCTTTTGGTTTGCTATCCATCAATCTATTAATTATTAATTAGCCCTAGGTTGAGTTCTCAATTTCTAGTTGTCGATTGTCCGCTTGCCGATTTGTGGCCATGCATACTGACTCCGCCGCCGCCTCGCCCTAATCAGGTTCCTCTTCCTCGTCACCAGATCTAATACCTGCCTCTGCCTCTGCCTCTGCCTCAACCTCAACATCAGCATCTGCTCAGATGCAGTCGATCGTCCGACCAGCAGTAATTCGTATAACTTCGTATAATGTATGCTATACCAGATCCAATACCTGCCTCTGCCTCGGTCTCAACCTCAACATCAGCGTCTGCTCAGATGCGGTCGATCGTCCGACCAGCAGTAATGTCGTTAAACTAAATTGATTTTGAATTGCAGGTGATTACCAACGTTGTGATCAGGATTTATGCGAGCTTTATGATTGACATCGCGAAGCACCCCGAAGCGAAGAACGCATCCGAAGGCATGATCTTCCTCTCCGTTCTGATCATTGTCGTCACTCTGATACAGCTGCTCGTGTCCTACCAGGCCTTGTTCTGTGTGGAATTTTGTTGCACTCCTATCGACAACTAGATGATGCACTACTGATGACCCACGAGCAAGCTAGATGCCTCACGCACGATGACTTCAGTTAGTTCTTTTAAGACTAGCTAGCGATGTGATTTGAGCAAATTTTAGACTAAACTAGCAAAAATTTTGGCAGGACCAAAAAAAAAAACAGAGAGCATGACAATAAAAAGCATATTCAGGACAGTACAGACATTGCGCCAATGATTAATCTGATATAAAATTCACTCATCCTCCAAAACGACCATGCTAGCTAGATAATCCATGTGGAAGAATCCAACGTAGGATATTAGAAGACATATCGCTGCACAAACGATGGTACAAACGGAAGTGGCAGTCAAATCTGCTTTCATGCTCCCTTCTGTAGTATAATGCCTTGCGGCGTAGATCCCGTAGCCAGCGCAGAACAAGATGTAGGAGGTGAACAAGACCTGCAATCGCAGCTCCGTTTTGAGAACAGAAATATAGTAATTATGAAGGGTGTGCACATGTACGTACGTAGCTGCGTTACTCTCGTACATGGAAGACGAAACAAGATGTGGCCGCAGTACAGATTCGCCTGGCCTCGCGATCATCTTGCGGCTGCGGCTGGGGACGAGCAGGGGCTGCCGGATGCGGCGGAGCACGGTAGCTGTCAACGGCGTGGAGGACGAACTCGGGTTCCTGCTAACGTACCGCCTTAAACGGGTTATGCGGCTCAGGAGGCGTCGTTGTCGTCTCGCTGCACCCCACGATTCTCACCTCATCACTGAGATCAGCCGCCCCCACCACCCTGACCTCGAACCATAACCAGGAGAAGGGCGGTACCGGCAAGGTCGTGGCGCGAGGAAGGAAGTGGAGAAAGAAGAAGAAGGCGCGCACTGTGAGGAAGACGACAAGCCACCCTGTTGGCGCGGTAAGTAATACGAAGTTACAAAATTTTGGCAGGACAAAAAAAAACAGAGAGCATGACAATAAAAGCATATTCAGGACAGTACTGACATTGCGCCAATGATTAATCTGATATAAAATTCAGTCATCCTCCAAAACGACCGTGCTAGCTAGATAATCCATGTGGAAGAATCCAACGTAGGATATTAGAAGACATATCGCTGCACAAACGATGGTAAAAACGGAAGCGGTAGTCAAATCTGCTTTCATGCTCCCTTCTGTCGTATAATGCCTTGCGGTGTAGATCCCGTAGCCAGCGCAGAACAAGATGTAGGAGGTGAACAAGACCTGCAATCGCAGCTCCGTTTTGAGAACAGAAATACAGCAATTATGAAGGGTGTGCACATGTACGTAGCTGTGTTACTCGCGTACATGCAAGACGAAACAAGATGTGGCCGCAGTACAGCTTCGCCTGGCCTCGCGATCATCTCGCCGCTGCGGCTGGGGACGAGCACGAGCTGCCGGATGCGGCGGAGCACGGTAGCTGTCAACGGCGTGGAGGACGAACTCGGGTTCCTGCGGCGGGTGGTCGGGGTCGGAGTCGGAGTCGAAGCCGGGATTCATGGCTGAACAATTGACGGCGACAAGAACCAACACAGCCTATTATTGAGGAAAATTTATAGATGCAGAAGCTATATATAATGGTGCACCGATCCAGCCCGCGTCGCCTCGCTCCAATCCGAACTCGTATCCGACTCTATCCCGACTTCGTCCGTCGGCCTCCAGCCACCGTCCGATCGCGTATGTTCTTCTCGAAAAAAGGGAGCTTTCCAACTTCAGAAATCAAGAATCCAAATCAAACCCACCCGCCGAAAGAGACGAGGCGCAGCGCGCACGTACACGCGCGGGGAGAGAGGCAATAGCAGCGGCCTTCGTGAGGGCTCGCGGGCGGAGAAATTCCATAGATCGATCAGATCGAATCCGATCCACGCCGCCGCGGCGATGATGGATCCGGAGATGCTGCGGCTGGCGCAGGAGCAGATGAGCCGCATGTCCCCCGGCGACGTCGCTAGGATGCAGCAGCAGGTCCGGCCCTCGATCCCGCCGCCCGTCTCCTCCCCCACGCTCCTGCCTGCCTGCCTACCGCCTTCGCGATCCGATTTGTTGGTGCTGACTTGCCCGATCCCGGTGTAGCTAGCCGTAGATCAGGAGGGAATCCCGCTCGATTCGGCTGAAAAATTGTAGTTTTTTTTTTCGTTTCATGCATGCATGGCTGTGCTACATATGTGATATTTGGATTCGAGCCGAATCGGTCTTAGTATAATAGTATTGGTTCTCAGGTCAATCGATGAGTTTGATGTTGACTCAAGGCTAAGTTTGATTTCATTGGTGACGGCAATTGTGCAGTGGGATGCATGTTCCTGTTGGCACAAAGATTTTCATGATTGTGTAAATTATGAGCAGTTCCTGTTGGCACAAAGATTTTGTAAATTATGAGCAGTGGGATGCATGTTCCTGTTGGCACAAAGATTTTCATGATTGTGTAAATTATGGCACAAAGATGCATGTTCCTCGCTCGACTCAATAGAGCTCCGGATCTTCTTCGTGCTACGGGAGCCCAGGCGTGGGAGATGCTAGCTTAAATGCTGGCATCGTTCTTCGTTGTTAACCAATTCAAAATGTGTTACGCCCCTTTGTTCACAGTCCTGTTCAATGCCTTGTGTGTTGCTTGGCATTTGTTGCGTCGTCTGGTTGTAGTTTGTTTGGGGCACATTTTCTCTAAGCTTGTTGTTTGCTGCTGCAAGGGTTGCTCTCTGTTTCCAGTAGTGTTTCGTCATTGTACGAGTCCTAGCCTGTGTTCTGCTTTGGCTCGTCGGTCATTGCTGCTGAAGCTTTGTCTCTTTGTTAGTATGAAGCTGGGTTGTCGTTCTTGTGTTTCAAATGATGGACAAAAACTGTAAAATATTATGTTGGAATGTCAGGGGGCTTAATGCGCCGGCTAAACGCGCGGTGGTGAGGAGGCTGGTCATGGATTGCAGGGCAAATATCGTTTGTCTCCAAGAAACAAAGATGCAGCAGATTACTACTAGTTTGGTTCGAGAAATTCTGGGTCCGGCCTTTGTGGACAATTTCTTCTATTTGTCAGCTGATGGCACTAAGGGTGGAGTTCTGCTTGCGGTTTCTTCAGATTACTATTCCTTGTCTGATTGTCAGCTTGGGAATTTCTCGGTCACAGCGACTGTCACATCACTGCTCACCACAGGAGTTTGGACTTGTACAACTGTTTATGGTCCGACACAGGTAGCTGAGAAACAGTTGTTATTGCATGAGATCGCTAACCTGAGTGGTTTGGTTCGGAGTGCGTGGGTAATGCTGGGAGATTTTAATATGATATGCATGGACTCAGATAAGAATAAGCCTGTTAGAAATCGTCGTCTGATGAATGATTTCAAGAATTGCATTGACTCATTGTCTCTCAAGGAAATCAAGCTGTAGGGGAAAAAATTTACTTGGTCCAACGAAAGAGAGGATGCCACACTATCTCGTATTGACAGAGCTTTCGCGTCTGCGGCCTAGGATTGCCTTTTCCCGGATTGTTCGTTGACTGCTTTATCCTCTCTCGCCTCTGACCACTGTCCATTGTTGCTCATTGGATGCGTGCCGAACAAAATGTTTAAAGGATTTCGGTTTGAAAGTTTTTGGCCAAAGCTGCCCGGATTCCATGAGGTTGTCGCTGCCGCTTGGTCCAAAAATGTTCGCACGACTGATGCACTTCGGGTGGTCCATATTAAGCTCAGTCGAACAGCGAAGGCTTTGGAGGCCTGGAGCAAGGATCTTGTGGGTAATAATAAGTTGTTGTTGGAAATATCGGGTGAGCTCATTTATAGGCTGAATGTGGCAGAGGAAGGTAGAGTTTTGACAATTCTTGAATTATAGTTCAGAAGGAGTCTCAAATGCAAAGTGCTAGGACTTGCAGCTGTGGAGAGATTGCGGCTTAAACAAAGATCAAAGATGAAATTCATTCATGCAGATGATGCGAACACTACGTTTTTTCATATCAATGTGAATTCCAGGAAACGGAAAAATCAGGTTGTCACTATCCTGCATAATCAGAGACAGATAGTTTCGGAGGATGAAAAAAACGCAGAATTCCTTACTCTCTTCAAAAATCTGGTCGGAATGAAAATTCCAAGAGAATGCACTTTTGATTGGGCTAGTTTGGGAATCTCTCCTCTTGACCTATCGGTGCTTGATCAGCCATTTCTTGCTGATGAGATACATGACGCAGTCCGTGCGCTTCCTCAACAAAAGGCGCCTGGACCGGACGGATTCATTGGGGTTTTCTTTTAAGCTTGCTGGTCCATCATTCAAAATGACATTGTTAATGCCATGCAACAGCTTTTCCACTGCAATGGCCGCACGCTGTCCTTGCTGAATTCTACCCATATAGTGCTTCTCAAAAAGAAGGACGATGCGACCCATTTAAATGATTTCAGGCCAATTAGCCTGACCCACGGCTTTGGCAAACTGTTCAGCAAAATTCTAGCCAATAGGCTAGCGCCTTTCATGGATACATTGATCTCTTCGTCCCAGAGTGCGTTCATAAAGGGGCGATGCTTGCAAGACAATTTCATTTTCACCAATGGCGCAATCAAAGATTTGTATAAAAAGAAGAAACCGTGCTTGTTCCTAAAGATTGATTTCGCAAAAGCTTTTGACACCGTAAGTTGGGAGTACTTGTTGGAACTGCTGCAGCAATTTGGATTTGGGCAGAGATGGAGAGACTGGATCTCCTTGCTACTCTCAGCATCTTCATCCCGCATTCTTTTGAATGGTACACTTGGTGAGAGCTTCCGTCATAGGAGAGGGTTAAGGCAAGGTGACCCACTTTCGCCACTTCTTTTTGTGCTTGCTCTAGAACCTATTCATTACTTCTTTCGCAAGGCTAAAATGTTGGGGCTCCTTGGATCCATCTCAGAGAAGATTGATAATTGCCAGCTATCTCTTTATGCGGATGATGTTGCAGTTTTTTTTATGCCTTCAGTTCAAGAAATCAATACTCTGAAAACCATTCTGCTTTGGTTTGGAAAAGTGTCTGGGCTATTGGTCAACATTGAGAAGTGCGAGGCCTTCCCAATCCGATGCTCTCACATTGATCTTCAGGATGTGCTTGCTCCTTTTCCAATGCAAGTAAAGTTCTTCCCGTGCAAATACTTAGGGCTGCCTCTGCGGCCATCAAGGTTGATTAAGTCGGACTACCAGCCACTTCAAAAAATCAAACAATGGCTAGCTGGATGGAAGAATCCTCTGCTCTCCAAAGCTGGTCGGCTCGTGCTTATCAATTATGTCCTTACCTCCTTGGCAGTGTTCCATCTTACGGTTTTTGACCTCAGTAAGTAGGCCATTAAGCAAATTGATAACATTCGCAGAAGTTTCTTATGGAAGGGAAACTGCAACGGTGGAAAAGGAGTGTCCCTGGTTAACTGGCGGCGGGGGTTTGTAGACCAAAGGAAATGGGAGGACTGGGGATTAAAGACCTTTCTGTGTTCGGCTTGGCTCTCAGACAGCGCTGGTTATGGCATTCCTGGGGCTCGGCAAACAAGTAGTGGGTTGGATTAGATATCCCTTGCAATTCAGTCGATGAGGCGGCCTTCGTTGCAAGTTGTTCAATTCACCTGGGTAATGGTCAATCTACTCATTTTTGGACTGATCATTGGCTCGATGGGCAATCGCCGAAAACCTTAGCGCCATTGTGTTTTCTAAAGGCAAAGAAGAAAATGAGCTTGGTCAGTGAGGCCTTGCACCAAAATTCCTGGATAACAGATATCCCGAATCTTAGTTCGCATGCAGAGCTTGGCCAATATGTGTTGTTGTGGGGAAAAATTCATGGAATTTCTCTATCAACCACTGATGATACTTTGGTTTGGAAGTGGACAACAATTGGCCAGTATACCGCCCATACTGCATACCAAATGCAATTCATTGGTGCTATCAAGGATAAATTCTTCGGTGCAGTTTGGAAGGCAAAAGCTGAGCCAAAATGTAAATTCTTCATTTGGACTGCTGTTCAGGATAGGATCTTAACTGCTGATCGGCTACAGGCGAGGGGATGGCCAAATTCGGTCATGTGTCCGTTGTGCGCTCAATCAGAGGAGACGACCAGCCACCTCCTTGCCTATTGCCCTTTCACCAATCATATTTGGCGCAAAATCACGCAAGGCTTGGCTGGGCTTGGTCTGTTGACGGCAAGTGTGCAGCAAGGTTTTGGAGAGTGGTGGCTCGAAATGAGATCTAGAGTTCCTAGGTCGCAGAGAAGGCAATTCGATGGAATCGTCACTTATGTAGCTTGGAATGTGTGGAAAGAGCGGAATGGAAGGATTTTCAATCATGTCTACAATCATGTAGAGCAGGTTTTCAACTCCATAAAGCAGGACATCGTCAACTGGATGCAGGTGTTCAACACCGATGATCATGGCTAAGTCTGTTTGGAACTTTCCGTAGGGGGTCTGTTGTTTTTTTGTTCTTTGCCTTGTTTAGTTTCTTCCTGTTTTCCCTCCTCTCTTTGTTGTTCTCCTCTTGTTCTCCTTTTTGTGGCCCTGTTGTATCAGTTTTGTCTCTTCTTCCTTAATAAAGCTTAGGCAGTGCTTCTGCCGTTCACTTCAAAAAAAAAAATTATGAGCAGTAGGAGTGTTGTTGCTACGTATAAAAACAGGTGAGTTTCTTCTTTTTCTTCGTCCGTCACGCTCCCACACCCGACTGTGTCCCCGTAGCCGGCCTCTTGGTGATTTGCACGCAAGAAGAAGTGGCGGCAGTTGTGTAGTTGATCTGGACACAAGCTCATATTTGTTCGATCTATATGACAGCTATAATTTGTAATTTCTGTATGAAATTTAACAATGTAACTTCTGAATTGAATTCCCATTGAATCATTTGTAATTTCTGTATCCAAAATAGAGAACGTAATTTTCAAGGCCTGACAGTAATGATCCTGAGGCCTTCTCTTTTTGTTTCTCAATTTGATGTAAAGCTTAGCACTGATGATCCTGAGGCCTATTCTGAATAATTAATTCATGTACTACACCATCACCATGAGCAAGAGCATGTAAATATAGTGATCTTGGTGATTTGCTTGCAAGAAGAAGTGCCGGCAGTTTTGTTATTGATCTAGACGCAAGCTCATATTTGTGCTCATTTGTTCGATCTATATGACAGCTGTAATTTGTAATTTCTGTATGAAATTTAACAATGTAGCTTCTGAATTGAATTCCCATTGAATCATTTGTAATTTCTGTATCCAAAATAGAAAACATAATTTTCAAGGCTTGACAGTAATGATCTTGAGGCCTTATTTTTTGTTTCTCAATTTGATGTAAAGCTTAGCACTGATGATCCTGAGGCCTATTCTGAATAATTTATGTACTACACCAACACCATGAGGAAGAGCATCCTAATGTACCGAGATTGTTTCCTATTAGCATGTACTTTGAAATTAGCCTATATAATCATGCTTGCCTGTTGTCCTTCTGATTTGGCTTATAACCAAATTACACACCCCACAAATAATATCATTGTATTTTTAATTAATTTCTGGAACAAATATTATCTTTAGGTAAGGTATGTTATGAGATGCGTATTCAGGGAAGCCAAGAATGCTCCTCCTCCATTGGTGAGGCTGACCGGCAGAAAAGGCAAGGATTTTGGTCACCAAAATTCCAGATAAATTTTTTTATTTGATTTTTGGAGAATTATGCATATATTTCAGTGAGCACAATGGATGAACATATCTTTCTCAGTTATGGTAGACAACCTGATAAATAGGACCTTTGCTTGGGAAAATGCAAGAAATAAGCCCTTCCCTCTATGGGGTATGCATGTTTCTGATAAGCATTAGTGTATATATATTTTTATTTTTTAATGTGTCAATGAAACTGTGAGGCCAAAGGTAAATTGTTCAATGTTGCTTTTGAAAGTAATATAGAGGTAGTCAAGTATGTTGTGGCAGCTATTTAAATTTTTTTGGAGAAGGAGCTTTCGAGATGGTAATCTTTTGAATGCTGTCCGTAGTAGTTATTTAGAAGCGGATGTGTGCAGCTTACCTAATCGAGCATAGTAACGTCCTCACATCTAACTTCATCATAAATCAGGTCTTAATGGAATTACATGGTTTGCTGCACCGAATTCCCTTTTTTGTTGCCTCCTGATCTAGCTGTTTGGCTGGGACCTGTTGGTCTACAAACATTTTTTCCTACCTTAATTGAATGGCATGCTATTGCATGTTGTCTAAAAAAAATTAAAATAAGATTACAAGTTGTACAACACCTACAGTTTTCTATCTTTATGTGAATAATATATTCTATACTCTATAGCACTTGTGTAGGAAACCCTCCATATTTTAAAAATAATTCTCTCTCTCCCTCCCTCCCTCCCTCTAACTGATTACAAAGGAAATGGCTATTTTATCGGATTCTTTCATTGTAAACATGTTGTTCTTTATCTTAACAATATTTCAATTTCATTTGGCAGTTTTCACCGGTGGCCTTGACTCAAAGCTTGCTGCATGGGATTTCTCCAAAGGCCGAACATTATTTTCTATTGATTATGGTACCTCTTTGTTTTGTATTGATAATTCTATAGACGGCTTACATTACTCTTATGCTACTCCAGGTGCTCCTTATTTCTTGCCCTTGATAATAAAGTTAAATACATACCTTAGCAAAAAAAAATTATAATTCATTACATAGCTTCATGTTTTATCATTTTTCTTTCCACAAATTATTTTTAAGTGATCAACATAATAATTTCATCACGACTATCAAGATCGCCTGAAGTGCAAAATGGCAGTTCTTCAGGTAATGCAGGCCAATGTTTGAATCTAGCTTTTGTTCATTCGATAGCGGTTTCTGAAGAGGGCATTTTGGGAGGTTTGTACAAGGTTTGTGCTGTAGCAAGGGGAGATGGCTTTCTTGACATAATCGATCTAGCATATGAACTGGCCCCTGCAAAAGCAAAAGGCTCTTATTAGGCAGCAGGTTCAACCATGATTTCGAAAATAACTGATCTTGGAGATAGAAGCAGTAATCAAACTCAAGGGGGAAGGCCCCATCTTGATTACACAATGTGTGACCATAAAACAGCTATACGAAGTATCTGGCTTCTATATTTTAAATAAGCGAATCTATTAGAGAGGTGCGTTGCCGGGTTAGGTTAATTTTTTCCGTATGTGAATTATGTTTATACTAACCAATCTATTCCTAATAATAAAGCGATAAGATTTTTTAAATGTTTGTGCTTTGTTGCAAATATGGGGCTGCTCATGAGCCGTACCATATTTGATTATCTACATACCTTTCCGAGAGCTTTTAATTTTTCTCTCTAGGCCCAATATCAAGGAAACACAACTTTTTTGTTGTAGTTTTACGTCTTGTTTAATAACAAGATCTCAGTTACTTGCACTGCAAAATTAAGTTGTAATTCTCTGATTAAATTGGAACCATGCTTATGAGTTTACGGTTTTGGGCATGCTTATCGGGCTAGGAGCATGCGATGATTTTTATTTCTCCCGTTGCAACGCACAATCATGTTTGCTAGTTAAAGAAAAAAAGAAAAAGAAAGAAGTGGGCTGAGCTGGGCCGGCCAGCCCAGCCCACCTCACCTCCCTAAAGGGGGAGCACGACAGGGGCAAGGGGATCGATCCCCGGTTGCCTCTCGTACCTTTGCCGCCTTCCCGTTCCCACCCCAAGCGTCGCCTCTGCTGCTGCTTTTCGCTGTCACCCTTCGTGCTCGTTGCCACCCTTTGTGCTCCGCAGTCCGTCGTCAGGGCACCGTCAAACCTCCTCCATGCATCTCTCTCTCTCTCTCTCTCTCTCTCTCTCTCTCTCTCTCTCTCTCTATCTGCCTCTCATCCTTTCGGCATGCCGCCCTGCTGTGCGGTTGAAGGGAAGCAAGGGGATGGGGTGGATTAAGGCGAGGGAGAAGAGGAGAGGGGCCGACGGTGAAGTTGGAAGAAGGGGCCGGGCTTGCAAGAAGGAGGGAGCTAGGGTTTCATGTGCCAAGGTTAGGGGTAACGGTTCCTTAACTTCATCGCTGTGATTTTGTTGTTCTTTGCATTGATTAGGCCCCGATCTCGTATATGGTGGTGTGATAGGTGCGTACTTGGGAGGGCCTTTGCAGGGAGCTTCAGGGAGGTTTTGGGTCAAATCCGTCGGGATTTGGAGCTCGGTCTTATAACCAAGAACGTGGGAAACACTCTTTCCGTAGGTTTCCAAGAATGCGAGATTTGGTTTATCGGTTGGGAGATACGACCTTAACAGTGCTACTGTCTAGACTTGGATTATGGTGAGATGTCGGTTTGTTTTTGGATAACTAGAACGGTGGTGGACTAATTATATGGCTAGGCACCTTGGCTTTGAGAATAGTAAGTATAGCTTTGAGAATAGTAAGCATAGATAAAAGAGGATTAGTGCTAGCCTTTGCTTAGTGGTGGTTTATATATGATATTGAATGTGATGTTTGCCCTGTAGGTGGAGCCGCTTCAGGGGCCAGTGTCGTCATCGTCTCACCCCTGCTTCACTTGGTAACAGAGGCAAGTACATGGTGCATTGCTTATTTAATATATGTGACTGATGATATGGATGTCGGTATCATGGCATCATGTGTTCTTTATATGTTTCTTTAATACTCATGACGTGATGGTGATGCATGGATGAATGATGATGATAGATTGATGATGGTAATGACAATTATCTGTTTTATGATTCATGCATATCATGGAAGCATGCATACGAGCTAGGCCGGTGAGAAAGTCACATAGCTATGCATTCATATTACTTAAACCGGCCATGCGGCTCAGGAGGCGTCGTTGTCGTCTCGCTGCACCCCACGATTCTCACCCCAGCACCGAGATCAGCCGCCCCCACCACCCCACCTCGAACCATAACCAGGAGAAGGGCGGTACCGGTAAGGTCGTGGCGCGAGGAAGGAAGTGTAGAAAGAAGAAGAAGGCGTGCACTGTGGGGAAGACGACAAGCTACCCTGTTGACGCGGTAAGTAATACGAAGTTTGCATTGCAAGAGGAAGTTACAAAAATTTGGCAGGACAAAAAAAAACAGAGAGCATGACAATAAAAGCATATTCAGGTACTGACATTGCGCCAATGATTAATCTGGCATTAAATTCAGTCACCCTCCATAACGACCGTGCTAGCTAGATAATCCATGTGGAAGGATACAGAGTAGGATATTAGAAGACATATCGCGGCACAAACGATGGCACAAACGAAAGCGGTAGTCAAATCTGCTTTCATGCCCCCTTCTGTCTTATAATGCCTTGTGGCGTAGATCCCGTAGCCAGCGAAGAACACGATGCAGGAGGTGAACAGGACCTGCAATCGCAGCTCCGTTTTGAAAACAGAAATACAGTACTCACTCCCCTCCGAATTGTATTTCACTGTTGACTTTTAAATATTTTGTTTGACCATTCGTCTTATTTAAAAAAGTATGTAAATATTATTTTTTTGATTTGTTTTATCATTAAACATATTTTAAGCATGACTTATATTTTTGCATGTTTACACTAATTTTTTGAACAAGACGAATGGCCAAAAGACGTGTTCAGAAGTCAACAGTAAACTACAATTTGGAACGGAGGAGGGAGTAATTTGGAAGGGTTTGCACATGTACGTAGATGCGTTACTCGCGTACATGGAAGACGAAACAAAATGTGGCCGCACGGCTTCGCCTGGCCTCGCGATCATCTTGCGGCTGCAGCCGGGGACGAGCAGGAGCTGCCGGATGCGGCGGAGCACGGTAGCTGTCAACGGCATGGAGGACGAACTCGGGTTCCCGCGGCGGGTGGTCGTGGTCGGAGTCGGAGCCGGAGCCGGAGCCGGGATTCATGGCTGAACAATTGACGGCGACAAGAACCTATGAATTGCTTCCAAGACGAAGAGAACCAACACAGCCTATTATATTGAGGAAAATCTATTGATGCAGAAGCTATATATAATGGTGCACCGATCCAACCTGCGTCGCCTCGCTCCAATCCGAACTCGTATCCGACTCTCTCTCGACTTCGCGAAGCGAAATATAACGGATTCGACTGCATTATCAGATCAGGTTGTTTATCTCAAGGCTACTGCACGTGCGTACGTTTCTGGTTTGGTATTCAACGACTGTGTTTGCCGTTGATTCTCTCTTGATCGATCCACACCAGCTAATCGGTGGCCATGGACTCCGCCTCCGATGACGACTGTCCACCGCACGAGCCTCAGTTCGTGATCCACATCATGGACGACGACGATGCCCGTGCTGCTGCTCCGCCGCCGCCTCGCCGTAATTTGCCTCAACGTGGTGATGATCTTGACCGGGAATGCAAATTTTTCAGTTTTCTCCTGCAGGTAATACCCAACTAGCTACGTATGTACCTACATATATTTTCTGCTTTTATACTTGTATTGCTGATTTCGAAATTGATCTTGCAACGCAGGCCATGTTCTGCGCTTTCAGCATAGTCTCTGCGAGCTACATCATCTACTATGCGAAGCATCCTGATCTTAAGAAGCATGCATCCGATTTGATTGGTTTCTCCGTTACGATCATCGTCTACACGCTGATACAACTGCTCATGCCCTACATATGCTTGTTCTGTCAGCAATGTTGCGCTGTAGACGACATCTAGATTGCACCACTGATGATTGACCATCTAGCCGCCTCACGTTCAATGTTGCATTCCATATGAATTTTACACCATATATATTTGCTTCTCTTGGAATCATACATGGCTGATACCATATTTCATATTGCATGTATTTGCACCATATTATGTTCGCTAATCATTATTATTTAACTCTTAGTCGATTTTTCTTGCACAGATGATTTCGTTGGATCTTTTATATTTCCTATGGAGGTGTATCGTCTATGGTCTGAAAATCGACTTTGAGTTAAATAAGTCTCAATTGTCTGGTGTCAAGCCGGTCCCGGTTTTGGTTTGCTATCCATCCATCAATTAATTATTCATTAACCCTTGGTTGAGTTCTCAATTTCATTATCCCGAGCTCGCAATCATCCACACCACAGACGACGCACGTCCCATTGCTCTTCCTCTTCCTCGTCACCAGATCCAATACCTGCCTCTGCCTCAGTCTCAACCTCAACATCAGCATCTGGCCATCTGATCATATTCTGCTCAGATGCGGTCGATCGTCCGACTAGCAGTAATTTCGTTAAACTAAACTGATTTTGAATTGCAGGTGATTACCAGCGTTGTGATCAGGATTTATGCGAGCTTTATGATCGACATCGCGAAGCACCCCGAAACGAAGAACGCATCCGAAAGCATGATCTTTCCTCACCGTTCTGATCATCGTCGTCACTATGATACAGTTGTTCGTGTCCTACCAGGGCTTGTTCTGTGCGGAATTTTGTTGCACTCCTATCGACAACTAGATGATGCACTACTGATGATCCACGAGCTAGCTAGATGCCTCACGCACGATGACTTAAGTTGGTTCTTTTAAGACTAGCTAGCGATGCGATTTGAGCAAATTTTAGACTAAAATTGCTACAATTTCAATGTCATCCTAGAGTCCTAGTCATGTTTCAATGTCATGCTGGGGTTTTTAAATATTTTCTTATCGGAGAGTTTTCATGGACCGGAAGGATTGCAATTCATATTCAATGTGTACCTATATCTCCTTTGTTCAAAAAAAAATGTGTACCTATTTCTCATTCTATCCAATTCATGGAAAACCTGCACCACGTTTCATCCCTCGAGTTATCTAGATCTTGATCAAACTTTTCTTACAAGTCTAGGTCTCATTGCGCCATTGGTTGACTTACTGCAATTAATCTATGTGCTAGAACATATCATTAATTGACCTAGTGGAAGCTTAGATATGTTCCAAACTTCAACCAACATTTTTTTTCAATGCATTTTTTATTCAAAATTTGAATTTGCAAACTTGCACCGTCACAAACAAACCAAAACATAGTCGAAATTCCAAATTTTAGGATAGTATGTACACCTTTGTTTTTTGCACCAAAATTTTTACCTGACACATTGATAGCACAACAGTCACCAAAATTTCAATAGATCATTTTGCAAACGCAAATAAGAATTGCAGTAGCAAATCCATTTCTTATCTTGGCCACCTTTGCGATAAAATCCTCGCCCCGATTCGCATATGTATAAATGCAAACATCGAGGCCGAAAACGTTAATTTTTTTTTGCGCATATAAATGAACCTGACAACCACCAAAAGTAAAAAAATATTCCATTGCAAGGACAGAAGCTCAATACCTATACAACAAGCTAGAAATTACGCCAAGTTTGTCCCCCAGGGATGCATTCATAATGGAATTCCACACTCTCAGTGCCTCGATGGAAATGCAAAACCCAGTCAGGTAGCCTAATAATTCAACGGCCTTGGATGTCAGCTTTACTATACTGCGAGCAAGATGAAACATCATACATGTCAATAAAACAGGATAGCTGTCAAACTTCACCTAAAACCATCAACTAACCATTTTGTTGTTCAGTCAAAATTTGGCTTAGTACATGCAAGGTAACATGATTTTTAGGAACACCAGTCAGCTCACTACACTGTTCATGACGAGGAGATCAGCGGTTAGGCTTCAGCATAACTACACACCTTCGATTTTACCATTCAATTTTCCTTTTCCTCTCCTTGATCTTTTCAGACGACGGCCCTCAACTAGTACTTCGTACAAAAGCTTTTTACATCCCCATTTCCACCAGAAGGGCCCGGGTCCTCCTAAATGCTTCTGTCTCTTGAGCTCACTTCCCTTGTTACCTATTCATTCCAGGAAAGAGTATATAAAAAACAAGCAATCATTCTTTAAAGTAAAAGACATATGAAATATTAATGCTCAGATAGCTTCTACGAAATATGCAGAAATAAAAAAACACAAAGCACAGGTCAGACAGTTGTTTGATCAACGATTTAACAATAAGCAGCAACTTTAGAAAGATCAAAATACAGTTCAGAAATGTTTCTATGTTTTGCTTCAGTTGGATGGTTTGCAAGTACGATTAATAATGTACTCCCTCGGGTCACAAAAAGAAGTCGCCGTCGACTTTTGGACACGCCTTTGACCATTCGTCTTATTAAAAAAAGTTATATAAATATTATTTATTTTGCTATGATTTGGTTTATTATTAAATGCATTTTAAGTATGACTTATATTTTTATATATTTGAACTAATTTTTTGAATAAAACGAATGGTCAAAGGGGTGTACAAAAGTCAACAGCGACTTCTTTTTGTGACCGGAGCTAGTATTGAAATTTTAAGATACATATTTGCATGCCTTGTTGCTTCAATTGTTTGTAAACAGGAGTTCTTGAAATTTAATGCATGCTGAAAAAATCCCTTCTATTACTCCCAAAAAATGTCAGTATAGAAAGCTGCAGAAAAGCTATAAATATTGGCACAATTAGTGGTTGACAAGTTTAGTTAGGGTAATCTAGCTGGTCTAACAACATAGTTCACATTTCCATTGCTGTTTTTAAAAGACAACCCTATTGCCAACCAATGATCTTACTACAATGTATTTACGATTAGTTACTGTTCGGAAAAGGAGAAGGCTAACAACATATCATCAGAAAAGGTCTTTACTCTCTAGCAACAGCAACCAACTTGCTACTGTGCAGAACACAATTGCAAAAAGGAACTCACAACTGTCCAGAAACCTCACTGAAGGATGCAAGTAGCTATTTTGCAAGTTTAGGTGAATACAAATATATAGTCAGCAACATTTTATTTTTTACCATTTTATATAGATTATTATTGTGAAAAGGCAGGATTAAGTAGAACAATAAATATAAGGAAGATCTGAAGTAGATGGTCAATTAACTCAAGAGGACTATTTTGGGAAAAAACTATCACGCCAGATCTGGTTAGTTTGTTGGATACTAGTGCTGCTGACAAGCTCTAACCAGCAAATCAGCACCATTTCCAAACCATGTGGAGACTAATTGGGTGAAATCAGCGCAACCGTCATGGCGTCATTGCGGCGCCTATTTCATTCTTGTTATTCCCAACCCTTGTCTCCACAAAAAAAAAAGACTATGAAACTCGTGTTCATCAATGTATTTGATACATTTCGTGATGTTTATGTAATTTAATTAGTCGCAATGTTGGTTGCATTTTTGTCACTCACTATATTTGGAAACAACCAACCCCTGCTGTGCCTGAAGTGATGCATATGTTGGAACTAAAATTGGCCAATACTGTCGTTGAATTCTCAAGACTTCTAAAACAGTCTGCATGCCCTCCTTTGATGGTGCAGCTGCAATTGTACCACAACTTGAATCACCCCCAAGTAGAACCTGCATGCGTCAAAATATCATCAAGATGGTTGAATTTTGTGATAACATGATAATCGTGCATAATCATCAGGTCTATATTGTTATGTCTGCATTTTACAATAATGCGCCCTGAATTATCTACGATCACAATCCACAATGCAGTTAGTTACACAAATTTAGCGTATATGGTGTAAAATAACTGCACAAACCCAAATTACATCATAGCATTCTTATCTGCCTAATACTAAAGGCAAACAATAGCTGAGGTACTGATCCATTGCTAACATGTGGTCCTTGAACTTTTGATCTTCATAGGAGCATAAAGGCCAAAAGTCTTGCTTTGTTGATGGATACAAGATGATGCGGGGGTCTTCTTTACAGCTTACATACCTATATTCTTATCTATTTATTTGCTCATCTCCTATTCCAAGGTTTTTTTAGTCCATTTTTTTATATTGAAGGTGTGTCAAAGATCTTTAAAAAAACAAGTCAAACGAACTGAACCCAATTCTCGAGGCCACCTTGGGAAGCTCTCAAGTTTAATAGATAAGCAAATAAGTAGATAGGACATAAGTAAATAAGCTTTAAAAGAACACCTAAACATAGCTAGAACTGTGATATTTCTACATCCCTTTCTTACAAAAAAAAATGTTGTTGTGATTTGCGGGAAATACAAACCTTAACAACCTCAGTAGCTGATGAGGATATAGACCGAAGATTGTATCTGCACATCAAAGTAAGCCAAGAATGACAGCAATACATAAGTATAGATGAGGGCTTGACAAATAAATACCTACAATGAATTTACATGTTTGAGAAAAAAATGAAACATCGACAATAAATTTGAACTCTAAGGATGTAATGCATCGTATTGTCCAAATGACAGCCCAATGCTAATACTTGTAGCATGTGAGCAATTATGTCTTGTGGATCTCAATTCAGCAACAAAAGTACATCTACTCATCCATTAGATGGAACAAAAAAATGCATTCTAGTGACAATAGAAATTTGGCATGCCATACGACATCAACAAGCTAAAGACCATCCCCACAACGATGACACAGGGTTTATGTCCAGCTTACAGTGTAGAAGTTGCCATTGCACGGACAACACTCTTTTTAAAATTTAAAATTTATGGGTAATTGCCTACCTTTCGAACTTCTATTCTCTCTTTTTAAATTATTAAGGATTGGTTACCTACCCTCCTTCAAGTATAACCAACAATCTTCCCTTCGAGCAAGAAGTTAACATGGACGTCATCTTAGAGTATCCAGCAGGGGTGACCTATCAATGATGAAGTTCAATCAAAACAACCATAGATGGCATGATTTGGCGTGCACTGGCATATCAAATACCAAAAAGAGAGAAGCATCTAAAAGATTACAAGAAAAAGTAGCAAACAGGCAAATATATATAAATATGTATATAAATGTGTGTGTGTGTTAAAGTTGAGATTTGATTGAAGTAATAGATCTTCAAATTACCTATTTGTAATGAAATTATCGGTTTCTTATTTGACTAAGCTCTAGTACATTAGCACTTACTAAAGTTTCTGCAATATGAATGTAAAAGGTTAGCCCAAGACCCTAAGTTCTAAACAGGTGAAAGTCCCCTGCATGAATCTGAAGTCTCTAACATCTATTTCTGAACAGGGTAGAAATGTATCCCAGGATCATCTCAGATGTTTGAAATAAGCACATACAAGGAACGAAAAGAACATTTTCATTTTAAAATTGAGCAAATAAAAATAATGGGAAATCTTACATCACAACAACCCAGAGGATCACCCCTCGCTGCATCAAATCCTGCTGATATAATGGTGATGTCTGGGGCAAATTCTGCAGCTGCACTCATACAAGAAAGTTTATTATAATTAGAACATGTAGTGCAAACCATGAATGTTCAAGAAAGCAATGGCAATATTACATAAAGTATTACATAAAGAGGTGGCCAGGAAGGCATCGACATGAAATATGGAAATAAATCAAGTAGTACAAGCGGACATGTTTAACCCCCCCACAAGAAAACTAACATCCTGCCTTATCAAACAACTAAGTCTTTCGTTCCAATATAATGAATGTTCATGTTCTATGTCCTTTCTAATAAGGATAAAAAATGCAAAATCTTGCAGAAAACAAAAGTACATAAGAATTAAAAGAAGAGAGAATAGAATGGGTATTCTTGACTTCTACATATTACAGATAAGCAAAGCTAGGTTGAGAAATTATTGATATTAGCAACTTAAGGAGACTAGCATGTATCCAAGCGTCACCCATTCAATCATTACCTATTGGAACCACCACATGTTGAAAAGCAAAGATATAGTCATTGTCTCCAACTCCACCACGGCTCCAAGGTATATTGACTGAGAACCCCTCACCATCTAGAACTCCCACCTGAAGTAATATCCATACAAGAAATCACAAATATGTAATGAATGGTATTGAACTACAAGTTTCCACAGCTTTGATAAAAACTAGCCATGCCACTCAAATGAAGCCATAAAAATCCCGAATTTGGTTAGCCACATAGAAAGTAGGGTCCAATCAGATACAGACTTTCAGTACAGACGTACAGTACAAGAAACGAACATTAAATGCATGCTAGATATTCACCCATCCAAATAATGCTCAAAGATAATGCGTTAAATAGTATTTAGACTTGGGTCCAAATGCCTTACTGTAAACAAGCTGTTACGCTCAGTCAAATGGTGTCAGAGCATTTCACTTACAAAAAGGAAGGAGAATTCGCGTTATGATAAGGTGTTTAATTTTTAAAATCAATGTAATTCTAACAAGTGAAAGCAGCTGCAGTCTGTTGGGGGTTTGGAATTTGAGGAATGCTGTGGTGTTTGATGGCAAAAAACCTTTTAACCTTTTCTCACATTTTTCTGTCTGCTCTTTTCTTAAATGCTGGACAGGTCTGTTAAAAGCTGATGATGAAGAACTTGTTGAAATGAAGATAGGCATGATTTTCGAAGTTCTGGAGGCAAAAAAGAAGAAAGAAGGCCGGACTGCGCTGCTGAAAGACTCCCGTGAGAAAACCTGAGAGCTTGGGGGTGTTTTTGCATAAATTCTGGAACATGTGGTGTGCTGGGAGACACTGTCGGTTGTTTGTAATAACTTTATCAAGTTATTATTTTCTGGTCAGGTTATATGGTGGTAGTAAACTTGTGGTCTCTTGGAACAGAGGGGGCGTGGAGGGCCTGTTTCCTTGTGCTGTCTTTTGTTATTTTGGTTGTAAACCGTGTGAACTGAATGTTTCTGTTATCCTGGTAATGGAAATCAGAGTAAGGCTCCCATTGAAAAAAAGAAGAAGAAGAAGCAAAAGCAGCTGCCTATATTAGATATTAGTTGAATTGAATTAGGTATATGTTCGTCCTTTTCCTATATTTAACTCATGTCATAATTACATGTAACTGTCTCATCAGGAAAAAAAATCCTAACACTTCCATGTGTTATAGATAGCTCACCTCATGCATTGGCCTTGTTTGTTTTAGTTTAAAGTTGCTGAATGTTTTAATTTGAAAAAGTTGTGACCCTTGTAGAGTTCAAAAAAATTATGGAAAAATAATTTTAGTGACTCTAAGAAGAACTATTTAAAACCCCACAAAAATGACTACAAAGTACTACATCGTTTATCTCGTACAAAAATAAATTTAATTTAAATTAATTTAAGCTGAAAACAACAAGGCCAAAGATAGCTCACCTCATTTGCGGCTCCAGTACCAGGGTAGAAATTTCCATCCTCATGACGATGCAATGATATGTACAAGACCTGCAAAAGAAAAATAAAATAAAACCTTCCATATGAGATCTGCAAATTTGGAAATAAACAAGCTCATAGAAATAATATAGCAGCGGAGAGAACTGAAGGGTACATCAAGAGAGAAACTGGATCTGTAAAATGAACAATACTACTCTAGATATGACTCAGATAATATCAGTGACAGTGGTGGAGCCAGGATTGAAATCCTGGGGGGGTTCAGCGGTAAAACATATGGGACCAATACATTCATTATACCCTGATTCAAGCATTAATACAAGGGGGTCTCTTTGATTTATAAACACATGTTGTTTTCAAAAGATCCCTCATCAATTGACTGCATCCACCAGAATTATGGGTATTCTTTATTAAGAACATTGATTAGATTACACCATTAAGATGTTGTTGGACAAAATGTTGAATATCCAGCATCAATATATCAACTCTACTCCCTCCGTTTTTTATGTAAGACATATTTTGAATTGGCACATAGATTAAGGAAGTTGTGAAATCAAGAGAGTCAAAAGAGAATGACCATGCTACCCATGTTATAAATGTCTTGGAAATATGAGATAGCATCATGTGAGAGAATTGTTCATAAAAGCATGAGAGAGAATTGTGCAATATATAAAGGTAGACAAGGAATAACATCAATAATTTCCCATGCACGTCTTATATTTCTAAAGAAGATCATTCAAATTATATGTCTTACATAAAAAACGGAGGAAGTACATCTTGATCAAACAAAATGATGGGTACAATTGAGAAAACAGGTGAAAATCATAGAAAATGTAAAAGATCAACACAATACCAATATTAAATAAAGATTAAAATGTCACAAAATGAGGGATTACATTTATCATCTTTTCCATTTCCTTCCATAAAACATGTAGGTAAACTAAAAACATAAAAAAGGAAGATGACTACTCACTGATTTGTTTCCTTCAAATATCTCTTGTGTGCCGTTGCCATGGTGCACATCCTATGATAACAGTCAAGACTACTACCAGTGAGATTGGTTAACATCTATTTGTATCTACTGACATTTAAATAGATATGGTACAAGTATTTTTATACATAGATGTCAACGAGATGATGTATTCAAATGTAAACCTGTAATTAGCATTACCCAGTCAACTATTAAGATTTTCCTGGCACCTGCTCTTTGTGCAGCTAGTGCAGCCACAGCTGCATTGTTGTGAAGACAAAAGCCCATGGCATATTTCACCCCTGCATGATGCCCAGGAGGTCTCACCTGTCCTCCAGCAGGCATGGTCAAAATCATGTACAACAAACACGGAAAGTACTAATATTACAACTAAGGTGTGACATGAAAGCAAAGATCTGAGTTCATTGGCACAGTACCAGTGCAAAGCCATTGTGGACATGTCCAGAGACTATCAAACTAGCAAGATCAGCACATAGGCCAGCTGCAAGTTTGGCAGCACATGCTGACTGTCCATTTGCATAAGTGTCTGAAGTGAAGTAGCTACAAATTGATCCAAGAATGATGTTAAAACAATGTAAACCTTTTACCAAGGAATGCTGGAACATAACAATGTCTTTTCAAACTTTGCATGCATTACTTATATTTAAAACAAACAATACAATACAAAACTTGAGGACTGTAAATTCAATTATACTTCTATGTACGAACTAACAAACAGTACCTGTAAAGCATGTTCTTTGTCTGCTCAACACTTTCAACGTGATCTAAAGTATGGACCTAAAGTTGCCATGATTTCAATGTATTAGGATTATAGAGTATGAATACAAACAATCTACTATGCTAAGGGGAACGCATGGCACTGAAGCTAATTAACCTGTTGGTTTCTTGCTTACCGTTACAAGCTCCTCCTTAGTGATTTCTCGAGGAGGAACCAAAGCACATTTTGAGGGAAAGATTCCTAAAATATTGGATATAAGTCTTAGTATTTCCTTTATAAGCAGTAGCGTACAGAGATTGGTTCATCAAACCACTTTAATTAATATGGTTGACAGGACAATGGTATTATCTGTATTCGCTACAGTACAACACTACAAGTCTACAACCCAGTTAAACAATAAATGTCCCTGTCATCTATGAGATTAGATATCACATATTATTATATTATGTTGGCAATACAGCTGTGAGAACAGGAAATCATAGATATCTAGAAAATAATCATGCAAGATTAGATGCATCACGATTCACACATCAAACAACTTTTGCACTTTTTCAGTAACCATTTGCACTTTTTCAGTAACCATTTGAGTGCAGAAAACAAAACCACACTGTCACTGCTAAACTAATCTTAATGATAGTGTGCACCTGCAGCAGCAAGACTAGCAGCAATTGCACGAAGGCGGTCAGGTCTTTCTGGATGAGGATTTGGTTTAGTTTCTATCTGATAGCATATAAGAAATATGAGGCATCAGTTCAACAAAAAAAGACATCATATGCTGATAGAGAAAAGCGTTCAATGTCACCGCAATTAACAGCAACATTAACAGCAACTAAGATTTAAGCTAATCATGCTTGTTATTTATAGACAGGAAAAGAGTGGTCAACTGGTCACTGACTCACTGTTGATGTAGGCTCTCAGATCCAAACATTATAGCATACTATCTGCTAGCTCAAAGTACATAAGTGATAAAGCATAAGTTCATAACTTACCTCACTGTGGAGCAACATTCTTTCATCAAAACCAATCGCTGTAGATACTGGTGGTAATGCTGCATAAAAGTGTGGCCAATTGAGTTGTTCAAGTTCAACACAAATAAGCATATGAAAATTATGCGACGGCACACATTCAGTTTCTTAAAGTTCTCTGTTAAGCATGAGTATATTGGGTCACAGTACAACACCATTCTACTTCTCTATTATCATTCCAGTGTTTTAACTTTTAAACGGCTTATTGATATGCCTCATATTGAAGCCTTGCAATTTCTGGACAAAAATTTTAAAAGCAGTTAAGCCAGTGGGGCCCCACTTTTCAATCCACAGGAAATTTTCATTCAAGCAAGAAATGCTAGCCGTGCTACATCAGAAAATCATTGTTATGTACAAGAAAAGGCTTCAAAATCAACAGTGAAAGTGAGTTTCCTCTATCCGATGAGGTGGCAGGCCAGCCGAGCCAACCACATATTAAGAAGACAGGATAGTAGTGTGTGTCATTCTGTTTACATTGAACTACAGCTGGTCCAAGTTCAAATGAAGATTAGATGATCTCTGGATCAAGGGATGCTCACACTTTGTCCACAAATGGTAGTAAGAATAAAATAAGTGGCCTCACAGTCATATGATTCCTCTTTTGAAAATGTAAGCACTATATCAGGGCAAGACAAACTTTTATATTGATAAATAATAAACAAGTATTCATAATCATAACGGCATGTGTGGTAGAATTACTTGATAAAGGGAAAGCGCTGGCAAAAAAAAAATCTACAAGTGTAAACAGCACCTGAGTTAGTAGATACCAAAGCTGCCTGTGCAATCTGAGTTTTGAAAACATCATATCCTGCTACCTCATACCCCTTAAGCTCATGACAATTCTACAGTATAAGAACAGGGAAGCGAGTCAAACAAATGTGAATGGATTCTAGTAAGTTTATATGGCCTGTATGGTAACAAAAAAAGGGTCTTACCATGCAATGTGTAACATCACCCATGTTTGGCATTGTACAGTTGAAGCAAAACCACCTGTTCACAACAAGGCGAGCAGAGGGTTCCCAGTCACTGTCATCCTCCTCTTCATCATTAAGAAAAAATATATCCTCCAGTGTACCTCCAACTTGCTCTCTGTCAGACTCTTGCTGTAGATCACCACAAGCCAGGCAACTTTCAGTCTTTCCATGAGGACAAACATCACAACCTGCACAAACATCATAACCTTTGACCACGTCCACTAATAAAGCATCAGCACGATCAGAATTAAAACTGCATGTTCCACAATTTTCTTTCAACACTGTCTCTTCAGCAAGATTCTCACTCAATGAGGAAGCGCCATTTGCTCCAGTATGAAGCAGTTTTTCATTGCCATCGCAGCTTTGGCATTTTCCATGACAAGCTTTGTCAGAAACTTCATAGTTCTCAAGGCCACAGAAGGGTTTGTCGCCCTTAATGCTGTTATGTGGCCTCATATCAGATGCCATCGAAAAAAATCCAATCCAATATAATGCTCAAATCTGTAAATATATATATAAACAAAAATCAGCAGATGAACACAAGTGGCTGAAGAAACACGTAGGCATTAGCGTTGTTAATAGCCCCAAACATTACTTGGCACAGAGCCTCGCTAACAAACAAAAAAGACCTACCAATAAGCATCCTACCAGAACCACACGCCATAGCGAAACACGGTCATCAGATAACAGTTTACATATCAAATTACTAGCTGCAACCCTAGCGTTGCGCTCGCACAGGTGCTGGTGGATGGCCATCCTGTGTTACCGAAGCTCACATCATCGCAACAACCGCCCTCACCTCCTTAAAACCCTTCCAAAAGAACACCTCTATCGCATCTACAAGCAAAACCATTGCGCAATCCTCATAAAACCCTTCCAAAACCTCACTCTTTCGCATCTACCAGCAAAGCCACCGCACAATCCTCGTAAAACCCTTCCAAAACCACACACGAGGGTTCTCACTTTCCGCCGGGCAGGCTGCAGCATTACCCGACAAAAAATTCTCCGTGTAGCTTCCTCAGGAACTGAATCCAAAGCTCACCACCATGCAACCCCCTCCCCACTCCTCAACCTGACAAAAGGTACAGGCTACAGCTACCTCGCAACTAAACGCCGGCAGAAGCGACCACGACGTCGTCACGAACACGCCCGAATCGCCTCAAACTCCACTGGGAATTAAGCAAACCCAAACAGGCTAACATGCCCTGGAAAAAAAATCGACGAGCACCTGACGCACCGTGCGATACTGATCCCCAGTGACAGAAATGGCAAAGCTGCATCAGAAATCGAAGAGCTCCACACGAAATCAGCGGTGGAGGCGTGGGGGCTGGAGGGATCAGCGGGTGAATCCTCCACGGCGCTCTCGCCTTCGCCCCCGCAGGATTTGGGTTTTGGCGCAGTCCGCGGCGGGGCGGCGTTGCGGCGCAGTCCGCGGCGAGGCAGGAGTGCAGGACGCACGAGCCCGAGCCCAGGCGGCTAGGGTTGCCTCGATACTCGAGTAGTCGAGTGGCCTGACTCCTCCTTGCCTGATCCCCGATTCGGCCGTTCGGGTGGGGATTAGGCTGTGCCGGCCAGAATTGCCCAACTGACCTGTGAGCATATAAAATTTGGATTTTTTCATTCATGACATTACAAAGTGGTTTATTCAGTTTTATCATGACAAAACGCATATTTATATTGTTACTGTTATTTTTGCAACAATATATCAAGAAAATGTCATTATTAGAGTATTTCGGGATTTTCTACGATTTGCGAAATCCGAATACATGACAAAAACGCGCCTGCCAGCTGGGTCCCACATCAGGGAAGTGGGCAAATTTTCCAATATGCTATCCAACATCAGGGAAGAGGAAGATAAGTGATAAGTGATGATGTAGCAATTTGAACACCTTTTAGTTTGTACTCATGGGCACAATGCAAAATCCTTTCAGCGCACATCATGCAAATTTTAAAACTTCAAATGAGATGCGAGTAAGGAGTAACTGGTGACCCATCACATATCAGTCGCGTCCAAATGCAGCAATACAGCAATTATAGGTTAGCTTATACATCGTCGTAATAGACTAATAGTCATAAAACAAATCTAAATGCGCTTTTTATGAGTGCGGATGCAAATCATGGGCAGATTTGTGTTCCCATGAGAAAACACAATAAAGCAAGCAAGAAGGCTTACCATGAGAAAACACAATAAAGCAAGCAAGGAGGAAAGTTAAGCTGCGACAGATCAGTCGATTTACATCACTCCTCCCCTTTAGTTCATGTGCATGGGCAAAGGGCTAAAATGTATCAAACAATTATAATGAATGACAGCACGTAAAGGGAGAACGAATTCTCGATTGGTTTTGTGTCGTTGAACATACGTACAGAGATAATAAGAGTATAATAAATCAGCCACAAAGCTACATATAATACACAGAGAACAATATATATATCACGCGTTTTCCTGTTCTGAGTCACCCCAGCTCAAGCACCCTTCTTCCATGGTTGGATGACTGCGACAACAATAATCACCACTATCACGAGAAGAATGAAGATGGCGTAGCACATCCATTTTCTCGAGTTCTTCTGCAGTTTCTTCGCGTTCTGGAGAGCACTCACGCCTTGCTGTATGTGGTTGGTAGCATTCGAAACCTTCAAACAGGAAAGGGAGTAACAAGGAAAATGTCATCAAAGTTAAGTAAAAAAAATCCTGCCTCTAATAAATTTTAGTACAGAAGTAGGTGATTTTTACGTGTGTTTCTATGTGGTTGATCATGTCTCCTTGGGCCTCAACCAATACTGCCATATCCAAGAATATCTACAAGGCAAAACCAAGGTAATGACGGTAAACTAAGATGTATTATATCTTTGTATTTGTGAGTATATGGAGTAAATTGAACTAATATAGAAGAGCTTATGGAACAAAATAAAGGTAACCTGCTGCAATTCCAGAAGCTTCCTCTCTAGATCTCTTACAGCATCATGTCGCTCCTGTATCTCAGCAACAGTGTCCAATATCTGGGGAAGACAAAAACTATCCTAATGAGACACTGATGGTGTAAACTCAGAACAGGACTTCATCCTGTAAACAGATATCCCATAATAAGTATGACCTATGTTTCTGCTAAAAAAAGTATGACCTATGTAACATCACAGACCTGGCCTCTTCCCTGATGTTGGATAGCATCTTGGAAAATTTGCTCACTTCTCCCAGTCTCTATTAAATCATCGATTGTCTGCAAGGTATAAAGCAGAACATAAGGCAACTGTAAACAAAACTAAAAATTTTCATTTTAAAGCGCAAACTACAAACTTAAAAATTAATTGTTGCTGTTATTTACCTCTTCATCAGGACGATTACCAGTTACTGTGAACACCCTTCTTTCAACAACTTCTCGGTACTCCTGCCTGATTGCTTCTCTCAAAACCTGCATCGGAGTTAACAGCGTATGATTTGCATAATGCAACATAACATTATTTTTTTCCACAACTTCTTCAAAGACATTAGTTTAGTAAACAGGTGATCATAATGGTTAAAACACATGAAGCTCTTCTGGAACCTTGCCATCAGGGTAGTAAATGAAATTATAAATTAATACCATTAGGAAAAATATATTTCATGGATGTTTTTTACTTAAAAGAACAGCATGCAAATATCAACCAAGACACTTTCCCCACTGACATAGAGATTGATGTTCAATTTTACACTTGGATGACTAATAGGCATGGAAAAGAAGAGTTCTTTATCTTTGTTGCTATATCAAACATATGCAATAGGCTAATAGTTCTACGGAGCAAATAGAAACACTGCAGCACTTTAATTTCCTGCTCGATTTTAAAAACATAGTGCATCATAAGGAGCATGTATCACATAAAAGCAAAAAACATCACATTCAGGGCACGAGATGTTCTAGTTAAGGAAACGAAGTACCTGGAAATCATCCATCCGCTCCTTCAATTTCTTTTTTACCGCTCTGCAAATAAGTATAGTGAATAAAAATCTAATTCACGCGGACTACATAACCAAAGATACGGATCATTGGTAATCTACCCGGTAGTTTGCTCTCTTGATCGATCTACTGCAGTCCCCTTCCCACATCCAGGTTTCTTCCTATTTGACAAATTCTGTTTCACAGGGGCAGCACACAATAAGAGTTATTGACAATTGCATACAAACCAGCTTGATAAAAATATTAAGTGATACAGATTCATATAGGTGCATATGAGCAAGTACATTCATTCCATACTTATATTTCAAATCAAGCAACAGAGTACATTCATTCCATACTTATATTTCAAATCAAGCAACAGTCTAGGATCAAGAAAATATAGTTTGTTTGCAGTTGATCTGGATATTAACTTTTTGAACCAAAACTTTTGCCACATAACAATAATAATAAAGTATTCATATAGTTCCCACTAAGAACATCCACCTTTTGGTTTGCTCAGATATTTCTAAGGCAAATGTCAAATGCCATGCATTAGCAGAACAGGGGCATGAGAAACATACATCCTTTTCCAGTTCATCAACTTTTGTCTTTGCCATACGAGCAATCTTCCCCGCTTCATCAATATCTTTCTCCATCCGCTGCTTAATTGCTATGAAAAATAATTATTACATCTGACCATAAGTACAATAGGATTTGTAAAACAGTGCATATAAATTTCAGATAAGGTTAACAATGCAAAGGTGATCACCTTTCATGGCACTTGCTTTTGTGACTGCTTTGGATTCTTCATTTGCAGTCTACAAGCAAAGTAAGATGTACTGTATAAAAATGAATGGCTTTAAACATATTCATATAAAATTTTAGTGCTCAGACACAAGTACACAACATTCCATTGTTGCTACAAAAAAAATATATGATAAACATAAGGTAAAGGACAGAAACAGAGAAATCAAGGAGGCGTGGGGGGTGAAGAATGAACCTGGAGCTTATGCAAAAGATTTGTCAGCTTAGCGACTAAGCTCTCGATTGCATCAACCTGATGTACCATGGCATCATGTCATTAATCTGAAGTGCAAAAACTGGACACAAACATTGTACAAAATACATAGAAGAGCACACTAAATCATTTCTAAACAACACCTTTTTCAAGAAATCTTTTAAATTGTCTGAAGCATCAGCTTGATGCATTCCCATTTCAATGTCCCCATCTCTTGAGGAATCCCGCCGAGGAAGCTCGAAGGAATCCTGTAAAATCATAATGTTGAGAATTCGACTGTGCTACTTGTGGCAGCCAAATACAACATGATTGAGGCTGCAACAAAGCATTGGCACAATACCCACAAGGGCTTAGGCTTTCATCCCCAGCAAAGCAGGAAATTGCCAGTATAGTATTTCAGCAGCCACTTTCAATGCAACAGCAATAATACTTCCTTCATGTTGTAAATTGTTCATAACCTATAACCCAATGCACCATGCGCAAACAAACATGCCATAAATCATAGAACCCAAAAAAGAATGTTCAGGAGCTTTCCCACGCATCAAATGGGCACAAATTCAAAACCTATCAACAGCAACGCTTAAATACAATTGGTGTTGACTGGATCATTATGACTGCTCTAGGTTCAACCCGAGTTACCGACCGAACAATCAATGCAATTGTGCAATGAGATGATACTGACACAATTTAATCCACAGTACACAGCATAGCATAGAATCGCGCGTGCGCCGGGGGGGGGTGGGGGGTGGGGGGTGGGGGAGAGCCTCCCATCCTTGGACATCCTGGCGAACCAGCAGCAACACAGCCACCAGCCCACTGATCGTAAGCTCGTAGCACAGCTCGACTGCTACACCGAACCAAACAAACAGATCTACAGCGCCGCGCCACTCCCAAAAACTACTACTTTTGCAGCGCGGATTCCTCATTCCTTCCACCAGCCACGGTCGCATTACGATTCGCCAACCCACCGAAGCAATCCCTTCGCCCAGCAATCACTCCACCGCTGCCAAACCCGATCGAGCGCAAACGAGCTCCCGGGTTCGTAGCAGCAGGGAGGCGGCTCCCCTGAATCCGCAGCCCGTAAGGACGGGCCCAAGACTAGCCCACCGCCCACCCAGATCTCAAGCTCGTGGTGCGCGGGAACACTGGATCCCGGCCACTCCAGAGAGCAATCGAGGAGAGGGAGACCGTGCGGAGGTCGAGAGGGAGGAGGGAGTTGGAGGGAGGAGGGGCTTACGGTGAGAAGGTTGTTCATGGCGGCGCGGCGAGGAGAGAGAAACAGGCAGGTGGGGAGACGTCGAGGAGAGAGAGAGCGGGAGGAGGAGGAGGAGGAGGAGGAGGTGTGGCCGTTGCGCCGTGGGGGACGCTAAGCGTTAAGGAGGGGAGGTGGACGCCTCGTGTGCTGCGGCTGGCAAGTGGACCCCACGATGGTTTGTTAGAATTGTTACCGTCTGCAGGTGGGGCTACAGGCCTACAGCCTTTACCTAGGCCTTTTTCACGGCCCATCAGTATTGATTATTGACCCACTTCAATGGAGTCCAAAATCACGAAGAAATTATTCTTTAATTCTTTACGTAGAAAATTGGAAAATTCTTTTGGACGGGATCCCGTCCGGGCGGGATTCGGACGGGATCGGCCCACTCGCGCACTGTGCAAAGGAGGAAGAAGGGAGGAGGAAGGAGGAGCTGACCTCGCCGTCGCCGTCGTCGACCTCGCCGCCGTCGATCTCATCATCGCCGCTGTCGAGCTCGCCGCCGGCGTTCGGGGGTTTGGGTTAGGGTTCGGATGTGTCCCACCCCACGATGGTTTGTTAAAATTGTTACCGTCTGCAGGTGGGGCTACAGCCTTTACCTAGGCCTTTTTCCCGGCCCATCAGTATTGATTATTGACCCACTTCAATGGAGTCAAAATCACGAAGAAATTACTCTTTAATTATTTACGTAGAAAATATGAAGACATCATTCTACGATGTCGCTTGTTCTTAGGTTAATGGTTGAAATTGCTAGTACAATATTACGGTTTAAGGGTTTTATATAAGGTTTCTAAGCATATAGAAAGGCCAACTCAATGGTTTAAGAGATACGGAAAAATGTTCCAAGATATTTTGAAAGACATGTTAATCGGCTCAAATAAACAGCAAAGAGGATTTGAGATATGTTCTATGATATTTGAAAAAGCAGGCTAATCACATAAATTGCAAAGAGTATGTGGATACTAATTCTCTGCAACTCAAAACTTTAGATTATACTCCACGATCGACTTTATAAGGTATATTTTAATTTTAAAAATCATGCTTTGTAAGTTTTAGCCAACAATTAGTCAAATTGTATGATTCTTTTGAGTCTAGAATTTGCATCAATATATTTATATCTGAAATAATTTCAAACAATTTTATTTTATTAATTAACGATCAAATTATACCTTCTATGATTTTTTTCCATGTCCAATTATGTTGTATAAAAAAGGACAGAGAGAGAAATATGAAAAATTGAGTGTCCTCGAAAATGGGTTTAAAATAAATTAGAAAGTTTTGTGGGCTTTAATAACTACTAAAAAAATTTAAAAAATATACAGTGCCACGGTATGGTTTATGAAAAAAAGGGTTAAAATTTAGGTGTGGATTTTCATATGGTTTTAAGACGAAAAAGAACATGAGCACGCTCAAAAAGATGAAATTAAGCAAAATTCTGTGGTGTTCAATCGGCCGTCGAAGGATTTTTTTTCAAAGAAAAAAGGCCAGGAAAGCGAGTTAAGTTTATTGTTTTCAATTTTCATGTAGCTGTAGCAATTCCCTTACATTCGTTTTTCAGCTCTGCCTCCCTTCGTGACAGGAGTGCTCTTGTTTTTTTAATTCCTCTGCGCACAGCACACATGAGCGAAGCGCGTCCACTCACACCGCGGCGGGCCCACTCACACCGGAGCCTTACACCACGGGTGGCGCGTCGGGCCCACCCATCGGTGGCACCACGAGCGAAGCGCGCCGCTAGACGGGAGCCCGTGGGGTCCAGTGAGCGGGGCCCACCGCCGGAGGACTCCGAGCTGGAGGACAGCGGTGGTGGGCTGGTGCCTGCCACGACACGTCCGGAGGATGTTTGCTTACTCAAGTCTCCATCCAATCATAGGGATCCGCCATATCATTATCATACCACTGATTGTAATGTTACCGATTAAGCATTTGGGTAGATATATTCCTTTTTAGTTCTTTGTTTTAGTTTACTTTTAGTTCTATTTTTTTTACTTTTAACGACATACAACGTAACATTTTAAAATATGTTTTAAAACTTTGTAGAGCTTTTTTCAAAAGCAATTTAATAATTTGTTTAGCCTTTCTGCATCTCCTTTTAAAACTTCTTTTAAAGGTCATCAATTTTTTTCAACTGTAACAAAAACTAAACTAAAATAGAGGATCAAATAGAGTCGTATTACGGTTACAAATATTTGACTTCTTGATTTTACACAGTTTCCAAAGCACAACTTTGACCAATAATTATCGTGATAATTTATTTATAAACCCACTAATTTTTTTGAACCAAATAAACCCACTAAAATTTAAATATTTTAAGCCACCTTTGGAAATAAATCTACATATACTGTTTTTTAACCAATCTAAATATTTAAAAGATATTCATTATTTAAGTTTTAAACCTTTGACCAGCACGCATCTCAAACATCTACTCCATTCTAGTCATTTTAAACTTGTTCTAAGTCAAATTGTACAACTTTATCAAGATTTTTTTAACTATTTAGGTTGAGAACATAAAATCTTATAGATAGGTTCATCTTGAAAAGAACTTTCATAATATTATAAACTCTAATGAATTATAAATAAATTTGTAAAGGTTCTTTATTATTAAAGTTGTACTTTGAAGACCGTGTCAATGTTCAAAATGACTATTATTTTGTAATGGAGGGAGTAATTGTGTTAAGAATAATTATTGAATAATGATGCTGGTACATACATTATATGATGTGCTTCCTCTTATGAGATGGAGACAGATATTAGTAGTCTGGCGATGTTAGATTGGGCTCCCAACGCTGCACCTATATGGTCTGTAACACATTACAATAGCAGTAGGTAGGGAATAAATTATAAAAGAGGAAAATGTAGGGAGAGATAGGTTAATAATAGAAAAGTGGATGAATAGTGATGAGATAGGGAGATATGGAGGTGGCATTGGACATGTAACCCGATTGCACAACTCCATATATAATTGTCTGTATGCCAAAACAGTAAAACGCTTCTTTACATTGTAGGTTTCTTGTCCTAGCCATAAATCCTAGTCCAATACCGTACATAAGAGAGTAAAGTGTAAGGATTGTATCGAAGAAAATAGAATAATGATTCAAAAGTGGATTAATAATATTGGAATAGAATCAACGTTGATGCCCTTAATATTTTTGTTACATAGTGTCAATAGTAAGTGTATGCAGTAAACCTAATACTAACTTGAAGAATCTAGTGAATCTTATATTCACTATAAAAGAAGAGAAAAGGATTAAAAAAAATTGTCTGCACCTACTGTCCTTTGCTCGATTGTGTATGGACCATCGTGTGTAATAGACCCCATACTAGCCACAACTGAATATGGAACAGAGTCAACTTGGCCTAGTAGGGAGAGGCGAGCTTCCCTCACTATGTGTGTGTGTGCGCCACGCGTCCAATCCCGTCATGACAGGTTGCATGCACATCGCCCTTTCCTACCACTTAGGGATTGCAATGGAGGTCATTCCCTACGTCCTATGTAAAATTACCTATTAAGGAATATATATGAGGGAAGTTATTTTCTATAGGGACGAAAATCGAGAGAAATCATTTTTCATGGGAATGGTAGCAAGATTTTTCCGTATGCGACCTAGTTGTGGGCCTAAATTTATCCTAGCCCAAAAACTAATCTAGTTGATAGCCCGTCAGCACTAAACCTTCACCGTTCTCAAAGGGTCCTAAAAATCAAGAAGACGGATTGAATACGCAGAGATTTTCGTGAACATACTCCATTTAGTAGCCGTCGATCCTCTCGAAGAGGTTGTTGAGTCCGTCACTACGCAGAGCCAGGATCTTCTCGTTGATTTGGGCCGAGCCACCAGTGCTAAGAATGGACCAACTCTCCACGAATTCCTCGAAGTCTTCCTCATCATCAAGGTTGAACCTTGGTGTCGGGTTACCGATGAGAAGTTGCCTATACCACAGTGTCCAACCATTGAGATGCCCCGTGTTTGCATGGTTTTTTTTATTTTTTCTTACTGATCAATAAAATAGGACGGCAGTTCTCCTACCTTCTCTTAAAAAAAATACCTAGGCCCGGGGCCCTCCGGCGCCTTGACAGAAATGGAGGTCTCGCTCAAAATCTTAGGAGAGGAGGATGAACTCCCCTCCTCAGCTTCTTCCCGGGCAACCTTTGTGCCTGGGGATCTGATTCATTCAGTCGTAGTAGCCGCCGCTGGCTGTTGCTCGGCGGCAGGGTCTTCAGATACCACAGGGACAGAGATGTCCGGCTCCGTGGCGAAATAAGGCACAAGGGCCATGGAGGTAGTGTCCCGGCCAACTTGCTCCCCTGAGTGTCAACTTGGAGGCCAGTTGATGTCGCCTGAAATGGGCGGCGAAGTTGGAGACCATGGAGACATCCGGACAAGGCGAGCCTCGCATTTCCTTTCATCCCGAGGCTCCCGTTCCTACTGCTCTTTGATCCACTCCATATCATCCTTGGTGTGCGGACCTACAAATTTGCGTATGGCATTAATGACATCATCGGGTATTTCAGGATCCAGATCAATCGGCTCATTGATGATTCGGTCGGCTACTTCCTCAAGCAGCCTCGACGTCACATCATCAAGCACGGATTGAACTATAGCCCTTGCGGGCGAAGGCAAATCTGAGAAGAAGGGAGAAGGATGAAGAAAAATCAAAATGAAATCCCCAACGAATTCTTTTTTTTTTTGAACAAAACGGGGCAGACGCTCTGCCATTTTATTAAGAAGAAGAAAACTGTATATTGTACAAAGTCCTAGCCACGGCTAGGAAAACAAGAAATTACATTGGGGCAGCAAGGAGCCCCATGCTCCATCCCCTCACATCCTCCAAAATTCTATCAACCAACGTTCTAGAGGGAAGATTCTTATGCTGAAAAATGCGTCTATTTCTTTCCTTCTGTCGGTGTAATAAATACCGGGGTATGAAGACTCCTGGAGAAGACTGGGCGAGGGCCCCACACGTCAGACGGGCGACCAGGCCCCAGCGTGTGGGCGAGCCCCTCAGGGCGCCCGGCGAGGGCCCCCACACGTCAAGCGGGCAACCAGGCCCCAGCGTGTGGGCGAGCCCCTCAGTGCGCCGGGCGAGGGCCCCACAAGTCAGCGTGTGGGCCTCAGGGCGCCGGGCGAGGGCCCCACACGTCAGACGGGCGACCAGGCCCCAGCGTGTGGGCGAGCCCCTCGGCGCTCGCAGGGTCCCACTCTGTCAGATGGGAGCCCGCATGGCAGGGAGCGTCCTGAAAGGAGTCTTCTGGGCGAAGCCTCCCCCTGCTGTGAAGGACATGTGCATTCAATGCGACATTACGCGCAGATAGACAGATGAAGAAATGATCACCGCCACAGTGACCTCTGCAGGTCTGATCAACTGTCACTGTGGCGCAGCGGAATTGACCGGCAGAGAGAGAGTTTGCCGTCATCAGGCGAGCGTCATCAGGCTCGCCGCCCGCGTCAGAAGGAGCAAGCTGGGCCCCACCCGCAGTCTCACTGGCGTGTTCACACGGGTCAGAAACCACTTGCGAAGCACGCGTGGGCGGCGCCATGCGGTGCAGTAGCAGCACGTTTTCGTCTCTCCTGTCCTATCCCTTGTGTCTTATCAGTGTACTGAGAGTACTGTACTGCCTACCCCCTCGGCTCTCTCCGCCAGCTCAAGGCTTGTATAAAAGGAGAGAGAAGAAAGGAGGGAGAGGGGGTTCCGAAACATTCTGTAATCGCATTCCACACGACCACAACACGGAAAAGAGCTAAGGCTCGGCAGGAGTAGGACTGTTACCCGCGAGGGGGTCCGAACCTCGGTAAACCCTGTGTGTCGCTCCTTGCCGCGTTCTACGCTCAAATCGAACCGAGCTCGGGTTGGTCGGCTAGCAGGATAGAAAATCTGATAGGGGTGTGATCCGCAGTGGTTGAGCGGAGAGCACGCCGTCAGTGGCGCACCAGGTAGGGGCTCGCTAGCATCAGTTTGAGTTCTTCGACCTCTCTTCGGGCGGCAATGGCGGATCAGCAGCCCGCGATGGACCAGGAAGTGGCCGCCAGAGCCGCGGCCGCGGCGTCCGCCGCGGCAATGGCGGTGGATCAGTCGAGCGGTGGCCGTCCGCCGAGGGTTGGCGCCTTGGCGGAAAGCAGCCGTCCCAGTCTGGCTAGGCGGCGCCTGGCCTTGGAGAAGTACACTCCGGCACAAAACCTCCACGCGGCCAGGGCCCTGCTGGACAACCCACTGGTTCCGGTAACTCCGGACTCTCCGGCGGCGCCGTGGTTGGCCAGTTCGGCCTGCTACGTTGAAGCCGCCACGGCGGTAGTACAAGTTCCGGGGGCGCGGGAACTGGTGTTTCCGCTTCCTCCCGCTCTTTGGTCTCCCCGCATACCTCCCGCAGATCTCCTGGCGGGGGGAGCGGGGCCAGGACGACAGGAGCCAGGCAACTCCTACGGGGGTTCGACCGGGCAGGCGTTCAGGTGGGCGGGATCTTCGGACCCACTTGGAGGATCGCCATCTGTGACACGGAGAAGACCTGCGCGACAAGCTCCGCCGGCAGCACGATCGAGAGCGCGACCGCGCCATCGCTGCCGCCCGTGGGGACCAGGAGGACTCCCGCGGGGCCGCCTCCGTCAGAGAGGGCGGCAGTATGCGCTTCACTGCTCCCAAGTGATCCTCTCGAGGCTTCTCCATGAACCTGCTGACATACCCCACTGAAAAAGAAAGGTC
Source organism: Raddia distichophylla (assembly GCA_005191435.1). NCBI lineage: Eukaryota > Viridiplantae > Streptophyta > Magnoliopsida > Poales > Poaceae > Raddia > Raddia distichophylla. The sequence goes on from SPJY01003962.1 coordinate 563,367, forward strand.
TGGCCTTGTGTGTACCAAATACCTAAGGCTTCCTACTAGACTTCTGTAAAGAGTCACATCCACCTCAGGAAATTCACTCTCCTTCTTCAATTTGCGGGCCTGTTTGTTTGAGCTGCAGCTTCACTAAAAGCTGCTTCTGGCTTTTGACCCTGAGAAGCTAGCTTTTCCAGAAGCTACATTTGCAAAAGCTGGACCTGTTTGGCAACCATGCTTCTGGCTGTTTTGGTTATCAGCTTTTGAGCTGTATTGATGTGTAATGTCTAGAATACCCTTGACCCATTATATTTTCTTTAGTTGTTTTTCTTTATATTTTCTTTATTTGTTTTTATTATATATATGTTAGTTTTAATTTGCATGTGACATTAAAAATTAAAATAATGCCTCTCTAACACACATCCATGAACAACAGCACACATATGAGATCATTTTTTTGCTGATTCCATCAATAGTCAATCTGCTAAACATAATGTATCGTTTACATTAAGTTTTACATAAATGAGGTACCTGCTAATTTTTTATCCTCTCGTGGCCATCAACGCATCAGCAATACTATCGCAAAAGGCATTCATATCGTTTTCTTCATGTCCAAGTGCTTCTGGTATAGATGGCAATGTTTGCCCAACACCTGGCATGTAGTCTTCATCTTCGTCGCATCTATCGAAGAGATCATCTCTCAAAGCACTATCTCAAATAAAGTTGTGCAGGGCCATACAAGCAATGATAATTTTTGATTGCTTTCTCGGTGAATAACTAGGCATGTGCAATAGTATTCTCCACTTCATCTTGAGAACACCAAATGATCGCTCGATCACATTCCGAAGAGATGAATGCAAGTGATTGAACACTTCTTTTTTACCTCTAGGGCCTGGTCCTTGACGAAATTCATGTAGATGATATGTCTTTCCCTTATATGGAGAAAGAAAACACTTCCGGTTAGGGTTGCCAGCCTTGATCTCCTCACAAGCAATTTTACAAAAAATTGTAGTGGCTTGGGCATCCCAAGCGGCTTTCTCGGTAGAGTTTGCCTTCTTGTCCATCTTATTTTTTCAACACTATATCACCAAATTATATAACATTCAATTATTTTTTCAACACTATATCACCAAATTATACGTGCATGTCATATATTAAGCCAATTAAAACAAAATCATGCTAACATTGGACAAATCAGTAATATTGATGTCTCACATATGTAACATAAGCCAAATTGGACAAATCAGTGACAAATCATGATAACATTGGACAATTTCAAAATTGGACAAATCAGTCTTATGTCTCACAGTCACATATGTAACATAAGCCAAATTGGACAAATCGGTGACAAATCATGATAACATTGGACAAATTGGACAAATCAGTGACAAATCATGATAACATTGGATAATTTCTGAGACAGGGGGAGGAGAGGGAGGCCAATGTCCTGGGAAATTTATAGGCTCGGAAAGGCTCCTTTGATCGACATCACAGAAGCGAAGACTACCATACAATTTAGATACCAAAGTAGAGTAATCGACAATGGGATCAATAGATGATGTGGTTGCTTTGTCACAGCAAAGACCGAAGCACATGTATAATTAGGCAGTGGGCTTGGAAGCAGGTTGCCTCAAGCCTGAAGGACAAAGCACGGAAGCTATTAACTTTGGATCACGCAGGAAAGCGACGCACCAATAATGAGTTGATACTCTAAAAAAATTAATGAGTTGAAACTCTAAAAAAATTAATGAGTTGATGAGCTCCATCATCTGCTGGCGGCGAGGGAGGAGGCGGCCGGCGGGGGAGGAGCGGCGAGGGAGGAGCGGCGCGGGAGGAGAGGGAGGTGGGGAGCAGTACCTGGATACAGCCGGCGGGGAGGAGAGGGACGGCGGGGACGGGGGCGAGCTGGAGAAGAGGGCGGCGGGGAAGGAGCGCGTGGGGGAGTTGCAGATGGGAACGGGCTGGAGGAGAGGTATATATTAGATGGCATTTGCGGGTAAATAATTAGAACTATAGGGGTAGTGTCATTTTTTTCATCTCGCAAAAGCTAGAGAAGCCACCAAAAACTTGCTTCTCAGATCATAGTACCAACCTGGCTTTTGAGGGCTTCTAGCTTTTTGAAAGGGGTTACAAAAGCTAGCTGTTTGTTTCAGCTTTTGGCTTCTGAGGGCTAGAAGCTGGCTAGAAGCTGAAACAAACAGGCCCTTACTTGGGAGAAGTTGTCTTTCCTCCAGTTGGGCGATCTTCTCCTTGAGCTTTAGCTCCTCTTGGAGCATATGCTCCTTTTCCCGTAGGTCTTCAAGCCGCTTCTTTTCCTTGGCGGCGTCAGCAAGCTGCAACAAGCGAGCCCACTCATCCGAGGTTGGTGAAACGGCCATTCAGTCAAGATCTTCCCCAAGTCCCAACCATTCAATTTTTTCTTTTGTGCTTTCTCCTGTAAAACCATGGCATCTTTTTGTAGATCCTGACAATTTTAATATATTCTGCGTTGCAAATGGACTGGAGCATCTTCTCTGTTGTTCATCATACTACTTTTATTGCGTTTCCACTATATGTGTATAGATTTATTTTTTTTTGGATCATGTGCAGGATCCATTTTCGTTGTTTGTAATGGATCTATTATTTGAAGCAAGCATTTGATTGGATTTGCCTTACGCTCCTTGTTTGAACGAAATAAAATTAAATTATTTATCCAACCAAACGCCAGCTTTGGATGCTTTGATCCCATTGAATGAGACAATTAAAACTAATTGAACTGTATTGACGTTGTCTCGTTTAATCTTCCAATGTGAGCCATGCTTTCATCTAACCATTGCAAATTTCTCCGTGCATGTATGTGATATTTATTCCATTTAGATTTTCGGTTTGGTTAGCTATACGTGATTTCCCCTGTTAACTTTCAGGTTAGTTTGTTGGACAGGTGATCCAATTTTCAGTTCATGCAATGGAAGTGGCAAAATTTTTTATTTTTTAATCCTTTTTTAATAAATATTTTATTTTTAACCCCTCGGCAAAAGTATTTTCAAATCTAACCCTTTTGGCCGCGCCACGCCGCTTGGCGCGGCCTGTACATTCTGCCGCGCCAGTGCATGTGGCGCGTCCGAGGTGCCACGCTGTCGCCCACGCTCTCTCGATGCAATATATCCCTCCGAGCCAGACTGGGCAGATACGGACAAATCAAGTGTTTTTCAAGCGCCTGACTTGCGGGATGCAACTGGTGCGCATCGCTATTCATCTTGAAGATCCCATGCACTCTAATGCAGTTAACCAAGCATCATTTCTTTTCAGCCGATCTTAGTTTATGCAAACAACCAAATACCATCTATTACATCTGATCTACATAGTCCGTTAGCTATGGCCTTGTTTGTTTCAGATTAAATTAAATTAAAAATTTTTATTTTTGTATAGGCCAAATGTTGTAACATTTTGTGCTTATTTTTGTGGGTTTTAAAATAGTTCTTCTTAAAGTTCGCAAAATAATTTTTTCATAATTTTTTGAATTTTTTAAAACGTCTTTCAAGTGGGTCACAAATTCGCTACAGTAAAACGCAACTCAACATTAATCTGAAATAAACAAGGCCTATGTGCCAGACTCATATGAAAAGGCATCCAAACAACCTATAAAAAGATTATTATATATAGCTTTGCTCAGCTCAGACGGAAAAGAATGCTCGTAACGAGACAGCCAAAGGCCCAAAGGCCAGCAACAGCCCAACAACCGGGCGAAAGCAGTCTTCAACTTGTCCAACCCTAGCCCGTGCCCCAAGTCTCAAGGATAAAAGCCATAGACCGGACCCCCACACTGCCCGACTCGCCGCCGCGCCCTGCTTCCTCCTCCGCCCTTCCGCCTCCGTGGATACATCCAGAGTTCTGCTCGTCGCATCCAGCAACTCGTGTAGGATCGGATTTAGGAGCTTAAATTACTTTTCTCCCGGTAATGTAGAGTCCCACCGGCGGGGAGGTGATACACGAACACGAGAGGATGCCCACAGCGCCGGTGAAGAGCCTGCAAGGCCATGGCGGCTACCCGTCGACCTTCCCCCCCGCACGGAAGCGCTTCCCCCGCAACCATCCGCTGCAGCAGCGCCGCGGCGGCGTCTTTCCGTCTGTAGCTTGTAGCGGAGATCGTGCCAGATGGCGCACAATGTTGAAAGTCCAGGTACTAGCAGCAGGACTTCCTGAATTGAATTCTGCACGTTTCCGATGGTCATCTCATCTCGGTGGCTTTGAACAAATCATTTATTAGATTGTCTACATTACTAGGTGAAAAAGTTAACGTTGTCAAACATTTAAAAACGGAGGAAGTATATTCTATTGCCTATGTTATCTGAATAAATCATTCCATATTCCGTTCTATGTTGGATAAATCATGCATGATAATATGGAGGAGGATGAAATTATCTATTAGAGTTGATGACTCTACCGGCAGTTGAATAGGACCTCTGACACCACTCTTATCATATAGTGTTGACTATGTCTTTTCTGTTTTTTCTTGATACTATGTATTGTAGCAATAACATTTGGCAGACTATGTTCATGTGTGGGGTTTCTTGTTCTTTGAAACTCAGTACACCAAAACTTTGCTGAATGTTGTTATAACACAACCATATAGGAGCCAGAGCAGGTTCTGCGAAGTTGCAAGGCATTGTGCGGCAATGAAGATTTTGTTGATCCTCTGGCTCCAACCTCTTATATCGACGTCCTCACCGCATTCAGAATAAGACCTACACTTGTAGTATTTTGATCTCTCTTCATCTCTGTACTAAGTTGAGAAATTGTGTATGCTGTTTCCACCGCATAGGCCTTTGTTTCGTGCATTGCTCTACTAACATGAATGGTCACCATTGAATTTTGCTAGTTTTATTATACTTGAGTTTTCTATATGAACGTTTCTTTACATGTCAGGTCCATAATTCCATGGACCAATGTATTGTGAAATACTGCAATCTCAAAAATTTCATGCCCGGGTACTCATATTTGTCGGTTTACATGTTTTAAAAAAGTTATTAATTATCAGCATTCCTACCAACAAACCACATTGTAAAAAAAAAGTATAATCGTTAGTTTTTTATATGTTGATCTGACTTATACTCTATTTCTACGTTAGTCTAATATGGCACACATTCAACTGCCTAGATGTTTTTTTTAGTGTCACTGAATTTAATCTTAAGATATTTTTTTAGCGAGAGCAACTGAAGCTAACGCTAACGGATGAAGAGTGTAAGGAACGCGAGAAGGCTCTTCAGCAGTGTGGCAGAAATTTTGTGGATGGAATCATACAATATGTATCATCAGAGAAGGAATACTACAGGTTTATTATAATCGCATGCAAAGAGAACACCAATATGATCATGGAGCTGGTATTCCCTTGACAACAAACGTTCATACCTTGTACAGATCTTCTAGTGACCTTTTTCTATATCATGTGCTTATTCCTTGAACAAGGCAACAACAATTTATTTTCTTTTAGTCATGGTGGTTAATGTTTCTTGATCCACTTCCATTTAAAACTAGTAATTCAGACTTTTTTTCTTGAACTCACAGTAGAGCCGCACGTATCATTGCATTAAGAGATAAAAAAAAAAGTGTACACACCCACACCACACACCATTTCTTGAAATTACATATGCGCCACCTACATATAGGAAACATCCCTGTGACGAACAACAACTGCCTAATGTGGATACCCAGCTAGCAGCGACAACCCTTTGGCCCCCACATCACACCACAGCCGGGCTTCTTCCCCAGCCAGCTGCACAACCCTTTGAATGCAAGGTGCCGTGCCATTGCAAAAAAGTATATACCGGAGTGTTAACTTAAGGAGAGCCCAAGGTGCAACACAACCAGAAAAGGGCTTTACAATAATGTTGAATTTGGAGCATTTTGTGGTAAATAGGATATGATAATGGATAGCTTTGGATAAAGAGTGGTCTGGCTAATTCTTTTTTCATGTCGACACAAATGAAATCCTAAAGAAGCTGGTAGTACTGCTAGTAATAAAATAGATCAAACAGAAACTTAAGTTCCTCATTACTTGATGTTACTGACACACTGGTTTGTACATGCGCATAAGTTGTACGATAAGTAAATATGTAACCATATTAAGCCTTGCTTGTATTATGCTCCATCCAGTCCTAACTGACGATTTGGGAGTACAAGCAGTCAAATTTTTGAAACTTTGGCCATCAACATATTTCTAAATATTTATATTGGAGACATGCTGGCAGTATGGATAGATTTACCATGGAAAGTGCCTCCATAATAGTTTGATTTTATTATGTTTTGTAAGTATATTGCATAATAAATTAGTTGTGGAAGTTGTGTTTTGTGAACATTAAAACTACTCTGGAGGGAGTGCTTATTAATAGTTACCATGATAAAAAAGGGAAATTCTAATCAACGCTATACCGTCCGACTCGCGCGTGACGATAGCAAAATGACAAACGCACGTGGTTGCACGACTGCACATGGGCTTTGCTTTTGCGTTCACGGCCATGAAGCAGGTGGTTGGTGCTGCTTGTGGCCATGCGGGAGGTTGCTGCATGCGTTGTGATTTGAACCACAAGGCTGATGTTGCATGTGCATTGCTTGATGACTGCATGCATGCATTAGGTGTAGTCCGTCTGTGTTTTAGAAAAATTTTGTTGCACCTGCTTGAATGGTTTATCTAGATTATACTTTCTGTATTGATACCTTGCTCTGGTACCTGCTTGAATGGTTTATTCATATGGCACTTTTGTCCATACCTGGAATATATATTTGATACCTAAGACCGATCAAAAAAATTATCTGAGACTTGCTTTAGTTAAGAAGAAGAAATTCACAAAATTGTAAACTGATAGGGACGTTGAGCTTGCATGGTTGCACGTATGCGAAACACCCTTTCTTTGGCCCATGTCCACATCGTAGCGTTAATTTGTTTGGCCCAGGTGCACAACTGCACGTTCCACGTCCGCTCGTGGAAAAGAGCTGTACGTATATTTCTGACGGTATACTGTCGTACGGCAGCACCCTACAAAAATTGGGGCTGGGGGTGGGTGGGGGCGGGATTGTTATGATAAGAAAATGATTGTAACTGGTAGCCATAAATGGCTTAATTATAGGTGCATCCTTGACAAAGTTACTGACTTACATCCTGTATAATACCAAAATCATGTATATTCTGAAATCTAGTCTTGTATTGACCATACTGGTCCTGAAATTTTATCTCCTGTACTATTTCTTGTCATTTTATTATAACTGAGGTATTGGTGAAGGCTTTTGGGTCCAGAAAAACAACTCAACCAATTTTCTTTCATTCGCTGGTACTTATCCTGCAGTTTACCTCTAATATAGTTTCTGTGATTCCGCATTCTTGCAGGGTTTTATATCTTGTTGTAACCGAGATGACATTTTAAATGGTCTTGAAAAGATAGAAGATTATATTGCAAAAGGAAGGTTTGAGTGGAGAGAAAATAAAGATGTACGAAGTAATATTGTTGAAGCACTTGTTGAAAGAGTTGGAGAACCAGCAAGAAAGCTCGATGCAACAATAAGTCAATATGTTCAAAAGCTAACAATCCTCCGGTTGTGGCTCCACGACTCTGTAGATAAAATGGTTACTCAAATAAAAAATCTTCAGGTTTACCTATGCTCGTAAATTTGTTTCTGTGAATTTCTGTTTCCTGCATTGCTGTTAAGTCCATTCCATTGCCATTAGTTTCTTGTATATTCGTCATCTAGGCCTACGTGATAGGGCAGTTTTGGCTATACTGCTTGTGGAATCTTAAACCAGATGTTTTGATCTTTTGTTATCCTTCATAGTAATAATATCTTGGGGACACGGAATCAAGGATACTCTTTTCTGCAAATATTCTTTTCATGCCCTACTGTGCTAATGACATGCACATAGCAGGTTACCTTGGTTTTTTTGGTCCAAAAACAATTTGCAATGCTAGCTTGTAGATTTTTTTTAAATCTAATCTTCATCGTTATTTACATGTCTGAAAAGAATATTTGCAGACGTACGATATAAGAGTATGGGATAATTGCTCCACTCTGCATAAATAGTTTAGTAATCTTCTGAACTTTCCTTTGTCTCATAATGTGAAACATAATTATAGTTGATAGGCCTTGCCAAATGGTATGTCCCGTTTTATGAAATGTTGTGTAGTTATAGAGGGCTAGCATAGGTTGGTAGCCTATCAAGTGTCCTCAAATGTAACCTAACAGCGGCCAGCGCGCTGCCTCCTCCCTCTCCCTCCCAAGGTGCGGCTCCTCCCTCTCCCTTCTCTTCCCGCTCTCTCCCCCCCTATCCCTCCCCCAGTGAGGCAGCGGTTTGCCGCCTCCCTTCTCCGCGCGCCGCCTTCCCCCACTTCTCCCCCAGCGAGGCATGGGTGCGCCGCCACACGGTCCTTCCCTCTTCTGCTGTGAGCCTGTCGCAGCTGCCGGACACGCATCAGGCCGAGTCTGACTCGCGTCGGACTCGGCAAAATTTTTCTGGACACACATGTCCCGGTAACACAACATACATTTGATACTGCAGGCTCAAGGATATTTCTTTTTTTTTTTTATATTGAATGTTACGTTAACATTATGAATTGTTGAGTAAGATGCTACTATATCTGATAACAGAACTCGTGAACAATAATTTATTTCATTTTCTACTGAAGTTCTGATAACTGCAATAAGAGTTTTCTATTCAATGCTAATTTTATGCGTCATGACATCTAACTTTAGTGAACTATGAATAATATAGGTTGATCTGGTTTTGCTAGCACTAAGAAATTGGGGATTTGTTCTGCCTCGCCTTTTTGAGCATACTGACTGGATTCTGCTGGGCGAATTGATATTGTCAAAAGTTGAGCTGGTAATTTCTCATGTCTAAAGAATCTTTGAATGTTGTTTTACTGGTCAGGGTGAATGGAAGATCACAGTATATTTCCCTGCTGCCCTGATGATATTGTGAGCTGTTTAAAGTTATACAAAGTCAACTAGCAATATAAATTTGTTGTAGCCACTTATACCAAAGCTTCAGTTGCATACTAATGAATACATCATGCTTCCTTTACTTTGCACCATGTTTGTGCTGGCTTCAACCCCCCTCTCCATCACTGCCCTTATGCATTAGATACATTTTGGTTCTAATTAGCAGCATCCTTTCAGGTTTTCATGAACCTTAAAGGCATAAACCTGTGCAAGCCTAATAATCTCACATCTGTACTTAAGAGTTACATTTGAGCTCATTTTTCCACAATATATATTCGCTCAATTTTACTACACTTGTAATCTTGCACACAACAAGAAAACCCTGACTTGATAACATTATATTCAATGTAAACAGTTGGAAAGAGATGTTTCACGACTTCATAGTTGCAAAAATAAGATTGGCTCTACACTACTCATTACCTTCCCTTTGGGCAGCGCTGATGGTTGTCTGGACAGGTTTGATTCTTTCCTTGCTTTCGAGTTCTTTCTTCTGGGGGCATTTTTCTCTCTCTGACCGTTGACCTTGGATAGGTTGATCTCATGTGTTTAGTATAATGTATGTATGTCACACATATATTTGTTACTTCTCTAAGGAAACCGCACTTCCTAGGTCATCCTCATTAATCATTATGTTGTTATATTGCTTTCTTGTTTGTCTTGGAATGTACATTTGGGCTTATAGCCTACTCCCATCTTTTATGCATGCTCATTGTTTTTCGTGTTCATGTTTGTCACAAGAGTATAGGATTAAAATTAGTTTGTTCTCAAATGTATGTTTTAAATGTAGTAGCGGATTGCTGTGTATGTTTAGAATGTAGACAGGCATTTATCTTGGAAAAAAAGAACCACTCTGGAAAAGCTGAATATCTAGTATTTTCCAATAATGGTTAATAGGTGAGATACAACTGCTCAGTGTACCTCGTAGTCTTAAGTTATAATTTGAACTCATCACATATGACATATCCCATGGTACTGATCCGATGTTTCTATTAATCTCTTCTAAGTTAAAAATGTTTTTATGCTTTTATAGTTCTTAAAAAATCAATTTCAACTTGTATATGAGTACTTCGGTTACTCGGCAATTGTTATATTAATGTAATTGTTTCAGGTGCTATGTTTTTCGAATTTAACATTATTTGATTTGATCTGGAATTATAACAGGTTATCTGATGATGGTTCACATCTGTTACAAAATGCTGTTATAAATTTTGTAAATATGATTATTGGTAATGTTGCCAATGATATTTCTACTCTTGAACGAGAGTTTAGTTATTGGATTAGTTTCCGATTCTTGACGCCTAATGATAAAGTCTGGGAAAGTTTCTCACTTCTGACAAGGCATGTTTCAGATCTGGGTATGCTTACAAGCATACGAAAAGGTGCCCTCCCTTATTCTGATATTAAGGTACAGTAACATAAGCTGATTCGTATACTTAAGAAATATTTTTGTTAATTAGATTCTACGCCTAACAAATTGTTATTATTGGAGTAGGATCCTTGCCAACGATTTTTGGCTGTATACGCTATTGTTCAACAAGTACTCAAAGAAACTACATATTTTGCAAAAATTGCGTCTTTCAATCATGAAAAAGCTCAAAGTTCCCAATCCATTGGTTACATCAAGACTTCAGGGTCTTCAGATATTCATACGGTTAAGGTACAGTTTTCATTTCACATGCAAAATCCATACATTTTCCGAAATGTCATATGCGGTTTCTTATGTTTTGGAACAAGACAAGTAGAACAACATGCTTAAGAACTTAACTAAAAATGAAGCAAGTTCTTGTAATGTGGCAGTTTGCATGTCTTGTGTCAAATGGGCAGCAACTCTATTCATTTGGGCCAATGGGCCAAATATACAAGGTACAATACAAAACGAAGAAAAGGCAAATAAGCCCCTATACAAGGTACTATTGACACCCCCCCTCAAAACTTAAGGTGGATCCACAACATTGAGTTTGGAAAGATGGAAATCATGCATAACTCTAGTCAGGGGCGGACCCACTGCTACGGCACCCTGGGCCCAGGCCCTAGGTAAATTTTTTTGACCCCAACCTACTAACCTAGCCCAGCCAGGTGCCGGCCCACCCCGAGCCACTTTGGTACTTCCCTTCCTGCCTCCTCCCCTCTCGTCTCCAATCCTAGCCCCCGCCCGGGCGCCCCCTGTGCGACCACAGTCCCCTCACCGCCGCTGCCCGCCAGCCCGCCCGGCCCCGGCGCCCCCACAGCGGTCGCCGCCCTCGCCTCCACGCCCTGTCGGCCTTGGCCTCGCCTTCTCGCCTCCACACTCCGTCGCCCCATGCCCCTGTCGGCCTTGCCCCGTAGCCCGTCGGCCTTACCCCGCCGCCCTCGCCTCCACGGCTCCACGCCCCATCGCAGCGTCACGGCGTCGCCCCGCCGCCCTCGCCTCCACGGCTAGGGCTGGGCTAGTGGCGACCGAAGCCGGAGTCCAAGAGTCCAGGGCTGGGCTGCCCAAGCCCTAAGCCCCAAGTGCCCAGTGCGGCAGTGCCCACTGCCCAAGTGCCCAGTGCCCACGATGATTACTATTTGCTTAATTGCTTTCTTGCATTATTATTCAAACTTAATTTGTGTTTCGATGTCTTTTTGTGAATTTATATTATGCTATACTAGAGTATTAGACCATTTGTGGACTTAGTGTATTTTACGCTTGCCCTACCTAAATTCTCGTCCTGGGTCCGCCACTGGCTCTAGTTTGCGGCTTGGTGAAGACATCTGCAATCTGAAGCTCTGAAGGCACAAACTTGAGAGCAACCACCTGCTGCTGCACATGGGACCGAACATAGGATGCATCAACGCCAATATGCTTCGTAAGCTCATGCTTCACAGGATCGCGAGCAATGCTAATTGCACCAGTGCTGTCGGAGTGCACGATCGTAGGGGAGGAGACAGTGACACCAAAATCAGCCAAAAGTCATCTCAACCATGTCACCTTAGTCGTCACAGCAGCCAACACCCGCAACTTAGTATTAGTACTAGAGCGAGAAACAACCTGTTGCTTCTTGGTCTTCTAGGCAATCAAGGAAGAGCTAAGGAAGATACAATAGGCAGAGAGGGACTTACGATTTGGTAGGGTAAGGAGAGAGAGGGAGTCAACAAACGACTGAGAATGGGAGGACGAATCAGGAGTAAAGTAAGGACGAGACTCATCGAAGATGATTTCATGAGATACCCTGATCCGACGAGCAGTGGGATCTCAACAACGAGCACCTTTGCGTTCAGGGTCATAGCCAAGAAAAACATACTTGGCTGATTGAGCAGTCAGCTTTGTGTGCTCACGTGGCTAAAGAACAAAGACAACACACCCAAAAGAACAAAGATGACTATGGAGGAGAATAGCCAGAGTCGCTCAAAGGGGGTGGCACTACCAACGGCAACGGAGGGCTGAATGTTAATAAGATAGACTGCCGTGGAGACAACCTCACCCCAAACATGTGGAGGAACAAAGGAGGCAAGCATCATCGCACGAGCTGTCTCAAGGATGTGACGATCTTTGCGCTCGACAACCCCATTCTGAGCATGGGCATCAGTGCAGGAATATCGTGGAAGTGTGCGCTGTTCAAGAAGATACTGGTGAAGAGCCACAGACAAGTACTTGCTAGCAAAATCAACGCGAAAAGCACAAATAAGAGAATCAAACTAAGTGTGGACCATTGCAGAAAAAGCCTTGTAAGCAGGCAACACATGAGCACAAGATGTCAAAAGATAGAGCCAAGCGTATCGAGAATAATCATCAATAAAGATCACATACCAACGGTGCCCCTCTTTCAAAACAAAGGGTGTCGGACCTCATACATCACATACCAACGGTGCCCCCCTTTCGAAACAAAGAGTGAACTACATCAAAAGGTCGAGAAGACACAAAGTCACTAGGAGGATATGGAAGCTATATCTGCTTGCCAAGCTGACAACCGAGACAATCGGTTAGGGAGGTATCACCAGAGACCTTACTAAGAACACCACGACTAACTAAAGAAGAAAAACAGGACCCACACATGTGCCCTAATCGATGATGCCACTGGGCAAAGCTGGTGGAGGCGGAGGTGATGAGGGCAGTGGCATCCGTGGAAGTAGATGACTGGCTGCTGGAGGCGATAGAGGCGGAAGCGGAGGGAAGGCGAAGCCAATCGAGCTCCCAGAGACGTGGGGAGTGAGAACTGCGCTTTCTAACACCAAGAAGTGCCCCTGTACTACAACACTGAAAAGAGGAGGAATCATGCTCAAGGATGATGCGACAACCACGATCTGTGAGCTGACCAGCAGAGACTAGCTGCATATTGAGTCCAGGAACATAAGAGACTGTAGGTAGGTGAAATTTGGAGGTAGAGAGAGTGCCCAAGCCAGATATGCGAAGAGAAGTACCATCTGTTGTGTTTTCCGAATGGAGACATAAGGCGAAGCAGGCAACAACGGACCAAGGTGAGTGGTGTCTGATGTCATATGGAAAGAGGCGCCGGAATCAAGGAACCTAGGTGAAGCACTAGTCGAGAGATGGCGAGGAAGACTAGCGAACACAACAAGGCCAGAGGAGCATCCTAGCTGATGCTCTAAGTGCTCATGGCGTTGAAGTAGCTGGTGCGCAGCATCTGTCATAGGATCAGGGGAGGCATGAGCAGGATAACCCCTCCTCGATCTCAAGGTGGGTACGGGCATAGATTCGGGCAGGCAAGGGCCAAGCACAACGGATCTATGCAAGGAGGAACCGTCATCAAAGGTCGTCCCTGATGATGGCCGACGACGGTGATCGGTGTGCACTGGTGGCGCGGCCTGGTTGGAGCAGGGCCACGACACCGGTGCTGTGCAGCCATGAAGCGGGCTCGGTGTTGCACGACCGTGGGGAGGAGGCAGCGAGACAACAGCAGTGTGACCAGCGGCGGCGCTGCCAGAGGCAGCACTGCTAAAGGCGATGGTGCTGACTTGGAGTTGAGGCGGCGGCCGTGGAGAGGTGGTGGCACAGTGGCGCGACCTGTGGAAGTTGCATTGGGCCGACAAGGCGAGGAGTCGATGCAGAGAGGCCTTGCCCCGACAAAGCTAGCGGCTGTTGCAAAGGCTGCTACTAGAAGAGGTCACGGCAAGGTGGCGCCCTCCACTGCAGAGATGGTAGCGGCGATGGGACCGCGGCGGCAGCAGGAGGGGCGATGAGGAGGCAACAACAAGATGGCGGCGCATTCGACGCCCTCCACTACAAAGACGGCAAAGACGACGAGAGCGCGATAGCGACAACAGAGGCAACGCACCCCGCGCTTTGCTGCAGAGACGGCGGCGCGAGGGGGCTACAGCAACGGGGAGATGTCGTCGGGCGGCGGCGAGGAAGGCTGCTGCCCGACAGTAGCGGCTGGGGCTGGGGCTGGCCGGAGCAGTGACTGGCCGCTCCGGAGACGGTGGGCCATGGCGGTGGCAGTCCGCAGCGGAGACGACGGATCGCGGCGGCGACAGTGGGCCGAGGCGGAGATGGCTGGCCACGGCGGCGATGGCAATGGTGAGCCGCTGCTGCGTCCGACGACGGCGGCAGATCGGGCCGCGGAGGGGATGGAGAAGAAAGGAGAGGAATGAGGTGTCTTCGGTGGGGGTTCACTGGTTGTGGTGGTGACGGCACCGGCGTGCATGCTTTGGCAAATTTTCCTTGCCAGACAACAATGAGCTTTCCATCTTAGGTGGCACATTTTAACTCCTTACTCTGAAATTCTTTTATACCTAACAAATGAGTTCTCCTAGAACTTAGAAGAGGCTATAGTTTGGTTTTTGTGGGCTTTCCCCTCTACATCTGATTTCAGATTGCTTGTGATATTTGTCTCCTCAGAGAGGAAAAAGTTCAATCACAAAATTAGTTTAATCTCCTTATGAGATGAACAGTAAAACTGTTCTAGTCTTGGTTAAAGTTTTGCCTTATAGTGTTAATTATGTTTCTCCATGAATGTGTCGCAATGGCAAATGCAGTATGAGTCACTTGCATTGAAAATTAACATTTTGCTAGAGATTTGTTTTATGGTAATAATAAAATTTATTTGGGAAATATGGAGATATCTGCTTTACTATTGGTGAATTTGTAGACTAGATTTATAATCTTAGGAAATTTGATAACAGAGTGACCAATTACAACATTAACAAGGCTCTGTATAGGAACATGTCATACGCTGAAAACGCGAATCACTTTGGTATGTACATACACTGAGCTTTTATTGACTTTTTTAATCTATAAAAGCAGGTTAGAGACAAGGATAAAAATGAAAATAAGAAAGACGAAGGTGAAGGTGTTATGGCGGCGACGCAAGATTTTAGATCTCGCAGCGATGAAGCAATGAATAGACTGATTAATTGGCTTTCCAAACATCAAACCGGAGAACGCCCGTTGAAGTTCTGCCAATTACAGTATGAGGTTGAGTAGTGTGCTGTCATGGTTGGCCATACCTATCAGCGCCGGCGTCGACGCCAAGCTGCTGCGCCTCAGCCAGCCACTAATCCTATCGATTAGTTTGTTATCAGTATCTTATCAGTTAGTCTGTTAGTACTAAGTACGAAGTTTACTCTACCTATGTACGAAGTTTCAAAGAAAAATTCATTATATATTAAGAGTTATAAAAAAGGAAAAAAAACGGACAGTTTTGATAAGTTCAAAATTGATAGATTTTTTTTTTGTAACTTTCAATATAGAATGAATTTGAACCTGAAATTTTATCCAGAGATAGAGTAAGTTGAAGAGTATATGTACAATTTTTTTCAGATTTTTTTTTATAACTTTTGATAGTTCGATTGCACGGTGATTGCATTGTAAACGTGATTGCACAGCATATGTACTCTGATTGCACAGCATATGTTCCCACTAAGTTATTGGAGTTTGTTAGCTTTTGTTGGCCGTACCATCTCATAAGATGGGTTTGGCCCTAGCAATATAAACGTCAGTTTGTTGCTTCTCGTTCTCTTCCCCTTTCCATCTGCGACAGCAGCCTCTTGGTGCTCCGCAGCCAAAATCCACAGGGCAGGCACACCTCTAGGGATGCTGGGATGGCCGTGGTTCAATATGCTCCTGTTGATATTTGATCCAAAACGAAATTTGGAGCAAATGGATTATCCGTGTGATCCAAATATAAGTTGAAGAATAAAAAGTTTTAACGCTTGCTTCTTTGGATCAGATGGATCGATCCTACCCGCCCCGCTTCATTCCCATCCCTAGGCCTCGTGTTCCTCAGCCACCACACAACTACGAACTAAGAGCATGGCCAATGCTTATAAAAAGGAGCATGGTACATGGTGGCCTCAAATTTTTCCTAATTTTACCCTATTGGTACTATTCATGGGGGAGAGAAGAAAGGTTGAAATGGGGATAGTCCTAATGGAAATTAACCAAAACTATTCATATGGTCATCGTATGATCCTAATCGATGGGGAGAATGTTCTGAACTACTTATTGGCAATGTTAATTGGAAAAAAATTTGGATTAATTTTGACCTCTCTGGCTCATGACTCACCCATTGGTTGTGGTCTGGACTATCCGCGACCCAAATGAGCGCATAGTTAAAGGATGGGCCTATGATAGTCCCACCATTGGTCATGCTCTAAGGGCAAATTCAATGGTGGTATTATTTGTTGCCCATTCTCATTCGCAATTCCCAAAATTGTATGAGAGAAAATAAACTAGATGAATAGTGTCGGAATAAGAATTGGAAGGCTTTGGGCTAGTGCATTGGTTTTGCCTAAGGGCAAAGGCCAATGGAGGTGATTTTTCCCATCCAATACTTTTCAAATAAACTAGATGAATAGTTTTCTAAAAAAATTAGATGAATAGTGTTTGTCATCGAAAGGGCCACAAATTGTAAGAGAGAGGGAAAAAATGAATTAGATGAATAGTGTTGGGATGGGAATGAGATGTAGCATTGGCTTTGCCGGGCAAATGCAATGCACATGCACATGCCCATTCTCATCCTATTCCCATTTTACCACTATTCATCTAGTTCATTTTTTCCATCTCTAGCCTATTTGTTAGCCACTAGCATGGTCGTCGCGCCTGTGGCGCATGGCATTAGTTTTGTAAGGCACAAGCGCATGTGATTTTGCGGTAGAAAAGTCAAGCGCGAGTGTAAAATAGCAGCGAAAAATATATGACATGGGTTTTGCAGGTGACATGGCCTCTCGGCGATTTAGGACGGCCACGGGCTTTAAAGACAACGTGGCCTAACAAGTAAACAACTGGTTAGACCCTTGTAACATAGAATGCTATTTTTGATTTCAATTATTTATTATTTTAATTTAATTTTTTAATGCCTTTTTTATGGCCCATTATCATGATATTACGGTTTCATTTTATAAAGTTTGCTTCAAGATTTTTTTGTTGGCCACAAAAGTTAAAATGAGAGAAAAGAATGAATTATTACTTTTTAAAAAAGGATGACAATTTTTTTAAAAAACTGGCTATATTTTTTTTTACATCTACATGCAATTATGCTTTTGTATGCTTTTAACTATTTTTTAAGTTTATTTTTGTATGCCTATTATTTCTTAATTCGTTTCATAGAATTTTACATTCTTAATACTTAAATTCATTTATGAACCCCGATCATGTTTTTTTTTGTTGCATTATTGATTTGTTTTTTTATTTTTTCGCTGTATGTTCTCTGCGCCGGCATGGCTCCATTTTTTGAGTTTTTCTTTTTTTAAATTTTTTTGTGACTTAAAAAAAGAATGGTAAATTGGGGAAGTTTAATTTTACTGTATGTACGTTCTTTTTTACATGCTTATATTTATCAAAATTTTCTATTTCTATCATTTTTTAATTCATGTCGTAGAATATAATGTTTCTAATACCTTAATTTATTTATGGACCCTTACCATAAATTTTGGTTGCATTTTTTTATTTGTTGCATTTTTTTCCCTGGATTCTTTGTGCAGGCATGGTTTCAATTTTTTGTTTTTTCATTTTTGTGTTTTTTACCCTGGAAAAAAGGAAAACAGGGGGAAAGAAAATTTTAAATTTAAGATAAAAAATTTATATGTACGTTATTTTTTTATTTATTTTTTTTGGTGTTTTTGTGACCTGCGAAAGAAAGGAAAACAGGGGAAGAAAATTTTAAATCTTAGATAAAAAATAACTTTTTTATATGTAGTACTTTTTTTGCATGGTTCTATTTTGAAGTTTTATTTTTTTTTTCTTTTTTGACGTGCTGAAAGGGAAATAGAAAACGGGGAAAAAATTGAAAACCTGGAGAAGCACTGTGGGGAGAGAGAAGCATACTGTGGAGAGAGAGAGAGAGAGAGAGAGAGAGAGAGAGAGAGAGGGTACA
Source organism: Raddia distichophylla (assembly GCA_005191435.1). Classification (NCBI taxonomy): domain Eukaryota; kingdom Viridiplantae; phylum Streptophyta; class Magnoliopsida; order Poales; family Poaceae; genus Raddia; species Raddia distichophylla. The sequence goes on from SPJY01003962.1 coordinate 581,600, forward strand.
GAGCTGTGAGAAGCGTATTGTGGAGAAGCAAGCGAGCTGAAAAATTCGGCCAAAACAAGCGTGGGACTCGAACCGCCAACCTACTCAGCGAGAGTTGCCTCCGATTTTATATATAGGTTTATATGGACGGCTGGATATTGCGAAGCGTGGCCATCCTATCAGAATAAACGGCCACGATTTTCGCGTGACGTGGCCACACCAGGAGGCAGCCTGTTAGTGGCTTTGTAATATAGAAAGAATAGATTCGATGCTCAATACTATTAGTTCATTTTTTTCGCATCTCTAGCCTATTAGTTCATTTTCCCCATCTCTTGTCTATTTGTTACCATTTTTTTCACATCTCTTGCCTAGTTCATTTAAAACGCACCTCGGCTTTGTATATTTAAGATTTTTGAATAGGAAATATTATTTCTATTTTTCTATTTTTGGTCCTGATGCTTGAAAGTTCAACATTGGATGAAGTTGTTAAATCTTACAAATACCTAAATCATTAAGGGAAAATTGTGATTTTACCCTGCTTTTCAAAGCTAATTGTGATTTTACCCTCATTTTTCCCGGATTGTGATTTTGCCCCTGTTTTTTCTAATTGAACCAGCCGTTTACCCTTATTCTTAACTCCGTTAAGCTAGGGCCACCTAAGCGACCTAAGCGACGCAACGGGAAACAAAACGCCGCGAGGCTTGAATTTGATGTTCGGAATGGGCATGTAATAGTTGCATAGTGTTACTTGCTTTCGTTAATTCTATATCGGTGTTTTTGTTATACATATATGTTTAAGGGGTGCATGGTCTATACATATAAAAACTAGCTATGTTCTACATTGGTGATGGTTCGACATTGATGCTTTTGACGTTAAGAATTTAGGTCCCTTATGCCATGGTTGTTAAGTATGATTTCAATCCATATTGTTGTGAAATTTCTTTAATGTTGATCTATAATGTCTCTGTGAAATACTAGTACATGTGAGCTATCATATCACTGTTGAAATATTTTGAATAATATATACAAAAAATAAGAAAAAATCATAACGTACTAATATGAAAATACAAGGTTAAGTACACTTAACGAAATAGGGGTAAAGATGGTCTTCACTTTAAAAAAGTAAGGGCAAAATCATAATTTGAAAAAAATGAGGGCAAAATCACAATTAGCTCTCAAAACAAGGGTAAGAACACAATTGCCCCAATCATTAAATGTCATTTTCTAGGATTTTTAAATAACTTTGTTTGCTGAAGAAGTATGCCATTGACCTTGGAATCCTGCTTTATTGTTCATGGCCATGGAAAATGTTTCCATGTCTAAAATTCTGTGAAGCGTGCGAATGACCTTTAAATATCATTTTATTGTCCATGTCGATGTTTTGCTGTTTGAAATTCGATGGAATTGTTAATTTTTTGAAATAAAAAAGGTCCACAGTAATATTTTTTAGAATTCTGAAATGTTTCAATTTGTACGTATTAGTTTTTGCCCGAATGCTTTGAAGTTCATATTTCAATTGAATTATTAAATCATAGAAATATGTAAATCATGTCGTGGCAATTTTTGTAATTTTGAAATAATGTTATTTGTTAAGTAAGCGTTCGAATGTTTTTTAACTTTTTTTGTATTTTCCATGTCGATGCTATTTTTTCTGAAAAAACCTTTTGTTTTGATGTCCAAAATTTTATAAAATTGCTATTCTTAGAACTCTTAAATGGTTTCAATTTGTTGCGCCATAAATGGGGCTAGCGGGATTCGAACCCAGCTCATCGGGTTGAGGCCACAGGCTCATTTATTTACGCATGGACGGCCGAATTGAGCGACGCGCTCTGGACGGGCCGCGTACTGCGCAGCCGGGAGGCCACGTAGGAAAATTTAATTTTTTATATTTATTTTTATTCGTTTATACAAAATTATATGGCCGATTGAAATTTAGACAAAAATAGGCGCCGGTCGCACTTTGAATTAACGACAGGGTCCCAATCGCACTCTCAACATGCGACAGGTTGCTGAGAGCAGGCTGCACGAGAGATCACAAACCTATGGCTCTCTCAATTCGCGACAGCACTGTAGCTACAGTAACTCCACGCATTTTGATTTTCTTATATCTATTAACATTTCATACCATATCTAATTTATACGAAATAAATTTTAAAATTCATGTGAAATCCTAAAGAACCCATTTTTCAAACTTTTTTTTTGAATTTTAAATTTACGCTTGAATTTGTATTTTAAATTTGAATTTTTGAATTTTGAATTTTTAAAATTCAAAGTTTGAAAAATGGGTTCTTTAGGATTTCATATGAATTTTAGAATTTGTTTCGTGTAAATTGGATATGGTATGAAATATTAAACTTTCAATTTTTGAATTTTGAATTTACACGAAAATTGAAATTTTAATATTTCATACCATATCCAATTTAAACGAAACAAATTTTAAAATTCATGTGAAATTCTAAAGAACCCATTTTTAAAAATGAATTAGATGAATAGTGTTGGGATGGGAATGAGACGTAGCATTGGCTTTGCCGGGCAAATGCAATGCACATGCCCATTCTTATCCTATTCCCATTTTACCACTATTCATCTAGTTCATTTTTTTCCATCTCTTGCCTATTTGTTACCCATTTGATGCTCAATACTATTAGTTCATTTTTTTTCCCGTCTCTGGCCTATTAGTTCATTTTTCCCGTCTCTTGTCTATTTGTTACCATTTTTTTCATCTCTCTTGCCTAGTTCATTTAAACAGTGTTGGGATGGGATTGTAAGACAAAGGGTGAGAGCTAGCTTAGCTAGCCAACAAAACAACCTACCACCTTGTTCTGCAATACGCGACATATTGTTTTTAAATGTTAATTCAGCATGGACGGATGGATCTTGATTCAAGTGAAAACCGGACGTCCGATGTTTCTCAGGCGACGTGGCGCGTTTTGGAGACCACGTGTCCAGCCAAAACGGCCGCACCTCGGCTTTGTATATTTAAGATTTTTGAATAGGAAATATTATTTCTATTTTTCTATTTTTGGTCCTGATGCTTGAAAGTTCGACATTGGATGAAGTTGTTAAATCTTACAAATACCTAAATCATTAAATGTCATTTTCTAGGATTTTTAAATAACTTTGTTTGCTGAAGAAGTATGCTGTTGACCTTGGAATCCTTCTTTATTGTTCATGGCCATGGAAAATGTTTCCATGTCTAAAATTCTATGAAGCATGCCAATGACCTTTAAATATCCTTTTATTGTCCATGCCGATGTTGTGCTGTTTGAAATTCGATGGAATTGTTAATTTTTTGAAATAAAAAAGGTCCACAGTAATATTTTTTGGAATTCTGAAATGGTTTCAATTTGTACTCAGTAGTTTTTCTCCGAATGCTTTATTTTTTTTTTGAAATAAAAGGTCCACAGTAACATTTTTTGAAATTCCGAAATGGTTTCAATTTATACTTAGTAGTTTTTGCCCGAATGCTTTGAAGTTCATATTTCAATTGAATTATTAAATCATAGAAATATGTAAATCATGTGGTGGCAATTTTTGTAATTTTGAAATGATGTTATTTGTTAAGTAAGTGTTCGAATGTTTTTTTTAACTATTTTTGTATTTTCCATGTCGATGCTATTTTTCCTGAAAAAACCTTTTGTTTTGATGTCCAAAATTTTATAAAATTGCTATTCTTAGAACTCTTAAATGGTTTCAATTTGTTGCGCCATATATGGGGCTAGCGGGATTCGAACCCGGCTCATCGGGTTGAAGCCACAGGCTCATCTATTTATTTACGCATGGACGGCCGAATTGAGCGACGCGCTCTGGACGGGCCGCGTACTGCGCAGCCGGGAGGCCAGGTAGAGGGGCTCTCGTTGCTGGCTTGGGCTTGAGATTTGATTGCAAACTAGCGTAGTCGTAGAGGGGCTCTCGTTGCTGGCTTGGGCTTGAGATTTGATTGCAAACTAGCGATGACTACGCGCCACGGGCGCGTGGCATTAATTCCGTAAGACACAGTTGTATTCTGGTTTTTTTTTTGAATTTCTTATTATCCTTAAAACTTTTCTGTTCTTTTTTAATTCATTCTATAGAAGTCAACATTTGCAAGCTTAAATGTATTTATGTATCTCCACCATGTTTTTATTGCATTTACGGACGTTCACCGTATTTAAATTCAGACCTTCACCGTATTTAAATTTTGGAAATTTTCAATTTATATGTTTTCTGTGTTACGTTCCATCAATAAAAATTGGGAAAATGGAAAATCGATTAAAAAAAGTGCCTTTCATTAAAAAAGCAAACTATTTATAAATATGAATTAAAAAATGCACGACATCAAACTTTTTTATTTATGCTCTTTGTGCAGCCAGCTTGAAAACTTGAGTTTTTATTTTTTTTTTGACGCACCATAAATAAAAAACAAAATGTGGGAAACGGAGAAAAAATATACTCTTTGGAAAGAAAGAGCAAACTATTTGTAAACTTGGACTTTAAAATTTTTTTGAATAACATCAAAATATTTATGTATGTTTTTTTTGCTGCGACGATTTAATTTTTAGAAATTTTCATTTTTTATGAATGTTATTTGCAGCCTACCAAAAACAAAATCTTTAGTTTAAAGTCTGCATTATGAAAACTATTAATTAGAAATGCTAACTTTGGATGTTGTTTTTGCGGACATGGTTAGGGAACTTTAAATTTATATGTTTCTTTATCTACCATAAATAAAATTAAAAAGTGGGAGATCTAGAAGAAATATGTCCTTAATAAGAAAGCGCAAACTGTTTGTAAATTGGGGCTTCAAAATTTTTTAAATAATATTAAATTTTTTATTGATTTTCTTTGTGCATGCATGCTTTTTTTTTTGGAAACTTTTAATTTTTTCGTTCATTTTGCGGTTTGCGAAAGATAAAATCCGTAGCCTGAATCTTGCATTATCAAAACGCTTAATTTTTGAAATATTTTAATTTTACATATTCTTTTGAAGACATGTTTATGAAACTTTTAAATTTATGATTTTCTGCGACCTACTAAAAGCAAAATTGCAATGTGCAAAATCAAGAAGAAATATGCCCTTAACAAAAAAAAAAGAGCAAATTATTTGTAAATTTGTACTTTAAAGAGTCTTGATCAACATCAAACTTTTTATAAATGTTTTTGGTGTATGCATTGTTTAATTTTTTTGTTTTGTTCGAACCTCCTGCGCCCCAAATAAAAGAACGACGAGAAAAAAAAAATTGGCACAGGTTGGCACGTGGATTGAAGCTCCAACGAGCGGGCTGCACCCTGCACGCGAGAAAAAAAAATTTCCGCTCGAAGACGGAGGCCGGATTCAAGCTCCAACGCGCGGGGGCTGCACGCGGTAATTTTTTTTTCTGCGCGAGGGCGGAGGCCGGATTCGAGCGCGGGCTTCAGAACGAGGGCTTGCTTAGCTAGCCAGGGGAGCAAATCGCCCGCTTTGCTGTATAACGTGCAGCGTTTTTTTTTTAAAGCTTGGTTTCGAATGGACAGTCGGATTTGTTTTGACGAGAAGATCGAACGGCCATCGTCTTTTCCGCCGACGCGGGCTACGCAGGCGTGTGCGACGTGGCGCGTCTGGGAGGTGGAAGCGTGGCCTAACGAGGAGGCGCGCTGGTAGCGCTTTGATATATAGAATGATCAGCAGGCCCATTTAGGTGTACAAGAGACTTGCGGAAGCCCAAGACCTAGAGCAACACGCCGGCACAGTCGGTCCGACGACAGCGGGCGGCCGGGATGGCGGCGGCGCGCCCCTGCTCATCCACGGCGCCGGCGGTCGGGCTGGCCACCCTTCTTCTCCGCGCGCAGTTGGCTAAGCAGGCCACCTCCCCGGTGTGCGATGGCGCCAGTGGTTGCCCTCCCTCTGCTTCTCTCTCTCCGTCTTCTCGGCATGCAAGCGGCGGTGGCGGCGACGGCGACGGTGCCATGGTCAGGCAGAGTAGAAAGGGAAAGGTGAGGAGAGGAGAGAGGGCCACGGTCGGTGGGTCCCATGTGAAAGTGCAGAAAGAAAAGGAAAAGTGCTGCTTGGCAGGTGAGGTGGCAATGCATGTCACCAAACCGCTGCGTAAGACCACCAATTGGACATGGTTGCAAGAATTGCAATTTTAAGCACCTAAATAGACGGTGTGGTTAGTGCGTAAATAAACGGTTTTACAAGTTATGAAGTTATGCATTTAGGCTATCCTCGATGCAAGGTGCTTAAAGATAGATGTTTAAACTGCCACATCATTAAGCATCTGTATAAAAACTTTTCCTTCCAATGCATCACAGCTTTTAGAGGTTCTTATAAACTATAACTGTCTATCTTTGATTTGCAATATTTGCTAACAGGTTCTTATAAACTATAACTGTCTTGTTAGCATCTAGACTAGGCTCTTTAATCTCCAATAGTCGGTGCCTAGCGTAACATAAAAATACAATCAACCAGGTAGCATCCAGACAAGCAGCTACAGAAAAAAATTTGACGAGCACCGGGTAGCAGTGGATGCAAACCTAGGCATCTTCTCTCTCCTCTAAGCACCTCTATTTGTTGATGTGGCAAAAAACTCAGTTTTTTTCTCTAAGCATCTACTTAAGCATCTGCATTGGAGATGGCCTTATGTTCACAACAGGGATAAGTTTGATAACTAATTAATGATAGATATTTTAAAATCAATTGAAATGATAATTGGTGGTCAAAATTGTATTTTAAACACCGTATCAATGTTCAAAATGACTCCTTTCTAAAACACGAAGGGAGTATATGCGAGACTGGCAGTGACCTACGGTACTAGAATAATGATACTCTACCGTCAAGAAATATATAGCATATTAAATAGTCCCTTATTTTTTTTTAGTTTTGGACAGTCGACTGGTTCTTTTTTATTTACTCCACATACAAGTGAAAAAATAAGAGAAGAGAAATAAAAAGGCCGTGCACCGTGTGACCAACAGCCCAACACCAACTGACACACCTAGGCCCAGAGCCCAGAGACGAGAGTCGAGTTCGCCTCCCTATGCAATGCGCGTGCCACGCCGACGCCGCACGCACGTCGCCTTCTCCTCCATATGCAAACCTAGGCATCTTCTCTCTCCTCTAAGCACCTCTATTTGCTGATGTGGCAAAAAAATTCAGTTTTTTCTCTAAGCATCTACTTAAGCACCTGCATTGGAGATGGCCTTATGTTCACAACAGGGATAAGTTTGATAACTAATTAATGATAGATATTTTAAAATCAATTGAAATGATAATTGGTGGTCAAAATTGTATTTTAAGCACCGTATCAATGTTCAAAATGACTCCTTTCTAAAACACGGAGGTAGTATATGCGAGACTGGCAGTGACCTATGGTAATAGAATAATGATACTCTTACCATCAAGAAATATATAGCATATTAAATAGTCCCTTATTTCTTTTAGTTTTGGACAGTCGACTGATTCTTTTTTATTTACTCCACATAGAAGTGAAAAAAATAGGAGAAGAGAAGTAAAAAGGCCGTGCCCCGTGTGACCAACAGCCCAACACCAACTAACCAACCTAGGCCCGGCCCAGAGAAATTCTAGAATATTGAAGTGTTGCCATGAAATACTTTAAAGTTTCTAGAGCATTAAAGAGTAGCTATAAAAATGGATAAGATTAACTTTAGAAATGTGTAGAACCTTGCTATATAAATAAGAAATTCTAGAAAGTAGATTGTAGAAAAGTGTAGAAGAAAGGAAACACATTATCTTAGCCTATAAAGAGAAGTGCTCTCCTCATGACATGCCATATTATCCAATGAACAATGTAGGGAAAGGTAGAAGAGTGCTATATAGTGAGAGTGTGGGAGTGAATGAGTTTAGCCACTATCATAATATTATTGTATAATTAATAAAATTTTCTTTCATAAGTACTTGTCTCCCGGTCTTCTGAGTTCCAACATGCAATATCACTCTGACCTAAAAACACACATACTAACATCGAGCGGATTAAGCGGCACAAATATAATTTATCAATCTAATCAAAGCATCGACGTAACATAATTATAAGCCGACAACTTCACTAAACTCGAACGATCTATAATCATGTTGATATTTCAGGAAGAGTGTTGATACTTCCGAGTTTAGCTAGTAAATATCGGTGATCTATAATTATGTTGATGTTCTTGTTTTGATTAATATTCAAACCCCGTTGAACCTTATTTTGTAATGTAATATAATATTGAACCTTATTCTGCATTGTAATGTAGTATAGGTATTTCAATTAGATTGATAACTTATAGTAATTTTGGTTAATATAGTAAACATGTTACTAAACCTTGTAATGCTTGGAATAATGGTACTAATGGGTGTAGTGCGTATGGTATATCTTACCGTGGGTGTTTTCGCGTGCAAAAGATGCCAACGAGCCGAGCCTGCAATGTGCCAGAAATGGCAGCTGACACGGTCGCCTCCAACTCGTTGCCCATTGCCGAAGGCGCGCGAGCAGCGTCCTCCATCTCCGCCGCAGGAGGAGGAGGGGGCAAGGACGAGGAGGAGAGAGAAAGCGTGCCGCTGGTGGTCGAGTTGTTGGGGAGAGGATGGCGATGAGTTGAGGAGGAGGACGAGGAGGGAGAGCGTGCTGGTCGGGTTGCTAGGGAGGAGGACGGCAAGGGCTTGGCGTGGCATCGAGGAGGGAGAGACGTGTTGCAGGGTGCTGGGGAGGAGGACGGCAAGGAGTCGTGGCCGCTGGTCTCGCACGCTGGGTTGTTGGGTGGAGGCAGAGAGGAGGGGAGAGCGTGGGAGAGGATGACGAGTCCATATTGGAATCCATGCGTGAAATAGGGTTTAATTTTTATACGGGAAAGTGACGTACATAGACCTGTAACAAAGAAGAAGCGCTAACCTCGCCATTGAGCTTCGCCAAGATAGTCATGGAGGGAGCAATTAAAAATACACACATCTAATATTTATTCTTTCCACCATCACATACTTTGTAGGGACACAATGGAAGTAGTCGTTTCTTGCAACTTCGAGGTCTTAGTTCGATCCCACAGTCCTGCTATATTCCAATCATGTTCCACGATGATTTATCTAACCCATAAAAAGCAAGATGTTATGTGAGAACCAAAAAATGTTCTATACATGTGAGATCTTTCAACATAAAAAATGATGACGCAACTCCTCTTTATTGTCTTTTTTTATCAAATACAACGAGCCCCTCATCGTAGATGAGAGAGATGGGTCTAGCAAGTGGTAGCGCTAGTTGCCCACCAGCTAGCAAGAGGGCCATGTTGCTCCATTTAAAAGAAAAGATCAGAAGAGAGGCAACGCAAGAGAGAGGGGTTTGTGGTGTCGAAGTTTCACGGGCCAACGACTGTAACAGGAGGAAGAAGGTATTAGGAGAGGAATTGTGAGGATAAGACTAAGGATATGGTGGTGGGGTTCATCCACCCGACCCTTTTAAGAGAATAGAGCTGTTTGATAGCTCACAAGGCTCATAACTTTGTGGTTACGGGTTCGATTTCCGCTACTCGTTTCATATTCCTTCTTTATGATATATGCATCTTGTATATGGATTTCTTTTTCTTTCCTAAAAGAGTTTCGGTCTAAGAGTTTCTTATCGGAACAAGAGAAAAAAATGAAAAGAAAGAAGAAAATACGAAAGAACATGTTGGCGCATGTATTCGCAAATCAAGTTGTCCGATTGTACAATTCTATCGGATGCATCGCCATAAGCAATTCCCTAAACCTGTGGATTTTCATCAAAACGATGTGGTGTGGCTTTGGAAAGTCATGATTCGAACAACCCCGAATGTAAATATTTGATCAAATTCAAAATCTGTTGAGCTATTGCATTTGAAACATTTAGCCTTTTTTTTTAACAAACAAGGTCCGATCTACTCGTTCATGAATTCCATCAAAATAGTAATAGAAAGAATTGCGACCACCGCCGGCAAGGTGGCCAGCCGGCCAGGTCGATCGCGAGTCGGCGTGGTCATGGGCGGGCATCAACAAACCTAGCTATGCATGCATGTGTAAGCCTACGTTGGGTGTCCGTTCATGTAATATATACTAGCAAGTCAGCACGTTCGGCGCGCACATATTTTCTCCCTTTTAGGATTGGGTGACACTGATGTTGGTTCAAAAATATATTAGTAGGAAAAACACGGCAGCAGGGAATAAAAAGCTAAAACATTCGGACTTGGATCACACTTTAAAGATGCGGTGCAGAAATATAGGTGTGGGAATAGAAACTCTTAGAAAGCACTGATATTTGCATTGTCGTTTATTTATTAAAATGGGATGCAGATGATGATCATTTGAAAAAAAAAATGCCGCTGGTGTAAAATTTCATGTTGAACAACCGTACATAACAGAAGAGATATGGATAGAGTACCATTATCTGTCCATGATCATGACTATGTGCTAGCAACACAACGTTTCCTAGCAAGCCAAAAATAATAAACTTAATTCAACAGGAATAAAAAAAGGTCACAGAATTTTGTAAAGCCATCAAGACAATATTTTTAACAATGTGGCAGCAATATATTTTTTTGATCTAACTAATGTAACAATATAGTTGTATCTCAAAATAAACAGATTCAACCGTTCAACCCGTTATTTTTTCGTCTGGGGAGGGCGCAATGTCGGGGGTATTATTTTAGCCGCCGATATAGCCTAATTGGCGGGAAACTAATTTGAATTTTCGTCAGGCGGGTAGGAGGGGGCTAATCTTTGTCGGCGGTCTTTATATGGCCGCCGACACTTCCTCAATCTATGTCGGCGGCATAGTTTTGGCCGCCGACATTGTCTTGTCGGCGGCTCTTGGCCGCCGACACTGAGTTTTCTGGCCGCCCACATAGAGTGTGTTTCCTGTAGTGCGCCCTCTCCTCTTGTCGGTCCGACGACGGCGGGCGGCCGGGATGACGGCGGCGCCCCTGCTCGTCCACGGCGCCGGTGGTCAGGCTGGCCACCCTTCTCCCCCGCGCGCAGTTGGCTAAGCATGCCACCTCCGCGGTGTGCGACCGCGCCAGTGGTTGCCCTCCCTCTACTTCTCTCTCTCCGTCTTCTCGGCATGCAAGCGGCGGGGAGGAAAGGGAAAGGTGAGGAGAGGAGAGAGGGCCACGGTCGGTGGGTCCCATGTGAAAGTGCAAAAAGAAAAGGAAAAGTGCTGCTTGGCAGGTGAGGTGGCAATGCATGTCACCAAACCGCTGCGTAAGACCACCCATTGGACCTGGTTGCAATGGAATTGCAATTTTGAGCACCTAAATAAACGTGGGTTTTACAAGTTATGCATTTAGGTCATCCTCAATGCAAGGTGCTTAAAGCTAGATGTTTAAGCTACCACGTCATTAAGCATTTGTATTAAAACTTTTCCTTCTAATGAATCATAGCTTTCAGAGGTGCTTATAAACTATAACTGTCTTGTTAGCATCTAGACCAGGCTCTTTAATCTCCAATGGCCGGTGCCTAGCGTAACATGGAAATACAATCCAATACAACCAACCTATGCATCTTCTCACTCCTCGAAACACCTCTATCTGCTGATGTGGCAAAAAAACCCGTTTTTTGTTCTCTAAGCATCTATTTAAGCACCTACATTGGAGATGGACTTATGTGCACGATAGGGATAAGTTTGATAACTAATTAATGATAGATATTTAAAATCAATTGAAATGATAATTGGTGGTCAAAATTGTATTTTAAATACCGTATCAATGTTTAAAATGACACCTTTCTGCGAGACTCGCAGTGACCTATGGTACTAGAATAATGATACTCTTACCATCAAGAAATATATAGCATATTATTAATAGTCCCTTATTTTTTTTAGTTTTGGATAGTCGACTGATTCTTTTTTATTTACTCCACATAGAAGTGAAAAAACAAGAGAAGAGAAGTAAAAAGGCCGTGCACCGTTTGACCAACAGCCCAACACCAACTGACCAACCAACCTAGGCCCAGAGCCCAGAGCCCAGAGACGAGAGTCGAGTTCGCCTCCCTATGCTATGCGCATGCCACGCCGACGCCGCACGCACGTCGCCTTCTCCCTCCATTCTTTTCCTCCTCCTCGAAGCAGCTGCTATCTGCTCTTGGCCCCCTCAAATCTGACCTGATCTCCGGCAAGCTGCTCCCCACAAGACCACACCAGCACGCCGCCGCCGCATACGCCGCGAGAGCGTTCTGCTGCGTGACATCCGAGCCTCTGAGGCGAGCGCCGAGCTTTCGCTGTCCAAGAAGGCCGCGACTCAGGGTCAGACTCAGAACCGATCGCCACCTCTTGCTTGCTTGCTTGCTTGCTGTGCTTGATTGGATCCTTGAAACCTTGGCGAGGGAAGGATCGGTTCTCTCTTGTCCTTGCCGTCATCATGCTTTGGACTTTGGTCTTAGGTGGGAAATGTTTGCAGGGTGGTATAAGTGCTGTGTAGTACTCTGTGTCGGTGCCACCTGTGACGCTTGATCGGGGAGTGAAGATCGACCACGACTATGATCTTAGGAAGAGAAACCAGCCGCACTTCAATTGTATTTGTTCGTTCATTCAGTTTCAAGCAGTTGCCAATGCAATTATTCAGCTATACTCACTACTTTGTTCTGAATTTTGCTCCGCATTCATTTTCCTAGCATATTTTTTGTTTTGAGAAAAACTAGCAGTTGAGCTGCTAGTGTTTTGTGTAGAGATGTAGTCATAATTTTTTTTTCCCTGTCATCATAATCATATATGAACGGTTGCATCATATTTTTTTCCTGTCATCATAATCATATATGAACGGTTGCATCATAATTTTTTCCTGTCATCGTAATCATATATGCAGACTGATACATGTGGCCAATGATTTGTCAAATCTGTGTCCCTAGTTCTATATGATATCCTTGAATTTTGCTGCATGGTCTTAGTATGTGTGTGTAATTGGTCCCTAAAATAGGACACTGTAGCTATGCTGCTGTTCTGAAGTGTTGGACAGAGCACGTTGGGGAAAATTCATGACCAGAGACAAGAAGAAACCATCTTCTTTCAATACAATCCTTCCATCATGTTAAGACCACACCAGCACGCCGCCGCCGCATACGCCGCGAGAGCGTTCTGCTGCGTGACATCCGAGCCTCTGAGGCGAGCGCCGAGCTTTCGCTGTCCAAGAAGGCCGCGACTCAGGGTCAGACTCAGAACCGATCGCCACCTCTTGCTTGCTTGCTTTCTTGCTGTGCTTGATTGGATCCTTGAAACCTTGGCGAGGGAAGGATCGGTTCTCTCTTGTCCTTGCCGTCATCATGCTTTGGTCTTAGGTGGGAAATGTTTGCAGTGTTGTATAAGTGCTGTGTAGTACTCTGTGTCGGTGCCACTTGTGACGCTTGATCCGGAAGTGAAGATCGACCACGATTATGATCTTAGGAGGAGAAACCAGCCGCACTGCAATCGTATCTGTTCGTTCATTCAGTTTCAAGCAATTATTCAGTTATACTCAATACTTTGTTCTGGATTTTGCTCCGCATTCATTTTCCTAGCATATTTTTTGTTTTGAGAAAAACTAGCAGTTGAGCTGCTAGTGTTTTGTGTAGAGATGAAGTAATAATTTTTTTCCTGTCATCATAATCATATATGAACGGTTGCATCATAATTTTTTCCCTGTCGTCATAATCATATATGCAGACTCATACATGTGGCCAATGATTTGTCAAATCTGTGTCCCTAGTTCTATATGATTATCCTTGAATTTTGCTGCATGGTCTTAGTATGAGTGTGTGTAATTGGTCCCTAAAATAGGACACTGTAGCTGAATATGTTGCTGTGCTGAAGTGTTGGACAGAGCACGTTGGGGAAAATTCATGACCAGAGACAAGAAGAAACCATCTTCTTTCAATACAATCCTTCCATCATGTTGCAAATTCGTTTGATAGTGACCAAATGTTGTAAACGGCAGGAAATTCTGGTGCTTGAAGATCCTTGCACAGTCTAGCTCACACTCAATATGGGGAAAGAAAAACATTGCGTTACCGCCGATGCAGCTGGGGCCAAGCCGAAGGAGGAAGAGAAGAAGTCCAAGGATGAGATACATCTCAAGATTAAGAGCAAGAACAAGTCATCGGGTGACGAGGATGACAAAAAGGAGATTGAAATAGAAATCAAGGCGAAGTTTGTGGAGAAGGAGGAGGTGAAGCATGATACAGATGATGATTCAAAATCTGCAGGCAAAGGAGATAAGAAAACTGAGAAAGACAGAGAGGAGAAAAAGAAATCAAAGAAGCATGAAGATGAACATGATGATGAGAAGACAATTAAGAAGGATAATAAAGAGGGAGATAAGAAAACAAAGGAAGATGATGAAGGCTCAGAAAAGGAGGCAAAGGTCAAGAAGGGGAAACATAAGAAGACTTAGAGTGGAGTGGAGGGTGTACATGGAGAGACAAAGACACGCGAAATCAAGGATGATAAGCCTAAAGAGGGCAAGACAAAAGACAAAGATGAAGGTTCTGAAAGGATAAGGAGGAGCACATTGCTATAAGAGGTATTGCTGGATACGATAACAAAAACAACATCAAGAAGAATGGAGCTGACGCAGATGATGGTAGCTCCAAACACAACAAGAAGGATAAGAAGGCTAAGGACAATAAGGGAAATGTCAACGATGATTCTGAGTCGAAGGGTTCAAGTGATGAAAAGCAGAAAAAATGCAAAAACAAAAAGGAGAAGAACAAGGGAAAAGTTAAACAAGAGGAGTCTCAGTTGGAGCATGAGAATGTCGAAGGCATGCCGAGTGTAACTGGAGGAATAGAAAGCAACAAGGATACTATGTCTGGAGGTATGGGCACAAGGGAAATCAAGCTAGCAAGTGATGAATCACATAAGAAAGAAATTGATGCTTCTGAAGTGAAAAAGCAAAAGGAGAAAAGAAAAAGAGACAAGGATAAGCATCAGGATGAACACAACAACGAAATTGATGATGCAGATGAACAAGGCAAGAAGAAAGACCGAGAGACCAAAGAGAAGAAAGATAAGACTGACAAGAAGGAAGATGGTAAGAAGAAAGAGAAAGAAAAGGACAAAGACCGTGAGGAGGAGGATAAGAAGAAAGACAAAGAGAAGAAAAAGGACAAGACCGCCAAGGAGAAGACGAACGATCCAGCAAAACTCAGGAAGAAATTGGAAAAGATTGATGCGAAGTTACATGACCTACAAGCTAAAAAAGAAGACATCCTGAGGCAGCTGAAGGAGCTGGAAGATGGTGGCGAGGGTAAGTTCAAGGCCAATGAAGAGAAGACTGCACAGATACTGGAAAAGGTTGTGGACGGAAAGACCAAGGAAGAGGATCATGTTGCTGAAGTTTGATGATCTTCTGTAACTCTTTGAATCAGTTTACATTGGCTATATGCTTGTGACCCGAATTGTGATCTGAATCTGTTCATGTATTTCTGTGTGTAGCAAAGCACCACATAACTTTTGCTATCACTACAACAAATAAAAAAGTCTATACGAGTGTAAAGAGTTTATACAGGTTTATAGTGCCCAGGAAATAATCCTGCAAGGCTGTGATGCTTGCGTTGTCATTACCATCAAATGAGTCTCCAAACTGTTTTTTGACAGGGAAGTCACCAAACCGTTATCGGTCAGATTTAAAATTGAGACACAACTCCGTCATCTGATCATAGCAACATGAAAATTTATCCATTTTGCTCGAATGTCAAAGCTCTTCCAAGTGTTCTCGAGTTTACCTAAAAAAAAAAAAAAACTTTTGTATGCACTGGTTGGTGGCAGATCAAACACATAACGCCTGGCAGCATCAACATCCACCACTATGAACATCTTTTGTAAAAAAAATCTATAAAAATTTTGAACCCACAACTAAGTAACGTCATCAACTTATCATTGTAATTTACATCGCAAAGCGACTATGTAAACGGGAGCTAAGTGCTAACTGAAGGCTAACTGTTTATTTGGAACAGAGGAGAGACTCCAAATACTTTTCCACATTGTCCAAACCGCACAGCTCCTTTACCACGGGCATGATGGCGGGAACTTCCAGATCAAAAAAAGGTGGAGATCCAGGTCCAGACCAAGAACAGTGGTATTCCTTCCTTGCTGCTCTAATTGCTTCTCTAGTTGCACAGTACACCGAAGCTGCAAGAAGCAACGGTGGCTCTCCAGATGCTGCAATGAATGAAGAATAGCTATCAGCGACACAGAAAATTAAGGAAAAATCGACGATTAAAAAAAACAAAATTAAGGAAAAAACCTCTTTTGTTATGCATGGATATAAACACCAATCAAATCCATAGTCCATGTATAAATAATCAACAAATTTTATTAACTGTTTTTAAACTTACAGCATAGTGGCTGTGAAGACAGGAGAAGGAAAGAGGGGGACTTGACAGAAGGATAAAAACATGTAACTCGTGATATTTCGGTGCTATTTAAGTGTACCAAATTTTTCAGTGGTAAAAATCAAAAGTGGTAGGAATTTGATGCTACCAAACCAATTTTTCCAAGATAAAACTAGCTGGTTTTCTACATACATGTTCCATATTAAGAAGACAGATACCTTTAGAAGAGAGCACACGGTCCTTGTGAAACCCACTGTTTAGTACCTCAACATTGAACTGTTTAGGGATGGTGTCTACCGTCGGGACCTTGTATGTCCACGTCCCATCAGAGACAACCAACCCATCCGAGTTGATCACATACTCCTCACTCATGAAATAACCAATTCCCTGAACAAAGGCTCCTTCAACCTGAAAAAAAGGCAAGGATCGAGCCAGCAAAAATAAGTCCCATAATAGGACAATATGGACATAAATACTCAAAAAATGAAAGGCCTCTCTGCCTCTCTCTATGTGGAGATGACTTTGGACTTACTGAAAAGAGATGAACAAGCAATGCTTAAAAAAGTACCAGGAGAGTAATCAATAGAAGATTGCATAAAAGGTAAAATCTTAGAGCTTCATCCCCTAAACATGTATTGTAGTTTCTAACTGCAGAACATTACTACTAATTCATGACCTTCTATCTGAAATGAGTAGAAGACTGCAAAGCAGGCTTGTAGTTCTGATTGACCAATCGTTCATCAATCAACAAATAAAAGAAAAAATGGAACCCCAGCTTTCAAAGGCAAAGACAACAGTTAGAAGTGAGAGACAGGAGACCAACCTGCCCCAAGTCCACAGCAGGATTTAAGCTCTGGCCACAGTCATAAATTAGATCACTTCGCAAAATCGTGGTGGCTCCAGTGAGAAGATCAATCTCCACCTGCAGTATCCAACATGAATATCTTG
Source organism: Raddia distichophylla (assembly GCA_005191435.1). Taxonomy (NCBI): domain Eukaryota; kingdom Viridiplantae; phylum Streptophyta; class Magnoliopsida; order Poales; family Poaceae; genus Raddia; species Raddia distichophylla. The sequence goes on from SPJY01003962.1 coordinate 598,782, forward strand.
ACGTAAAGACACCAGTAAACAGTGTATCTGAAACTTTGAGTAAAGTACTTGCTAAAGTAGAATGAGTGAACAATACCTCACTAGTAGCAGCTCCATAGTTTAGATAGGAACTAGAAGCCCCAGGAACATAGATAGGAACTAGAAGCCCCAGGAACATAGTATTCTCTTGCTGATAAATCCACACCAACCATTTGTGCCTGCACATTGAAACATTGCAACATATTAAGGTAGCTGAATACATTATTGAGTAATGCAATATCTGTAATGATAGCAGCAGGCAATGCACTTCTTCCTGATCATTGCTATTTGTAACAGAAGCAATACATTACACGAGATCAATGTGATAATAGTTTCTAAAAGCTGAAGTTATTAATCACCTGTGAAATTAATTCATCCCAGGAAACATTGCCTTGCTTTTCATGCAATTGATCCTTGAGAGATTTGAGCCTGTCCACCATGACATTGCAGGCACGTCGAACTGCTTCACAGCTAGATTCTGAAGTGGTACTCCCAGTGGTCCACCCTCCTTGTACCGCACTTAACGTATCTGCTTGAATTACTCGGACTCTCTCCAACAGGTCTTGACTTTTATCTGCCCACAGCTGTCCAAGACCAAATGCTGTCATCTGCTTTACTTTTGTCCAAAGCCCCTGGCCTATCTCAATTCCTCCAACTTCAACAGCAATAGATCCATCATTAAGAATGGATACTTTTCCGGGTGTTGGTCGAGATAGTACTTTGTGCACTATAGGTACAAAAGAAAGCCCCCGCTTTTTCCATTTTTTGCTTTTGTTGAAGGACTGGATCATTTCCAAACGATGCTGGTAGTTAGCTGATGCAAACAATTGGTTACAGATAGAGGGAAGTGTATACCCTAAGGTATCTTCCATGCACTCACTGTGAAATAGGGCAAGGCTCTCCACTGTGTGAAGATTTCTCTGTCTGACCAAATTAGCATCAGTAAAGAGAGCCGAAGCAACATGCTCAATAATAGCCTCAGCGACATATGAACCCTGCACTTCTCCAGGGCCCCGCATTGCAGATCTTGTTGCAAAGTTCGTTTTGCAGATCTTTGCATCATAGGAAAAGGCACCCCAGTTATATTTTTTCAGCGCCTCTATAAAATTGTGAGGAATGATTGGACTAACATCCTTGGTCATTCCTGCATTTATAAACAAATCCACATGCAGTGCTGTGATCTTTCCATCTGATTTGAATCCTATGGAATAACATATTTTCATGGGATGACGACCTCCAGTCATTATGAAGTCAGTCTTGCGATCAAGATACATTCGAACAGGACGACGCAACTTTAACGCCGCAAGTGCACATGCGGTCGCCACCTGCAGTGAACACGAATGTAATAAGTGCTCTGTCCCCTTAATTGCTAACCCAACAAACAAGTAAAACAATGATAAACAAGTGAAGTCGACAAGGTTTAAGTGGGCCTATGCACTAAGAATTATGAATTCAGTTTTAATGACTACTCTGTGCAATTGCTGAAGCAATCCCCTTTATCAGTATGCTAATAAGATGGCCATGAGCAAGTTTTTTTTTCTTATTTGGGCTTGAACTTTCGTATTTTTGTCTCCATGATGATAAGTTTTGTGTTTTAAGGGGGAAGAAATGAAAAACAGGTTTGAACATGCAATAACAGTTATTTTGTTTACCATGTGTACAATAAAAAGGGGAAAAGATAAGAGTGACCACAAGAAAACCTGGTTTGCAGTTTTTTAACCTTGAATGTTGATGTATTAAGTATTGAAACTTACAGGTAATGATCTAACAGCTTTTCCTCCAAAGCCACCACCAACTCTTCTAGTAACAACACGGACATTGTGACATGGTAAACCAAGGCATTTTGCGATAACATCTTGTGCTGTCTCAGGGCATTGGCTTGAGCTATAAACCACCATGCAGTTATCCTCATCGGGTATGGCTAAAGCAGTCTGTGTTTCCATGTAAAAGTAATACTGTGAATTAAGCTTCACCTGCATAAAAGTGTGTCAGCTGTACTGCAGTATGACAATACATAAGATATATCAAAAGGGCTAACCACCAAATAGAGCTATCAAGGGGACCATGATGCGTTAGTTGTTGAATACTTAGAAATGGAGTCAGATAACAGATAGAAAGCTCTGCCAATGTAGGGTAGAAGCACATCAAAACAAAAGGAACATAAAAAATAATGCACATTCACAACTTCTGTTTAATCTAAAATCTTTTTAAGCTCTGTTAGTGACAACACAAAAGTAACAAATATTATATGACATGTTTGCCAGATTCCACCCCATCATGGGACCTAGAGCAAAATAATTAAAACATTTGTCAATTTGTGTGACTGATGATTAACAATGCCAGTTCAAGCTCATACAACTTCCTATCTTACATTATAATAAATTCATTCAGAGGCTTTGGATGGCACTAAGAAATATTCTTAATTTAGAACAACATAAGAACTATGCAGCAAGTGTACCTCTGCTGAGTGGATTTTCTGATCAGCTTCTGCCATCCCTTTTGAGAAATCACCAATCTTTTGGGGAAGAAGAAATGGCGGGGTTTCAAAATAACTGCATTTTCTGACTGCCTCATCTATCGATAAAACTGGAGCATCCAAATTTTCTATACTGTAGTTCACTACAGCTTGTTTGGCTGCTATATTTGCAAATTTTTGTGTTTCTGCAATCTAAAATGCCAAAATCTTCACTAATTTGCATGAAGAATATAAATATCGCACATTAATTTAAATCCAAATCATCAGTGCAAAAACCATACCACAATACCAAGAGGTTCCCCAGCGCACTCCGTAAGCGGATCACCAAAGAGTGGTTCAGGTCCAAACAAAGTGTTGGCCCCAACATTGTCACCTCCTTTTGGAATATCCTTAACAGTCACAACAGCCACAGTTTTTAGCTTGTCGAGAGAAGGCTTGAGTTCTATGCTCTTCACATGAGCTAAAGGTTTTGTGCTATATATAAATGCTCCATAAAGACAGTCCTTTGGAGAAGGGATGTCATCCACATATATGGCTTCACCTATATATATTGGTTATGTTATCAGCATTTTAGTTTCTTATGTAAAATTTTTAGTCATCATTCCATACATAATGCAGACTGGAAGACAAGGAGATAAAGCATGTCATTAAATAACACAAGCAAGAAACATAAAATGCTACAAAGTACAAATGCTAGCTTTTATAAATAAAGATCCACCAATATTTTTCTAACAAAGGTTAAAGAATGACCTTGATTTAAAAAATTGTGACGTGCATACCAGAGGCTTGGAGTTCTGCTCCAACTTTCTTGGTTGGTATTCCAACAGGGAGATAGTCTTCATTTATTTCAATAACCTGTTTGCAAGATTCAAGTATGTGATCATTGTTATGTAAACCAGATTTCAAAATATTGAACTCCTTCAGCGAAACATCAACATCTGCATTGGCTCCAAAATTTGAATTTCCATTGGTACCAGTTACAGAACCATTCAAGCTGACAACCTTTACAGGCTTCAAGGTTCCTTTGGTTACTGGGTAAAGAAAACTAAACAGAAAGCCTACTGCCAAGCTTGATCTATACGCAGCATGGGTTGTGCCTTCTTTTGGAATGATGGTTTTCTTGAGTACTTCACATGCTTCAAGTAGAACTGATGCAGTTATGGGTTTACCCACTAAGAATTTCTCAACATTCCTGGCCCTGATAGCGTGTTGGGTTCCATACGCACCAAAAGCCAAACATAGCTTTTCCAATAACAAGCTACCTGAAGTTTCATCTGAAGAGACTTGTGCCAAGAAAGCAGAATTGAGGTAAGAAACTGCATTTCCAAGAGGGCGGGGAGCAGCTCGGTACGTCTCAAATAGCAGAGAACTTCCAATTTCATGTACTGCTTTCTGTACAGCCCCGTAACTTGATATGACATTGTTGGAAGTACAATGAGGAATGTAAATGCTTATAAGCAGTATCTTGTGATCACATGGTGGCATCTGCAGGAATTCCTCCAACGTGACATTCAACCTTTCTGACGATACTTGAATGCACACCGATGAACCAGCAGCGAGAAGAATTGTCGCAATATCAGAGGCAAACTCGTCCCTTTGTGCCATTATCAGATTCCCACCCAAGCTCGCCATGTTCCGGACAAAATGAGAAGCCACCTTTTCCATGTGATCAGCAATCTTACCAAAGATCACATCTTTGCAGCTATCACCTTCTCTTAAAATCTCAATAACCTGGGAAATCAATATGGCAGCCCCAATTTCAACACCATTGGCATCCTTGCTGACTGAATTCAACTCTGGGATAGCTCTGAGGTCAATATACCTATCATAAAGGTTTGCCTCCCTGTAAACACCTGAAGAAGTGTTGCCCACAACCACCTTTGTTCTAGTTTTATCAAACGACTCAGAGCTTATCAGCTTATAGTACTCCTCTACACTACGAGGCCGTTGCCAAGAGCTCCCATTCCCCGCCAATGCTGCTGCCGAGGAAGAAGCTCTGATCTCATCCTTCAGAAACTCCGGGAAGACACCAATGCTCCCCTCCTTGTACGGTGGCAATTTGGAAACATCGGCGTCTCCTTTTTTCCAAAAGGAATTGAGGCCCAAATCCTCCAAATCCACATCCGCCGCGAAGCTCTTGCAGGCGTCGGCGATCGGGCGGTACCCCGTGCAGCGGCACAGGTTCCCGGCCACCGCCCGCTCCGCCTCGGCTGACGTGAGCCTCGAGAACCCCTCCGGCGGCTCCGGCCTCGCGGCGCCGGCCTCCGCGGCGGCGAGCGCTGCGGCGAGCGACATGCACATGCCGGGCGTGCAGTAGCCGCACTGCGAGGCGTGGAACCCCGCGAGCCGCGCGTGCACGGCGTGGAGGCCGTCCCTGCTGCTCCCGAGCCCCTCGGTGGTGGTCACCGCGCGGTGGTGGAGGCCGTGCACGAGGGTCAGGCACGAGCTGACCGCCGCGTGCGCCACCTCGTCCGCCGCCGCGTCGTACGTCGAGAGCAGCACCACGCACGCGCCGCATCCGCCTGCACAGTACAGACAACCAAAACCACCCGTCAAGCTCCGATCCTCCGGCAGCCGAGACGAAGGTCGGGGAGTGCCTTGCCTTCGCCGCAGCCGAGCTTGGTGCCGGTGAAGCGGGTGCGAGTGCGGAGGAACTCGAGGAGCGTGGCGCCGGCGCCGGCGTCGCCGTCGCCGTCGCGGAGCTCGACGCGCTCGCCGTTGACCGCGAAAACCACCACCGGCGGCGGCGGCGGCGGCGCCATCGCGTGCGGGGTGGTGGTGCGTGCCGGAACCCGGTTCCCATTTGGATTCCCGCTGCTTATCGCTACTTATCTGCGCGCTCCCGCGTCGTCTCGTCGCCGTCACGACCTCGCGAGATTCCAAGAGCAAAAGACGCCGACGCCGACGCCTACGCTGACGCGAACGTGGTGTCGCTTGCTCAATGCTCACTAGGAGGAGCCGCTGCGGGTGGGGCCCGCGGTGGCGGGCGCACGTGGCGGCGATGGATGGAGGGGCCCGGGAGATGCGCCGCCTCGGTTGGTGCGGGTGGGGCGTGCTCCGGCCACGTGGCACCGTCCCCAGCTTGTCTCGTTGCCTACCTCATGAAAGTTCAACCATGGCCATCATTCCAGTTTTAAATTTATTATTTTTACCAAGTTTAAAATATGGGAGCGCCCACCGATAAATTGACTGGAAAAAATCTTCCAGTCAGGTTTTAAATAAAATTGCACTGTAGCTACGATAAAGTTGACCAATATTTACGGATACAATTTTATTTTGCTACTGTGCAATTTTAGATTTATAGGAACAAATATAATTACTTGAAACATATAGTGAATGACTTATAAGTATTCTTCCGGTCAAAGTTCATGAATGTTCACATGTCATTCTGTATATATTATTCTCTTCGTCTCCTGTCCAAAGGTGATGCAAATTCGAGCAATATCTTGCATGTTTTTAATCAGAATAGAGTATATTAAATGGGACCGACTAGAACGCAGGCGCATGCGTTTTGCGTTTCGTACAGGCGCTCCTTTTTTCAGTACGATTGTATAGAAATTTCACCGCACATAAGTACTGAAAAAACAATATAAAAAAATGAAAAAAAAACTTCGTAAGCTACCAATCGAGCAAATTAGAGAGGTAGAGAGGAGTAGATCGACGGGTCATCGGCGGGCTGCGGTGAGCAGCGTCGGCGGCGCAACAGCGGCGTCGACGGAGAGCAGCGGCGACGCGACGTCGACGGCGAGCAGCAGCGGCGTCGAGGCGAGCAGCGGCGAGTAGAAACGAAGCGCAGCGACGGGCAGCAGTGAAGCGCAGCAGCGCCTGCGCTCGCGCGGAACGCAGCGCCTGCGCGAACCCGCGAACGCAGGCGCCCACGGGGAAGTAACAACGATATTAAATTCATGTTCACTTAGCTAAGTTTTGCTAGTATTTCATCGTATGTCATTGTAGTGTGGATACTACCATTAACAGTATTGAGCAGTTTTTTAGGACTAACTTCCCTTCTTGGAAGGAGCAACTTTCCTTCTTAGAGCATGTCTAGAAGAGCACCAAACACAAACCCATTTTTTTAAAAAAAAAATAGCGAGCCCCAACAAATTAGTGACGCCTTATTAACTCCCTAGTTCTAACAAACTATCTAAAATCACCTTTTTTTTTTTGATTCCAACAATTTACAAAGGAATGTTCCCAATTTAAAAAGAGCAAGACACAGTCAGGCGTAAAACATGCTAGAGCAATCCAAAAGAAGTAGCATACTGCATATATTCAGATTAAACCAGATACAGCGTGAGCTGTCCTTAACGTAGCAGGTTTTGATTGATCACGTTAATTCCCGGTGAAGCTGAATTAATGCCGCCGTCGTCTTTGCCTGTCGCCGCCGTACAGGACGCTCGAGGGAAAGGAATCAATCGGAGCGCGGAGCTAGAGTCGTCGCCGCGACACAACTCGTGGAAAATGATTTGGGGATTGGAGCCCATAGGAATAGGGGCGTGGAAGAGTTTTAGGGGAAGAGAGAGAAAATAAGAGGCAAATAGGGGTTCTTCTATAATGGTTTTTTCGATAAATCCTCAAATAATAATTAGGGGTTTATTTAGGGATACTTTTAGAGATGCTCTTAAATTTTTATAACATGTTTAAGCCATCCTCCCCTTTTTCCCAAAATAATTTGATTTTTGAAAGGGTACAATTTCTACTAATTTTAAATCCTATCCTTTCTCTTTTTCACCTCTCCCCCTCTCTTACACGTGGACCCCACATGCCATCCTCTCTTTCGATTCTTATTTGCACAACTTTACCATTTGGCCTCCTCTTCCCATTTTTCCATTTTACCCCTTATCCTTTTCCCACTTTATCCATCCAGCGACCATGCCCTCTCCTGAGCTCTGCTCCATCCCCTCCTCCATGTCCCTCCTTCCCAGACCGTGCAGCAACCAGGTGAGCTTACGGTGGCGATGCTTCTCCTCTCCTCTCTCTTCTTCTTTCTTCTTGTTTCTCCTGTATGCTGCTGCTTGCTGCATCTGCTGCTTGATTGATGCTGCTGTGATGCTAGCCGCTGTATGCTGCGTTGCTTGCTGCTTCTCGCCGCCGCTGCATGTTCTTGCTAGCTTGTTGCCGCCTCTCTCCTCCCTCCTGCTTCCTTCTTTTCCATTGGGAGTATAATTCTAATTTGTGTGAATGATATGTGTCACTGAGGCACTGACTGTAATCTTGGCACACGTCCACATGCTGGCTTCGCTTATCTCGTGTCAGGCTGGCATGATGCTGCTGCATCCAGTGCCTGCGGCGCGCGCGGCGGCGGCGATCTCGTCTCCGTTGTCATCGTGTCGCGCCTCGCCGCTGGGCGGGCGACGGCATCACGCTCCCGCCCGGTGTGCGCCGACCGACGACGACCGTGGGGGCACCGGCGTGCCGGACGGCGTCGAGAGGGCGAAGGCGAAGGCAACGCTGAAGGTCGGCTCGCCGATCGTCGTCCTCGAGGCGCCGCCGATGCTCAAGACGGCGGCGTCGGTGCCGTCGCTCAGGCACAACGCCGGCCAGGTCAAGGCTGGCGACGTCGGGAGGTACGTACGTACGTAGCCGGCCAACTAGCCACTCCACCACTCAGGGTGATCTTTTCCAACCATAAGAGAAAAAAAGCTGCAATTTCCATAAATCAAAACTGCAAGTGAAATTCTTTGAAAGATAGTGGTAATTAATTTCCTACTTGCTACTCATGTCATGTGACAAACAAGGAGCTGTAGAGTGACGATGACGTTATGCTTGATTAGGGTGATGGCGCGAAAGCCAAAGGACGTCTGGGCGGTGCGCCTCGCCGCCGGCACGTTCTTGCTGGACGGCAAGCATTTCAAGCCGCTGGACATCGACGACGAAGGCGGTGTGGAATCACCGCAGAAAGACACATGAGCTGTATATATATGCTCTCAATATTGGTGCACAATATATTTAATTGTTTATGCGTTGAAAGGTTGGAATCAATAGATTATTTGCCATCTTGCGTCAATTACATAACCTGATGAAATAACTAGGAACATGCACATGCGACAGGAGCAAAATGAAGCACATCAAGGTGTATATGCTTCGGTGCAGCCAGGTCCCAGTTGAACCATACCTTTCAATTAACCCATCTTCTCTTGGGCATCCAATTCTTTTTAATCACGTAAGTTGGCTGAAATTACAATGAGCCACAATAAAAATGAACTCTTGAAATGAGCGCATCTTGGCAAATTTCTTACAACAAATGCACATGCTATATCCACATGGCTATAGCTATACAATTACAGATCCTCAACGTCCTGCTTCAGCGAGGCGTTCCGACCTTTGTAATCCAGTTTCAATCCTAAGTTTGCCGTGATGATCCTGAAATTCAGCCTAATTTTTTCCATGATTTCTTGAACTCGCTCATTCTCTGGATGAAACATAGGGTAGCTGCTCACCAGTGCAGCCATTTGCTCAATATTCTTCTTCACCCGAACTGAAACTGCATCCTGGTTGCCGTGAACTACTGATGTCCATGCATCTAAACAGCTCTTGTAGAAGCCCAGTTCTTCGCCTACATGACAACCCGTCTTTAGACCAACCTTCTTCCCCTCTTCCTTTCCTGATACCAAGCCATCTGCATAGCCAGTTCTGAAACCCTCTTGATAGTGTATATCATCTAGGAGCACTGACGGTTCAAGAAAATCAAGAGCATCACTTGATTTCTGATCCATGGTATGATCACAGCCCCAATTTGAGAAATTGGCAATCTTCTGAAAACAATGTTTGGAGAAAACCTGATTCATAAATGAACAAACAAAAGGTAGGTTAATAGAAATCTCAGCAAGTAAGTGTACGTCAAAGGCATGCCAAAATGAAAAGAAACTTGGTTCAAAAAATCGTTGCAAAGAAAGGGAGGCGATACTACAAAAAATCATAACTGGAATTATTGCATCAAGTGAGCCACTTTTCAAGCGAAGATATAGTCAAATGAGAAATAGCTCATAGAATCAGACATGATCATGTACAAAACAGCCCCCTTGCTTATCCCCAGTTAGAGGCGGTACCATACAATGTGAACTATGAAGGACGCACCACGATGAAATTGGCTTCCCAGATTGTAGTTTTTTGTTAGAATACATGTAAGTATGCAGAGGTTTGCCTCATAAAAAATGCACCAACCTCATGAACCCATCTGAGGATGGACTGATTCATTGAGATCAGCATTTGTAGGAAATAGTAAAAAAATTCACAGTGAGACCACTTGTCACTCACTTGTCAACAGAAGCAGAATGCAGTTCTATACTTTTATAGTTTATTGTTCTTCACAACTTCTATACTTTTATTGTTCTTCACAGGTTACATTTGTTCTCAATAAAATACACCCAAAAACTGCATGACACGTCGCCATTATCAATCACTTAACTCCATATCCTCACACTATGTTTTAATTTCATAACACACTAACGATTCAAAATAATCCAAACGAGCTGGAGCAACCAGAGTAACACATTAATATGAGAACCAAATGTTTACTCTCATTTCGACTTTCAAACATCCGTGATAAATATAAAATATTTTAAAAAAATATATACAGGTCAAACAAAAAAAGTGCCAAGGAAGTAATAGCATCAACTAGCTCGAAGGATGAGCTATTTTCTAAAACTCTGAAGTCCCTAACAGAAAGCACTCACAGGCTTGCAGCAGCCACATCATGCGTGCAAGCTCAAGAAGACGGTGTCCAGGAGGACCAGGACGGACGCAATCCATGTGGCAGTAATACGCAACTGTTTCCTTGCATAACCTCATAGTTGCTTTCGTTTGGGCGGCTAGGATTTATTTGAGCACGTATCAAGTGCAATCGGGGTTTCCGTGCAATCTCCGTACAACCCAACTAGCAAATGTCATAAAAAATTCTAAAAAAATCATACATATACTTCAAGTCATACTCCACCTATATATAAAATTTTATGTTCAAAGTCATTATATTTAAAGCATAGCAAAAAAGAGAAAATTCTGAATCTGTCAGAATTTTCTCTTTTTTGTTACTGCTAAAATATGATGAATTTGAACTTAAAATTTTATATATATGTGGAGTATGACTTGAAGTACGTGTATGATTTTTTTCAGAATTTTTCATGACTTTTGCTAGTTGGGTTGCACGGAGATTGCACGAGAACTCCGATTGCACCGGATACGCTCTCGATTTATATGCCTTGAATTCTTGATTGCCTTCTACCATGTCTTTTTTTCCTTGACTAGGTTTTTTGCTCTCATACCACTAAAATAATTTATATTTTTTAAAATACTATTATTAATACAGTGACATGTGAGATCAGATTCCATCTGTTATTGAGATAACATAATGGTATTGTGATAAAATGCAAATTTTTAGTGATACCCAAGTCTCTTTTTCCTTGTTTGTCACAACATCCACGCTCATGTTAGGCCCAGTGGATGCAGCTCGCCTTCTCATGTCAATTGCAGCTCTCTCCGCTCTTTCTTGGTATTTCGAATAGCAACCGATTTGCTTCCAGCAACGATAAATCTCGGCATTGGTGACCGTACTTTCCACCCCGAGCTGGTCTGCTTCACGGCGTTCTCCTCACCCAATTTAGGCCTGTGGCGAGCGAGAATCGAGGTGGGCGAGGTCACAGCTCACAACGCAGTGAGAGCGCGCGGTTGCGGCTCTAGTAGCAGGTTGGTTGTCAGAATCTGCAACGGCGGGTGTGCAGGAGCAGCGAGTTGCTTGGCATGGGCAGAGGAAGGGCGGAGCTTCGCCGGCGGCCGGTGAACTCCGACAGACTGAGAGGACGAGAGCGGAGATCCCGAGAGGGCGAAGAAGAAGTGGGACTTACAGCCACAGCGCAAAGAGAAGAGCAACAGCTTGAGGAGGGCGACGGACCGCAACTCGTGTTCCTCCGGTTCTCCTCCCGCGAGCTCTTGCCTGAGGCGCCGCCGGCGCTGGCGACGAGGCGACGGCGGCGGCGGCGGCGGCGCAGTCCCTTCCCTTATTGGCCAGGTTATAGCAACCACCGCTGCGTGAGATACTGGGCTTCCGAAACAAAAGCAAGGCCCAGCCCATGAGGTTATAGCAACCACGCTCGCTCAGCACCCAATCCAACCATCCAATACCCTGGAATGGCGTCGCTGCTGCGCCTCCCCTCGCTGCTCTCGCCGGCGGCCAGGCCGGCCCTGCTCCGCCGCCGCTGCCTCCTCCACGCGGCGCCGGCGGAGAGGAGGAGCCACGCCGCCGCAACGACGGGCGCTGCGGCGCCCGCGGCTACGGAGACCCGCGGCGGCGGCGGCGATAGGGAGGGGCAGGTGACGCCGCGGTCGGTGGACTTCAATGCGTGGTACACGGACGTGATCGCCGCCGCGGAGCTCGCGGACTACGGGCCCGTGCGGGGCACCATGGTCATCCGCCCCTACGGGTACGCCATCTGGGAGGCCATCCAGGTCGGTGCTCATGTCCCCCCGCTCGCAACGCGCCTTACTGCGTTCTTGTGTCATCATGCCCGCGCATTAGGTCTTCGTTTGCTGTGTTTAGGTTGACATTGTAAAAATAATAATAAAAGATTGATACACAGTTGCTGGTGTTGCTGCTTAGTAATGCATGAATGGTTGTGTAAACTGTGAACTCGCTTCTGGTGTTGTGTATGGGGTGAATTTGTATAACCTTAGCATTTCCCTAGCCTTTTGTTTGGGTTTCAGTTGTAGATATGTTGCTTTCGTTTGGCAACTTGAGTTCACGCTTCCTGGCATGCCATTTTAATTTTTATTCTTGTTATCTTGTACTCTCTCCGTTTTAAATTGTCACTGTTGACTTTTGGACACAATTTTGACCATTCGTATTATTAAAAAAACTATGTAAATATCTTTTTTTTGTTGTGCCTTGTTTTATCATTAAATGTATTTTAAGTATGATTTATATTTTTACATATTTTTACTAATTTTTTAATAAGACGAATGGTCAAACGTTGTGTCCAAAGGTCAACAGTGACAAGTATTTAAAAACAGAGGAATAGATTTTTAAGTGTTTTATGTAGAGGAAAGTTTAAATTAGTTTACCTGTTTTTCTCTTTAGGATTATTTGAATGTGAAGTTCAAAGAGACAGGGCACAGCAACATGTACTTCCCCCAGGTATTTTTTGAACAAGGGCACGAGCCCCACTTCCATTTCCATTAGAAAGAAACGAAAGCAACACAGTTACATGTTCCATCCTAATTCATTTACTTCTTTTTATATTAAAGTCAACGTTAAATTGATAATTCTTTTCTATGATAGCGTTAACGTTAAATTGTTTATCAATCACGACTGGAGAACTAAGCCTGCTATTGCTTTTGTACACTGTAATATTAGCTCTGTGGTTCTGGTGGATATGCAAAATTCTTCTTACTACTATAAAATACTACAAATTCTAATGTGTGATTGAAGTCTCACTGACTGTAGTTTTAGCTCTGGAGTATGGTGATATCGTAAATAGAATACTTTGTAAAATTAGCAATTAGCCGTGTATGTGTTGGCTTGTCTATTGCTGGTGTTGTGATCCTCATACTTAAGTGCATGATGCTTCATGTTTTTGGCCTTTGGGATGTAAAAATAAAACAGGCACAAAAAATGCAAAAAGACATACCATTAGATGTTACCCATGTAAAACAGGCACAATAAAGTGCAAACAGATATATCATGTGACATTACCTTGTTGAAAGTTCAGTTTTGTTGACACTTGGCAGGATTAGTGAATCCTAAGTGCATGTTTAGGCTGTGATTGGTAAAAACAGAAGAAAAAATGATTTGGAATTCCACTACAAAAGAAAAGTCAATACTTTCATCTCATAAAAGTTAAACTTCCACCCAGGTGTCCGCATATCTGAGTCATCCACTTTGACTCTAATCCCTGCTTCTTTGAGTGTGTTATGAACTGAAGCTATAGCTTCCATAACAACACTCTTTTCGTCGCCCTTTTTCCAAATAGGCACTATTATTACCTGCATTAAGAAGAAACATTCTTAAATTCGTGAGGTTGGTGCATTTTTTATGAGGCAAACATCCGCATACTTTCATGTATTCTAACAAAACACTACAATCTAGGAAGCCAAATTAATCTTGGTGCGTTCTTCGTAGTTCACGTTGTATGGTTACCGCTTCTAACTGGGAATAAGCAAGGGGGCTATTTTGTACATGATCATCTCTGATTTTGAGCTATTTCTCATTTTACTGTATCTTCGCCTAAAAAGTGGCTCACTTGATGCAATAATTCCAGTTATGATTGTTTTGTAGTTTCGCCTCCCTTGCTGAGCAACGATTTTTTGAACCAAGTTTCTTTCCATTTTGGCTTGCCTTTGACATACACTTACTTGCTGAGATTTCTATTAACTAACCATTTGTTTGTTCATTTATGAATCAGGTTTTCTCCAAACATTGTTTTCATTTTACCTCTGCCAATAACTGTTTGAGTACCATTCATATAATTATGAGAGGTTGAAATAACGAAAGGTTCTAATGAGCTGTCATCCGCTACATTTTTTTATTGCTCTGTAGGCAATGCAGATGATTGATGTTTATACTAAATTTGCTTATGAGCAAGCTGCAATCCCAGTTATTCCTGGCAGGAAATCTAGAGTGGAGACATTCGCTGGTGCTAATACGACCTACACTATAGAAGCTATGATGGGTGACAAGAAGGCCTTACAAGCTGGAACCAGTCACAACCTTGGCCAGAACTTTTCCCGTGCCTTTGGAACTCAGGTTGCTGTTTACCAACCCTGTCTTTTACTCTTTTTCTTTCATACCACCTGAGTTGGATCTAACTATGCAGCAGACATGGATTATATATTATCGCTGATATAATCAATTTCAACTGCAAAACTTTAGATAGAGCACTTCCCAGGAACCTGCATTGGGCACAAATTCATTTTCTCTGAATGCTGGTACAGTAATATGCTTTAGCTACTGCCATGATTTTGAATTCTCACCTTTTTCCTGCAGTTTATGGACGAAAATGGTCAAATTGAACACGTTTGGCAGACTTCTTGGGCTATTAGCACTCGGTTTGTTGGTGGCTCTTCTTGTTCTCTTCATGTTGCTGGTCTACTGCTTCCACCAAGGATTGCACCCATTCAGGTCTTCTCCCTTGATCATTAGACTGCATGTTTTTTATGCACACAAAGCTTAGACTCTCTGCCTAAGTTTTACTTCCTCTCGCATGTATCTACTATTCCCTGACCAAAATGGGTTAAAGGCCAACTAAAATTTACGTCTCTTTTTTCCTGCATGTTTTTATTGGGCAATTAACTGCTTAAAGTTTTCAAATTCATACACATGCCAGTAAAGTTTAAGAATGTTTCTTAATAATAGTGCCTATTTGGAAAAAGGGCGACGAAAAGAGTGTTATTATGAAAACTGTGGCTTCAGTTCACAACACACTCAAAGCAGGAATTAGAGTCAAAGTGGATGACTCGGAGATGCGGACACCTGGGTGGAAGTTAACTTTTATGAGATGAAAGTATTGACTTTTGCTTTTGTAGTGGAATTTCAAATCATTTTTCCTTTTGTTTATTACCATATCAAGATATTGCCACTATCAGATGCTTCCCATTCGGGCAGCCCAGTGTGTGAGAAGAAATGCTTCATGACTGACAACCCAGCGGATGAAGTTGCAATTTTTGCAAAGTCATATTAGGTCATCTTTGTATTCTTGGTTTTGTAGAATTGATGTCGGGACCTTCTTTTTCATTGCATTCGTGAGGACTTGAACCTAGATGGTGGGCTTTACAACCTTGTATTCTCCGACTACCTGTACCCTTTTCTATCGCGTTTATCATGTATCATCCTTATCGCTAAATGGAGGTTGTACGAATAAAAATTTCCCTTTAGCCTTAACATATGTAATAAGTCATTTTACTTCATTTATTCCAGAAAACAAAAAGCATACATCTCTTTCCACAACTTTGGTATATAAACCTTTCGACAAATGTTATAAACGACATGCAAACATTTCGGTAAATGCTACGAAATGGTACAGCGTTACAAACAGACAAAGGTAAGATGGTGTTGACACAAAAAGGTGAATTTCTGTGAACACGCGTGCAGAAGCGTCAATTCAGTGATTGCGTCGCAACTAAAGACCAAGCGTGCCAGTCAATTTGACCTGTAAATTGACAAGGAGAAAATTTTCAGTAACATAGCCCTAATCGGCTTTTCATATAGCCAGATTAGGTTATTGGTAATCGGCTTTGAGTAATCCGATTACCTTATCTATCGGCATAATGCCAGATAGAGCGAGTAAACATAAATAAGCATTCAAATTTAGATCTTCTACTTCTTTTTGGTATTTTATATAATATTAGCAATAAACCTTCGTATCAATGCATCAGATTAAATCAAGAAACAGATCGAATAGATTGGTCAGGCCAAGACAGTATTCAAATCTAATTCTAGATATAAACCAATAAACCGATTTAAAGGTTCAAAACTAATTAAGGTAGATGCAATACAGATCGGTAAACGCTCACATACGCAAGATCCTAAACAAGGCATACACAAGATCGATTGAACGAGACAGTCGCATCTATCGGATTCAGGAACAAGCATATGAAATACTTAACAATCGGCATTGCAGGATAAACACGCATTACAGATCGATTAAATCGAGACAGTGCAATACGCGAGAACATGTTAAAGATCGGTAAATCCCGAGACAGTTTAACATGGTTTGTATACATGAGATCACTATGATGCAGCCATGCATATGGGTTACAAGGAGAGAATCGATTATCCCATCGAGATAGCTCTACCTGCGATTTGAAGCCTTTGGACGAAGTCGATCGGATTCGAGAAAGTAAGTTGTGTTTTGAGTATATGATGTTCTCTATTCTCGAGGCCTAATGTCCTATTTATACTATTACAAAGTCGATACCGATAGACCTATTTTACCGCGTCGCGCTTCCGATCAAATCGTATTTCTTCCGAAGTTTTGTAACCATTGGTATTCTTTAACATATCTCTTTCTTTGCCGATAAAGCTCATTTCCGATCCAGCCCAATAATTACAACATATTCGGCCCTTTTATGAATATCCGATTTTCTGCCAAATTTGGGTGTCAACGGATGGCTGCCTTCACCTATAGTTATCTGCATGCATGACAGTTGAAAGCAGAGCATGGAGTAAGATATTTACACAGGGAGCTTTTTCACTCGGTTCTAGAGCATGGAGTAAGGAATTTACTACGATAGTGTGCAATTGAAAGAGCCTACATGATTCGTTCAGACATGGAGGAGCCTACATGATTCGTTCAGACATGGAGGGCAGCCGTCGGAAGAAGTTGATCGCCGGCGCGGGCATCCGGTGGTTTTGGAACATGGGGGTGCCGTAGGTAGTAGAACCCGGTGACCACCGCCGCCACCTTCGTCGGCACCATGTACAGCACCGCAGCCAGGGCGACGCAGAGCGCGACGAACATCCCAAGTGGCGCGCGGGTCGCGCCACGACACCAGCGCCTGCACCCTCTCCGCCTGCATTGCGACGTCGCCGACCATCACCTACAGCCACCCGCCGACCGCCCTCGCACGGTCGTACCACGCCCGCACCACCTCCGGTGGCTGCGCGGTCGGCACCGCGTCGAACTCCTCGTCGAGCTCCTCCCTGTCCGGCGCCTCCGCCATGGACGCGCGCACGCACGGGTGCGGAGCCGGCGCGCGCGGCCGCCGCCGGTAGTTCCACAAGCCGACGGCGGCGGTGTGGAGCGCGACCGTGGGCGCGACGAGGTCCGGGTTCCTCCACGACCACGTCTCCTCCACCCACCACATCGCGCCGGCGATCCACGACAGCTGTAAGAGCAATACTGTGCATCACTCTAGCAGCTACTGAAATTCACTCCATACGATGAAACTTTAGATTTATATTTCCACCCTTCTTGAGACATCTAGCTATTACAACTCGGCGAGGGGTCACAAGACGATGGCCCCAAGCGAACACCTGCATAAGTGGATAACAGTATAACACCACCAGATCAATAACCTTCTTGATATTACAACAATATGGATAAAATATCAAGTTTCGGCTGGTATCACCTAATGATATGAGACTAAACACAACAATAGTGATAGGTTGTTCTCGTTGGGATTATTTTCTCGACTAAACTTGTTTGCTGATTAGCTAGAAATCTATATTAAACAGCATGCACTAGTTCACACGAAAACCTAAGCTGCATGACGAGAAAAGATGGACAACAAGCTAACGAGAAATTATTTGGACACTTCTTAATTCTAGGCTCCACCTAGCCTTAGACGTGGTTTTAAAATGGACCAAGTTAATTGTTTTTCATATTATGGTAGCTTGGTCTTGAACTCGGTGCCTCTCCCGGGATTTCTCACGTCTAGGCTTCACGTTACCTTGACATAGGCTTAAAATTGAGCTACATTAATTAGTTGTAAGCTTCACCAAACTTATTTGCTTATTATTATATATTTATTTTCTTACTCTCTGGGTATTTTCGAGAAGCCAAATCGCTTTTAGTTTTTTTTTACTAACTTTTCTTATCTCGAATGGTCACTTTACAAGCTCTTGAAGGCCCATTTATGGGCTAATACGGGCTAATACTCCCACTGGTTATAAAAACTTGACACGGTTGGCTTTTAGACACGTCTTTTTACCATGCGTCCTATTCAAAAAACCATGTAAGCTATCATTTATTTTGCGAAAACACTTGTGTTCGGCCGTCCGGACGTGCGCATGGCAGTGGGCCTTTAGCCCAAGGCCGGCCCATGCATGCGAGCTCACGGGAAAATCAGCATGCGCAAGGCAATAAAAAACGATGACGCAAGCTGATGTCAGCAGATTCCGTTTTTTGTATTCTTCTTTCGGCGACCATAATTTTTGACTGGGTGCTCTAATCCAAAAACCGTTTGCATCAACGTGTTTCTCATATTTTTACGAACAAAACAAGATGTTTGTTGCCATATAAATCTTCAAACTTACCTAACGAAACTTAAGGTTTGCATACTGAAACTTGGGTTTCGCCTACTGAAACTTGGATTTTCATATTCGTAAAACTTGCCGAACTGTCAAGTTTCATCAGGTTTAATGCAAGTTTCATCAAGTTTTAACAGGTTTCATTCAAGTTTCATCAGGCCAATCCAAATTTCATCAAGTTTCAACAGGTTTCATTCAAGTTTCATCAGGCCAATCCAAGTTTCATCAAGTTTCAACAGGTTTCATCCAAGTTTCATCAGGTTACATTGAAGTTTCATCAAAGTTTCATCAGATTTTATCAGCACACGACCAAGTTTCATCAGCACACGACCAAGTTTCGCTAGTATAGGTGTAAGTTTCATAAGTGCCTTCTCTTAGTTTCACATCAAAAAAATTGAAAAAGTGAAAAAATCAAAAAAATTAAAAGTATTTAAAATGGGTTGCTCTCGATTTTATAAGAATTATGAAATTTATTCCACGCATTTTGAACACTGTTTGAATTTTGTACAAAAAAACAGAAGTTTAATTGAATTTTTAATCAAAGGACGACTAGCTAGCTGTCTGGGGAACGCAGAGACGTGGGCGCAAGGCAGCGCGTAGGATTGGCATGGTGGCGTAGATCGGACGGCCTGGCCTGGTCCGGACCGAGCGCCAAGCGTCGAATGTCCGACGCCTGGTGCTCACCTTTATTTTGTTGTGATTTTTTTATCGTTAAAAATACTTTAAACATGATTTATATTATGCATGTTTGCGCTATATTTTTTAATAAGAGAAATGGTCAAAAGACTTATCATTTTTTTGCTGTGATTTGTTTTATCATTAAAGTTACTTCAAACATGGGTTATATATATTTTTTACATGTTTGCACTAAATTTTAAAATAAGACGAACTAGTATGGTGATTCGCGCGTTTGCGCAGCTAGATTTGTGTGAATGATTAATTTGTATAGGAGTTTATAAGGACTCCTAATCTACTATTATATTTGACATAAATTGTTTTTATATATTCTTTATACCGAATTTAATTTGAGTCTGTATAGGAGTTGATAAAGACACTTATTTTAATCTAAACTGTTATAATCCGATCCCACTATAATCATCCTGGATATATGATGCTTAATGTGAAGCACTCTCTGCATTATCTAAATTGTCTTAATCTCATATTTATTATGTTTCTATGGACATTATCTAATTTGTCTTTTCAGATGTGCTGCTTGAGCATGGTATAGATCTTATTAGATGACCCATTGCAACGCACGGGTATCATACTATTTAAATAAAGACAAAACACTTCCGTATCTTAGGCTTTTTAATTTACGTTATAATCCATCTTCGATTAAACGAATAAAATGGATCCAAATACTAACTGTTTGCTATATTCCAGTCGACCGAAAATTATTGTACATCTCAGTCACCGGAAAATTGTACTTTTGATAACCTAAAATTACACTTTTGTAAAACTAGTTTTTCACTTCTTGAAAAATGCAAATTCAGCGTAGCGGTGAGGAAAAAGGAAAGTGAGAGATGGGAGGGAGAGGGACCGTTGGATTTAGATCTAAGGGGCAATTGTGTTCTTACCCTTCTTTTGAGAGGTAATTATGATTTTGTCCTCTTTTTTTCAAATTGTGATTTTGCCCTTACCTTTTCAAATTGAAGACCACTTTTACCCCTATTCCATTAAGTGTAATTAACGGCATCAATGACACATGTTTTTTTTCATATTTGCCCTCATTTTTATTAGCACGTTATGATGTTTCCTTATTTTGAGAACATATTATTCAAAATATTTTAGTAGTGACATGATAGCTTACCTGGACTATTATTTCATAGTGACATTATAGATCAACATTGAAAAATTTTCACAAAAAATTGCACCTCCCCACGTCGTAGCCGGCCTGCACAGCTCGCCGCGACGTCGCCCCCCTGCGCCGCCACATGACCCGCCGTGTCGCTCGCCTGGGCCGCCGCACGGCCCACCTACGTTGCCACGCCACCCGGCCTGCCTCTGCAGCTAGGCTTTTTCTTTTTCACGTTGGTTGGTGGTCTCATGTTAACGAAATTGAAAATGAGGGCAAGCGACCGATTCAATCAGAAAAAACAGGGGCAAAATCACAATTCGAGAAAAATGAGGGCAAAATCACAATTAGCTGTCAAAACCAGGGTAAAAACACAATTCTCCCAAGATCTAAAGTCAAGAAAAGTGACTGAGATGCTTTTCTTTTTTTTCCGTCGATTGAGTCACAGTCGGTACCAAATACTAAGGCCTTGTTTGTTTTAGATTAATGTTGAGTTGCATTTTACTGTAGCAAATTTGTGACCTCCTCAAAATATGTTTCAATGAGTTCAATGGCAGGCAGCAGACGGTTGTTACGCTACGCGACGCCCCCAACGGGAGGCGCAAGGCTGGCTCGGTCCAGTCAAGGCTATATCAAGGATAAAGGGAAAGTGTTTTCTCCCTAAAGAAGGTTTCCTCCCCAAACAGGCACCTCGAGACAAACACGTGTCCAGTACTAACCTGACCAGCTTCTCCCTGCAGGCTCAAGACCAGACAGAGCCCTAGAACGCGACAAGGGTCTCACCACCAAAGCAAAGAACGGCGACGGGGTCCACCGCATCAGCTTCGGGGATCCACCGCGTTTATAAAAGGAGGATCTCTGGACACTCAAGGGGATCCCCGATCCAGCGAGAAGGCAGACACATCTAACTCCCAGCGCACAAGTCATTCCTCGCCCGTAGCCTTAGTCTTTAGTTACCTCCCTTGTAAGTTCGGGATCGGTGCCTCCAAACCCGGTCCCGGCACCTTTGTACCGCTTTCCATCATATAATCAATCAGGCTGGAGTAGAGCTATTACCCGGCAGTGGGGGCTCGAACCAGGGTAAAATCGCTGTTGTCTTCAAGGTTTGTATTGTTTCCTCTTTTCTCCTCACTGTACGAATGATCTGTACCCGGATCATCAAGTCGCACCAGGCTTAGTCCGGGAAGACTGCGCGGCCTGAGCCCTCGCAGGCTCGGCCGCCGCCCGAGCTGCTGGGGAGGGTTGTCGTTGGGCCTCACTCCAACTACAAATTCGTCTGCCGGTCCGTGGACCCGCTGCTCTTCAGGAGCGCGATTCCCAGACGCCGACAGAGAGAGGGGAGGGAGTGGGAGAGGGACCGTTGGATTTAGATCCAAGGGGCAATTGTGTTATTACCCTTCTTTTGAGGGGTGATTAGGATTTTGTCCTCTTTTTTTTCAGATTGTGATTTTGCCCTTACCTTTTCAAATTGAAGACCACTTTTACCCCTATTCCCTTGAGTGTACTTAACGGCATCAATGACACATGTTTTTTCATATTTGCTCTCATTTTTATTAGCACCCTATGATTTTTCCTTGTTTTGGGAACATATCATTCAAAATATTTTAGTAGTGACATGATAGCTCACTTGGACTATTATTTCATAGTGACATTATAGATCAACATTGAAAAATTTTCACAAAAATTTTCACCTCCCGCCGTGGCCGGTCTGCATGGCTCGCCGCGACGTCGCCTGCGTAGGCCGCCACACGACCCGCCGTGTCGCTCGCCTGGGCCGCCGCACGGCCCACCTGCGTTGCCGCGCCACCCGGACTGCCTTTGCCGCTAGTCTTTTTCTTTTTCACGTAGGTTGGTGGTCTCATGTTAACGGAGTTGAAAATGAGGGCAAACGACTGGTTCAATCAGAAAAAAAACAGGGGCAAAATCACAATCCGAAAAAAATGAGGGCAAAATCGTAATTAGCTTTCAAAACCAGGCAAAAACACAATTCTCCCTAGATCTAAAGTCAAGAAAAGTGATTGAGATGCTTTTCTTTTTTCCGTCGATTGGGTCATAGTCGGTCCCAAATACTAAATCATTTGCTACCTTTTTAACGAATTTAAACCTTTAAACCATTAACCTTAACAATTTTTTTTCTTGTTTTGCTTCTCTTATTACAAATCCGTTCGGTTTTTACGAGTTCGTTTCGGCGGTGGAAACGGAGTACCAGTACAAGGCCAAAACCCATCTATCTCCCACGGTCGATAATTTCCTCTCCATATTATTGGATTTTTTACACTCATATCATGTTAAAAAATAATACTACCTCCATTTTTTTTGTTTGACACCTTTGACTTTTTGACACGTCTTTAACCATTCGTCTTATTCAAATTATTTTTGTAAATATCATTTATTTTGTTGTGATTTGTTTCATTAATAGAAGTACTTTAAATATGTCTTATTTTTTTTACCTCTTTGCATAAAATTTTTGAATAAGACGAATGGTCAAAGACATACAAAAAAATCAAACGCGTCAAATAAAAAAAACGGAGGGAGTAGTACCAATATAAATAGGAGAAATTACCCTTATACCATTATAGAAGAATTTACTTTACCAAAATACCACTGTCCACACATGTCATACACATGTTGGATCTCACATATTATACACACATCAGCGATATTTTAGTAAAGTGGAAATTTCATGGTATCGTGGCAAAGTGGAAAGTGTTTTACGACGATAACTTATTAAACCCTAAACTCCCCGTGCCTCTCGTCATTGCTCCCGGCATCCCCAAATCACGCACGGAGCCGCAGCCGCCGCCACACTCGATATTCTGCCTCCTCTCTGAGTGCGCCGCGGCGCGGTGGCGACAGCGCCCTTGCTGTGGTTCTTGGCGCACCGTCGACCGGCGTCGCCCGGTCCGCCTCTCTTCCCCGCTGGTCCGGCGGCGGCGGTCAGCCCTCCTGCGCTTCCCTCTACTACCTCATCTGACGACGACGACGACGACGCCATCTCCGATCTGTGGCACCGCTGCCCCTTCCACCTCTAATCCGGTGCTCCTCTGATCAGAATCAAAAGCCGGTTTTTTTTTCTCTAAAACTAATTCTTGAATCTCTTCATCCTCGACGCCACGGCCGCCGCCACTCGCCGTCGCAAGATGGCGGAGCCGCCGGTTCCGGAGGAGCTCTGGGAGCAGATCCTCCTCCGCCTCCCACCCAACGATCCGTCCTCCCTCCTCCGCGCCTCGCTCGTTTGCAAGCAATGGCGAAACATCGTCTACGGCCGCCGCTTCCTCCGCCGGCTCGGAGAGCTCCACCGGGCGCCCCCCATGCTGGGTTACTTCCAGAACAACGCCCGCCGCGGCTGTGGTTTGTGCGGTGGGCGGCTGTGACCACTGGGCCTGCCACGGTGGGCCCTTCCGCTTGGCCTTCGTCTCCTCCGACAACGGCACCGGTTCGGCTGTGTTGGCGTGCGAGTACTCGTCGGAGACTGGCGCGCGGGGCGAGCCGATCTCTGCCAGCCACCCGTCTCCTCACTTGCGCGTCACCATGCAAGACAGCCTCCTTTTGGGGAAGTCTCTCTACTTCCTTTGCAATTGGACCGAAATCCTTGAATATGACTTGGACAGGCAGGTCCTGGCGGTGATCAACCCACCAAACGTGATGAGCAACCGCTACTATTATACGCGCATCCGGTGCATTGTTCTCATGCAGGCAGAGGACGGTGGATTGGGAATTGCCGGGATCGCGGGGTCGCATCTCGCCCTCTGGTCTCGGCAGAGGATCGGTGACAATTATGCAGGATGGGTCTTGACGAGGGTCGTCCATCTCGAGGATGACCTCTCTGCCTCTGCTTTCCCGAATGCAAGAGAAAGACGTACGTTCGTGTCTGGTCTTGTTGAGGGCACCAATGTGATTTTCGTGAGTAGAAAGGATGGTCTCTTCAGGATTGAGCCCAACTCGGGCCGAGCAAGGAAGGTGTCAAGCAAAGGCAAATCCACTATGTTCCCGTTCCTTAGCTTCTATACTCCCGGTACTATTCGACACATCTCTTAATCTTGCGGTGATTAATCTCTAGCAGCACTTTCAGTATGCATCAAATGAACTATGGTATGATATCGTCTATGGTAGCTAGTAACTTGCAATGATTTTGGTTATGGCGATACCTCTGGCAACACTTTCAGCAAGCATCAAAGGAACTATTGTACAATGATTTTGCTAGTAACTTGCAAAGATTTTGCATACTGTGTATGGTGGTGCCAATCTTAGTTGTGTTGTCGTGCTTCCTAGTGTTGTATATATTTTTTAAAATTTCCAACTTTGCTAGGACATACAAACCGTAAGCTATCACTGGCTGGTTCCTTTGACATCACTACCACTTTAAGACTGATGTAGATATATTTTCAGATCTTGCTTGGAGAGGTTAGTAAGATAGATAAGAATAAATTGTTTATGCTTAGGCTAGTTGCTGCATGGTGATCAAGCAAGGCATGCATTCAGAAAATTGCTACCAATTGTTTCTAAGAGTGTATATATAGTCAATAACCTATTGTCGAATGGTTTAACCACAGGTATGTATATAAGCTGATGTTGGAGAACAGCGCTAGGAAGAGACCAAATAATGCTAAAGTAGCATGTCCGATGCTTCATCTGACACCCTTCAGCAATAAGATGGTGGAATTGGTTCTCGCATTGATTCAGTGAACTGTGGCAACAAGATGGTGGAATTGCTTGTGGCGTTGATTCGGTGAACTCGTAGTTGGGAACATGTATTGCCAGAACAAATGAAATTAAGGATGTCCTTTTGATACTATTGTTTATGTTTTTAGTCTTTCATAGACCAATGCTGCGTAAGGATTCTGGTGTTATATATACTTATCAAACTTTGTCGGTCTGCAATGGATCGATTCCATTGTTTTCTGTAAAATGTGAGCCATTTTTTATAGTTAGGAACAATTGCATGTTCTGCTGTGTCAAGGTGCTTTTTTAGTGAGACTCTTGTTCATTTTTCTGTAACGTATTTCACCACACATTCAGCAAACATAACGAATTGAGACATGGAAAAACGTATTTCACCACACATTCAGCAAACATAACGAGTTGAGACAGAACATGCTGCTGCGTGCTATGTTATCCTTTTAAATGTTTGTCATGTGTCTTCAGTGCCTTCTCTACCAACATGCTCCAATAGATACTTTGTAAAAAAAAAAAAACCTCCAATAGATGGGGTTCTTAATTCTGTCCATCTCATCGACCTGGACAAGAAAGATAAACTTAGGCCTTGTTTGTTTCAGCTTAAATTAAATTAAATTAAAATTTATTAATTTTTATATAAGCCTAATGATGTAATATTTTGTAGTTATTTTTGTGTGGTTTTAAATAGTTCTTAGATTTGTAAAATATTTTTTTATAATTTTTTGAATTCTTTAAAACGTTTTTCGAGGGGATCACAAATTTGCTACAATAAAACTCAACTCAACTTTAAACTGAAACAAACAAGGCCTTAATCATAGCTTGTGTCTAGATCTTTGCAAAGTACTAAAAATAATAGTAGCACATTGGTCCCTTCAGACTTCAGAGTTGTAGCGATTGCAATTCGCGCCGTCAAGTTGAAAAATTACTTTTTAGACCAAGCCCCTCCACTTTCAAGTTACCGTTGATTGCTGCCATAGATCAGGGTTGGTCAGAAAATATAATAGCCTAGTATCGACATAAGTGTTAGTGTTTAAAAGAAAATTAGAGATAACTGCTATAACTGTAATTTTTTGTAGCTAGCATTAAATTATGGTTAACGAGTTCCTAGATTTTCCGAATTTTATTATTTAGAAAATTATTTTCAAATTGTTTGATAGACACAAGTTGCATAAGTCAAAAAGAATATTTTTTAGCTTTATGGGTGCAATGTGAGATTTTGATGCAACTATAACCTACCGGATCTTTGTCTAGCCCAACCAAAAAAGTAGTCTAGATTTTTTTCCCTGGGAAGGAATAATTAAGCTAGCCTAGTTGAGTTAGGCTATCAGATGTTTGTTTCACTAAAGAGTGAAGTGTTCCAGAACGTAAATGTTTAGATATAATCATTAATTGATATTTCATCAAGAAGTACCAAATGTTTGGCAAAATAAATGTTTTAATATAGAAAACATAAACGACTTGAATTTATTAAAAGAAATGTTTGAGCGTGTAGAACCAAATGTTGCAGTAGATATGACCAAATGTTTCAGTAGGGTGAAAACATGTTTCAGTAAACAAAATATAAATGTTTCAAAATTTATTAAAAAAAGTTTATGCGGGTAAAAATATTTCAGTAGGTACAACCATATGATTATGTTTTTCAGAGAAAATCATAATGTTTCGTAACATTTATTAGAAAAATGTTTCAGAAAGGAGAACCAACTATTTCAACATGCATAACCTAATGTATCACCATGGCTATGTTTCAGACAAACCAGGATCATGCTCCAAGTCAAATGCCCTTCTTCAATCTCTAGCCTCTTCCCCATTTCCTCCATCCGTTCCTGTTATCGACGACGGAACCGTCACCGTGCCCTCCTTTCGGCATTGACGTCGGCCCTCCGCCATCGGGAGCCTAAATCAGCAACTCCTGCGAGCTCAGCGTGGAGGGCGTCAGTGGTTCGAGTGAGGCAAATGTGATGGGGCGAAAGAGGTTGAAGGAGGGCCGAAGGCCGAGCTCACCTAAGCTCCTAAAATCGATGGCATGGACGAGCTTGCTGTCGCTTCATGGTTGGAGATACGGGAGAGACGGAGGGTGAGGAGTAAGATGAGAGCATCTCATGGACAAGTTCGTTAGCTGGGAGATGAGGGGAGAAGGAGAGGAAAGAGGAGAGTTATGTTTGCTGGCTGTCTCCAATAGACTTCCCTAAAGCGTCCTCTATCCTTTAATAGGGAATGAATTCTTCCCCTTTGTGCTTTAACATAATTCCCTATTCCATTCCCTAAAATAAAGAATTTCTCTACATTCCCTTATATGTAGGGATTCTCTCTTCTTCCCCTATACAATTCTCCATACAGGGAACGCAATCTCTAAATTTGATCCCATATAGTCTCATATACAAGCTCCCTTTAAAAAAATCTCTCCTTATATTTCTCTCATCTCTAACAGCGTTCCCTATATGGTGAGAAATTCTCTATTTTAGAGAACGGAATAGGAAACGTTGTTGAAGCACATAGGAGAAGAATACGTCCCCTATTTTAAGGTAGAGGACATTTTAGGGAATCTTATTGGTGACAGCCTAAGGAGGGGAGTGGATGGGGTAAATGCAGTGGCGGAGCCAGCCCAACTGAGGAGCCTGGTCCAGGGTGGCTGGGCCTCAGTTGGGCCTGGGCCAATTGCTAAAAATATGCTGAAAAATGAGCTGGGTTAGAAGGCATTTATGCCTTGCTATTGGGCCGGAGCCCGGGCCTGGGCCCAGGCTGGCCGGGCGGTGGCTCCGCCGGTGGGTAAATGGACAAGTAATGAGTCCGTATGGCTAGGAGAGACGGCGTCTGATTCCACTAGACACCCGTCCCACGGCATTATCGAAATAACCAATGCAATAGATTTAGGTTACATGTAAGCATTGGTTTGTTTTTCGTTTTGAGAAAAGTTCCATTCGGTGACAGAATTACAAAAAATTGGAAAAATTCACCGGAAGAAAAAACAAGAATATGAATTTTAAACAAAAATGACAAAAAAACCCCAACAAACACAAGAATCGAACCCTGGACCTTAGGGTAAACTGAATGCGCATTATCCTGAGGACATTTATGAATGACTAATTTTTGGCTTAGTTTTATATGTTAATCTCAAATTTAATAAAATTCATTGAATTAAAATATTTTGGGCATGTATAGCCACGGGAGGGTAGAAGAGAAATTCCCAAAAAAATTTCAAAATTTTAGCGAAATTTGAATCCCTACATGTAAGTATGCAACTCCAAATTCATACTAGAGTGCAATAATTTGAATATCGGTTTTGCTCAAATGCGCATCTGCATTATGCTTTTTAGCGCAGGTCGTTTTATTGTTATTTTCTGTCTATTTCACTTTTTTTTCCACCTAGTTTTTAAAAAAAAAATGAATACTTTTGTTTAAATTTTTGAAGCATTCTGTTAAATTGGGGGTTTTTCACTCGATTTAGACTAAATCGATCAAATTAATAGTTGTGGAGGCGGAGCAGGAGTAGGGCGGAGCAGCGAACCAGGACTCCAGGAGCCAGGCAGCGACGTAGCGTTGGGTTGGTGATGGGCAGCACGGCGCAGTTTATAAAAAAACTAGTTTGATTCCGTTTCGGTTTAGTTTTTGGAAGAAAATCGGGTTTGGGTACGGAGAGTTTGGTGTCGGACACGAGTACGGATAGTACCAGGTAGTATATGTTTGGATACGGGTCGAAAATATATTCGGACAAATACCCGATTGATCGGGTCGGGTACGGGTACCCGGGATATTTTAATAAACAAGTGCCCGCAGCCTTACCTGTAGAGGACACCCGTCATGCGCCCAACCATTCCCTACCCAGCACCCTGTCGCCCATCCGTTGTCACCCGTGCCGCCCCTGTGCGTCGTCCCTCTGTCGTCGCCCACGCTGCCACATCGCCGAGCGCTACCCCTCCGTGTGCCACCCGCCACCTCCTATCCCCGCACCGCCACCTCCGTGCACCACCCCTCCGCCGTCGACCGCACCTCCCCTTCGCCAAGTGCTGCCCCTCCATGCACCTCCCCTCCGCCATCGCCCGCACTGCCCCTTCACGCGCTGCCCACCGCCTCCTTGCGTCCCCCTCCGCCGTTGTGTCCGCGCGGCCCCTTCACCAAACGCCGACCCTCCGTGCGCCGCCTGCCACCTCCTATCCATGCCGACATCAAGTCACCTCTGTTCGCGAAACACTGTTTCTTTTTAAGTAGTCACGATCATGGTGCTATGTTCTGTTGTTGATGAGCTCGGATGCCTAAAATTTTTGCTGACATGTAGAAATACCGATGGAGATGTACTTGATAATTTGCGTTGCATTTTTTATTGGCTCTTTGTGTTCTTCCTATTGTGGTCTGAATCTTATAAAAATCTGGCCTGCGCATAGACTCTATACTTTTCTTGTTTTATTTCACGAGTGGAATCGCAACATGTAAATGGCAAACTGGTTGTGCGCCAAAAAACGATTGGATTTATATGATGACTAAACAAATCCTGTGTAGATCCTGTGATGCCATCGAGCTGTTGTTGGGGAGGCACTCGTACACCAGCAGGCTTGACGCGCCGTCGTAGCTGATGATGCTGATGTGCCCGATGGAGCTCAGTGTTGCCACCTCCGTGTCAAACTCGATTTTTTTCTACCCATATCTAAAAAAAAAAAGGATAAAGTATGATATGGCTGCTATATGACCATAATCAGCTCATTTGTTAACCCCCAGGGACAAGAGGACTAGGCATTTATGTTATTCAATGTTTTGCTCAAGCTAACCGGGTTGTCTGATGAAAATCCAACGGCCAGCAAAAGCGCCTGCAAAAAAAAAAACCCTCAATACATGGGTCTGATGACTCGTCAATCAAAAAAAAAATCGATTTCCACAACTTTGGTATATAAACCTTTCGGCAAATGTTATAAACGGCATGCAAACATTTCGGTAAATGCTACGAAATGGTAGGGCGTTACAAACAGACAGAGGTAAGATCGATGGCTGCCTTCACCTATAATCAGCTGCATGCATGCATATGATTACTGTTGTACGAATGAAAAGATTCATGCATGAAAGTAGAGTTCTTTCACAATTCACACAGGGAACTTTTTCACTCGGTTCTAGAGCATGGAGTAAGAAATTTACACCGACAGTGTGCAATTGGAGCAGCCATTACACCGACGATCGAGAAGACACCTCGCAGCTATGGCATTCCATGGAGGAGCCTACATGATTAGTTCAGACATGGAGGGCAGCCGCCAGAAGAAGTTGATCGCCGGCGCGGGCATCCGGTGGTTCCGGAACATGGGGTGCCGTAGGTAGTAGAACCCGGCGACCACCGCCGCCACCTTCGCCGGCACCATGTACAGCACCCCGGCCAGGGCGACGCAGAGCGCGACGAACATCCCGGTGGCGCGCTGGTCGCGCCACGACACCAGCGCCTGCACCCTCTCCGCCTGCGTCGCGACGTCGCCGACCATCGCCTGCAGCCGCGCGCCGACCGCCCTCGCGCGGTCGTACCGCGCCCGCACCACCTCCGGCGGCCGCGCGCTCGGCGCCGCGTCGAACTCCTCGTCGAGCTCCTCCCTGTCCGGCGCCTCCGCCATGGACGCGCGCACACACGGGTGCGGAGCCGGCGCGCGCGGCCGCCGCCGGTAGTTCCACACGACGACGGCGGTGGCGTGGAGCGGACCGTCGGTGCGACGAGGTCCGGGTGCCACGCGAGGAGGACGAACACGGCGTGCGACATGGCGGTCGCCGCCGGGTTTCGCCACGACCGCGTCTCCTCCACCCACCGCGCCGCGCCGGCGACCCTCGACAGCGCCGCCGCCGCGCGGTTCCAGACTTCCAGTTGACGCGCAGCTTCCGATTGCTGAACCCGCGCGGCTCCGCCGCGTCCAGCATCCACGCAGCCACCTCCCGCCGAAGCGGCGGCTCCGCCCGAGCCAGGTGCGCCGCCGAGAAGCAAGCAGGTGCAGCCGATGAACCAACAGCTGAGGAGGCACTGTAGCTTCAGGCATGGCAACGTCTAACGCTGCTGTTCACTGGATGCGTGATGTCAGGTCGAGGAGCGGAGAGCAGAGCAAAGGAGACGAGTGAGCAGTGGCCTGCATGGAGACGACGACTACTACTGGCACGAGCAGGCTGGCCACGGCCACGTGTCCCCCTTGGCTCCAAGCGGCCATTGCAGGTCAGCTCCTCATCATCTTGCTCCGTTCACCTTATTGTTATTCGCATATCGCTTTATAATTAAGGCATGAATTTTACAAAAAAATTGAGAGAGAGGGGATCAAGTGGAGGAAATTTGGTCTAGCAACGTAGAGATATCTAGAATTTTACATGTTTTCAAAATGCCATCAAAATTTTATAGCAGGGGTCCATAAATGTATTTAAACGTTACAAATGTTTAATTTCCTGATACCAATTAGTAAATAATAAAAATAAAAACCTTCGAAATATAGAACTATAGTTAAGGAGCACGTATTCATGAAGACACCCGCAAAAAAAAGGCCATTTTCAAAACATTTAGGGTTCCAAAATGATTGTATTACGAATTAGCTATTTTCGAAACATTTAGGTTTTAAAGATGATTGTATTACGAAATAATTCATTCTTTTTAAATTTCAACTTTCATGGCCACTTTAAAAAATCTTCAAAAAAAACGTTGCAAAAGGCACTGTAATATCATGATAGTAATCTTAGATAAATTTCGACATCAACAACTATTCTCAAAAAAGAAATAAAAAAAAGGAATAGCAAACAAAAGATATAATGCTTTTTTTAATCCCTATTCTTTTGAGTTGATCTGAACGGTTGAACGGCTGAAATGACTGAACTTCGAGGGTTTCTCGAGGTAATCTTGAGATTCGGATACATTTCGTTTGACTTGCTTTTTAAAGCGTTAGAACTCACCTTCAAACACAACAAAAAAATGGACTAAAAAAACTCATGTTTTCAAAACGTAGATAAGTCGTTAAGCTGTTAAGCCGTTAAGCTGAAAAAATGGGCATTAGATTTTATTTTTGTCATACAACTTTATTTATTCAGATATAAAAGGGTCTAGGGTGGCGCGCCATGGGCGCGCTAACCCAGCTAGTTTAGATCAAATTTATCTTTTTTGTTTCTCCCAAACGATGTTGAGTTTAGATTTGAGATTTGATGGTGATGTAGCTCGTGCACATACTTATCTCCAGTAATTTTTTTATAAATTTATAAAACTTTTATATATGGTTTTTATGGGGTTTGTACGAAAGTGGTGTGCACCACATATTTCGCCTACGAGTTCGTTTCAGCGGTGGAAACCGAGTAGGAGTACAAGCCCAAGGCCCATCTATCTCCCACGGCCCATACTCCTCCACCTCTCGTCTCCCGGCCTCACCAAATCACGCACGCAGCCGCCGCCGCCGCCGCCGCCGCCTCCACACTCGATATTCTGCCGACTCTGCTGTACGCACGCAGCTGCCTCTCTGAGCGCCCTTGCTGTGGTTCTTGTCGCACCGGCAACCGGCGTCGCCAGGTCCGCTTCTCTTCCCCGCTGGTCCGGCGGCGGTCAGCCATCCTGCGCCTCCCTCTACTCCCTCATCTGACGACGACGACGACGACGACGACGCCATCTCCGATCTGTGGCACTGCTGCCCCTTCCACCTCTAATCCGGTGCTCCTCTGATCAGAATCAAAAGCCGTTTTTTTTTTCTTCTAAAACTAATTCTTGAATCTCTTCATCCTCGACGCCACGGCCGCCGCCACTCGCCGTCGCAAGATGGCGGAGCCGCCGGTTCCGGAGGAGCTCTGGGAGCAGATCCTCCTCCGCCTCCCACCCAACGATCCGTCCTCCCTCCTCCGCGCCTCGCTCGTTTGCAAGCAATGGCGAAACATCGTCTACGGCCGCCGCTTCCTCCGCCGGCTCGGAGAGCTCCACCGGGCGCCCCCCATGCTGGGTTACTTCCAGAACAACGCCCGCCGCTTCAGCCCCACCACCGCTGGCCCGGCCTTTCCTTGCCCGTCCCAGAACGCGACTCCTGGCCGCGTTTCCTCGGCTGCCGCCACGGCCGCGCCCTCCTTGTCTCCATCGCCAGAACGCGACTCCTGGCCGCGTTTCCTTGGCTGCCGCCACGGCCGCGCCCTCCTTGTCTGCATCGCCGCCAAGGAGTTCCTCGTCTGGGAGCCTCTCACGGGCTACCAGCGGCGCGTGCCTGTACCCACATCAGTGGATCTGGGATTGGGTTCCTTTAGCACGGCTGTGGTTTGTGCTGTGGACGGCTGTGACCACTGGGCCTGCCACGGTGGGCCCTTCCGCTTGGTCTTCGTCTCCTCCAGCAACGGCGTCGGCTCGGTTGTGTTGGCGTGCGAGTACTCGTCGGAGACTGGCGCGTGGGGCGAGCCGATCCCTGCCAGCCACCCATCTCCTCACTTGCGCGTCACCATGCAAGACAGCCTCCTTTTGGGGAAGTCTCTCTACTTCCTTTGCAATTGGTCCGAAATCCTTGAATATGACTTGGACAGGCAGGTCCTGGCGGTGATCGACCCGCCAAACGTGTTTACCAACCGTTACTATTATACGCGTTCCCGGTGCATTGTTCTCATGCAGGCAGAGGACGGTGGATTGGGAATCGCCGGGATCGCGGGGTCGCATCTCTCCCTCTGGTCTCGGCAGAGGATCGGTGACAATTATGCAGGATGGGTCTTGACGAGGGTCATCCATTTCGAGGATGACCTCTCTGCCTCTGCTTTCCCGAATGCAGGAAAAAGACGTACGTTCGTGTCTGGTCTTGTTGAGGGCACGAATGTGATTTTCCTGAGTGGAAAGGATGGTCTCTTCAGGGTTGAGCCCAACTCGGGCCGAGCAAGGAAGGTGTCAAGCAAAGGCAAATCCACTATGTTCCCGTTCCTTAGCTTCTATGCTCCCGGTACTATTCGACACATCTCTTAATCTTGCGGTGATTAATCTCTAGCAGCACTTTCAGTATGCATCAAATGAACTATGGTACGATATCGTCTATG
>SPJY01003962.1:633091-714822 GCA_005191435.1 Raddia distichophylla
GAGAGTGAGAGTGAGATTGAGAGTGGCACAAGGGACTGGGCGAACCTTGGGGACGGGCCGGCCGGCCTGATCGGCGACCTCGCCCTCGCCAATGATGTCGCCGACTACATCCGCTTCCGCGCCGTCTGCCGCCCATGGCGCCGCTGCTCGCCGGATCCTACAGGTGGCGATGGCCTGGACGCCCGCTTCCTCCCCCGGCAGTGGATCATGCTCGACGCCAGCACCCGCCAACGCCGCCGCTTCCTCAACGTCTCCACCGGCGAGTGCATCCGAATGGACCTGCCGGAACTCAATGAGCACAGGCTGCTGGCCCTCACTCCGGAGGGCCTCCTCCTGCTCGTCTACGGGCGTTGCCTCTCGCTCCGCCTGCTCAACCCGCTCACGCGCCGCCTCACCCACCTCCCGCCCGTCTCCACGCCTTTCGCAGGAGCGGTGGGCAGCGCCGGTCTTATTCACCACCACCACGCCTCCAAAGTAACAGTGGCAGTCAACTTCTGCGGTCCCGTCGGGCTCGTCGTCGCTAAGCCCGGCGACGACACTTGGACCACCGTCTACAAGCTCGGCGACGAGTACGACCCAACATTATTCATCCACTCAACTCTGCCATTTGCTGGCCGCTTCTACTGCGCCACCATGAAGGGAGTAATGGAGCTGGATATCGGCAGCTCAGGCGCACGGCTTGTGATGGCGGCCGAGCCGCCAAGGAGTTCCATCCCTTTCAACCCCTGCTTTCACCTGGTAGACAATGGCGGGGAGCTGATGCTGGTGCACCGGACGCCCCCTACAGGCGGCCACTTCTTTCAGTTCCAGCTCTACAGGCTGGATTTGGACGCCGGGGCCCTCGTCCCGGCCAAGCTCAAGCCCTCCAACGGCCGCGCCTTGTTCGTTAGCCGGTGGCGTGCAATTTCTGTATCAACTCAGGCCTTCCCCTCTCTCAACGCTCACACTCTCTACTTGGGATTCGATTGTCATGAGAAAATTTGGGTAGATGCGTACGACTTTGCAAATGGAAGCATCATCAAACCTCCTCGCCAGTACCAGCACGCCCCATGGAGTGGTGTCGTCCGTGAGGACAATGGCCCGCCTACTGTTGCCGACTGTCTCTCCGACTGCATTCAGAGCAATGGCGGTCAATTTGCCTGAGGCCCTCTTTGGCCTAGCAGCTTATGTTTCAGCAGAGCACCTCTCTCATAAAAAAAGGGCAGAAGTTGTGGGCAAATGAGAGGATCTTGCAGCAGCTTAGCATATATATAAGCAGAATTCGAGAGTGAAGTAATAAGCATAATTTGCTTTCACCCGCTTCTGCACTAAGCGGGATTCGATTTGCATAATCTTAAGTTATCCCAAATCGGACCAGAGTCTGTGATCGTTGCTATTTGGTGCCAATTCAGATCCACCCTGTATTCCTTCCTTGGTCGGTCCAATTCTAAAGCCGTATTTTTTTGGTTGTGTGCAAGTTGTACTGTTAATGTCATGTTATCGAAGTGTCGCACTCATTTGGCATGTACTCCCTTTTCAAACAAATATTACTCGAGTTCAGTGTGCACACAAATTGAACTAATTTACTATGTGTTTCAACTCTTAACCTTCGTACTCTGCTTCTTCTTGAGTAGCTACTGGACACAATTCTGGGTGTTCGCTGCCTCCAACTTGGCGCTGCTGCTCTTCGCATCCCATGTCTATGATTGCATTGAAAAATAAGAGATTGTGTTTATTGGCAGGAATTTACCCCCATGCCACTCAATTCGTATGTCAATCCGTTATCAATTTGTTTACATCTGCACATGTTTTGTAAGTTGCAGTTTGGCATGCTACATGCAGTAATGCAAAAATTGCGATAAAAAAAATCTCATGGGGTATTGCTTCTATATGATGTAGTATTGTCATCAAGAGTTTTTTTTTTACCTGTCTGAGATTTGCTAACATGTGAGCCATTATATATCAGTTCAAACCATCAAAAAAGGATTTTTTTTTTTTTCAGGATGTTGTTGGACCGCCCCTTGCAAAACAAGATAGCTCGAAGGGCAGCAAGAAAAGTATCGACCTAAACGTGGCAATTGACCCTAATGAGGTAGATGCTTGCAGTGCAGAACAACACTTCCAACAATCAGAGCATATGGAAATGTCAACTGGGGATAAAAAGTAAATTGTACTGTTGCCCTCGAAAGTTGGCACAAAGTTTTACTTAGCCCCCTAAACTTTAAATTACTTTGCTATGAAAGTTTGCACTGTTTGCACCGCAGCCCTAAATCCGTTAGTTTAACCGTTAAATGGTGAGGTGGCAGTAAGGTGGCCGTTAAGTGCTGACGCGGCTGTCACACAAGCGCTTTCTTCAAAATGAGATGGCATTCATGTCACTAGAAAAGCTCCAAAAACAAAAAAAAACAAATTAATCTATACAAATGAGTTTTAAAAATGAACTTATTTTTTTTGGAATTTTAAACTTGTAATCATAAATTGGAATTCAATTTCAAAAATCTAAGTTTAATGGTGAGTGTATTTTTTGGAAAGTAGAATGTGAAATATTTTTCAATTCATTTCAAAACTAAAAAACTCAAATGTTTTTAAGATTCAAATTTAGATCTTGAAGTTTGATTTTTTAATTCAAATTCAAAATTTTAAGTATCTAAAATTCATACCGTGAAAGTTTTTTAAAATTTTAAATTTAATAGAAAATTTGAATTTTTATTCTTGTTTTCAAAATATTGCATCTAAAACTTTTGAATTTGATTATTAGAATGCAAATACCTTTTTTTTATGGTTTTCTAGTGACGTGGATGTCATCTCATAAAAAAGCGCTTGTGTGGCAGCCACGTCAGCATTTAACGGCCACCTAACTGCCACCTCATCACGTAACGGTCAAACTTACGGATGCGGAGCTGCGGTGCAAACGGTGCCAACTTTCAGGGGGAGACAGTACTTTAAAAGTTTAGGGTAGGGATGGCAACGGGGGCATCCCCAGCGGGGAGTGCTCCCCCGTACCCGGCCCCGAGACACAGTATTTTCCCCGCTCCCCGTCCCCGTCCCCGTCCCCGGTTTCGGGGGACAATTTTTCCCCGTCCCCGTCCTCGTTCGGGGAACGGGGATCCGACGGGGCTGCAAACCCGGCAAGAGAGTATCCGTTGCCGCCGTCGTTGCCGCAAGGCCTTGTGCTACCACCGTCGCATGGCCTCGCCGGCAGGCCTCGCGCAATTCGATATCCAATCCCAACCACCGAACGAATTCCGTCCAATTCGGATCAAATCCGACATCACACGACATGGGGATGGGGGAAAACCAAACGACCTGTCCCGCGCCGCCGCCGCCGCCGCCGCCGCCACGCCCGCGCCTCACGCCGTGCCCGCGCGTGGCACCCTGCTCCCGCGCCGCCGCCGCGCGCACGCCTAGCGCCACGCCGTCGCCGCGCCCACGCCCTGGCTGCCTGCGGCCTACTCCCATGCTGCCGCCGCCGGTGGAGTGGAGTGGAGCAGGGGTGGGAATGAAGTTAGGGTAAAGGGAGATGAGGGGTTAGGGGTGCAGTTGGGCTGGGCTATGTGCTTGTGTTAAGTTGGGCTGTGTTGGGCCAGATGAATTGAATGGGCTAGGCTCACTAAATATTTTATTTTCGGGTTCAGACCGGGTCCCCGCGGGGAGGAATTTTTCCCATCCCCGTCCCCGCGATACCCGACGGGGGATTAATTGTCCCCATTTTCATCCCCGCGGGGGATTAATTCTCCCCATACCCGTCCCCTAATAGGGGAATTCCCCGCCGGGGATCAGGGAATGGGGCCCCATTGCCATCCCTAGTTTAGGGGGTTAACTGAGACTTCGTGCCAACTTCCGGTGGGTAAAAGTGCAATTTACTCTAAAATAACCTCCATTGAACAATGAGGAAGCATATTGTGTCAATTCGCAGCTGGTCTTTCCATATGTTGGATTGAAGTTCTTCCACCTCCCACCAGCTGTGTCAACTTCAGAGGCAGTCTGTGAGTCAGATGGAGAGACAGTTGCAGCACCACCTCAGCTGGTCAGGATACACCACTCAAGAGCTCAAGATCATCCGGTTGACCAGTGATTGGGGATCTCACTCAGGGTGTTCAGACAAGGTCCAGGATAGCCAGCTTCAGTGAGGTCAGTGCATTGGCAAACTTCTGCTAGCACAATGCCTTCGTGTTAGAGATTGAGCCAAGGAATGTGGAAGAGGCATTGGCAGACCCGGATTGGATCAATGCAATGCACAAAGAACTCAACAACTTCGAGAGGAACAAAATCTGGACATTGGTTGAGCGACCAAGTGACTGCAATGTGATAGGAGCCAAGTGGATCTTCAAGAACAAGCAGGACGAGTCTGGGCTTGTGGTCAGAAACTAGGCTCGCTTGGTAGCTCAGGGGTTCCCTCAAATAGAAGGAGTTGACTGCGGCGACACTTATGCCCCAGTGGCCCATATGGATGCAATTCGGCTGCTTGTGGCATTTGCAACAAGCCATAACATTGTGCTTAAGCAGATGGACGTGAGAAGTGTCCTCCTCAACGGGTACATTGATGAGCTAGTGTATGTGAAGCAGCCTCCTGTTTTTGCTGACTCGAAGCACCCTAATCATGTCTTCAAACTGTCCAAGGCTTTGTATGGCTTGAAGCAGGCACCAAGAGCTTAGTATGATCGGTTGAGAGAGTTCCTTGTCACTAATGGTTTCAATGTTGGGAAGGTCAACTCGACTCTCTTTCTCAAGGTGACAGATGGGGACTTGTTCATTTGTCAAGTGTATGTCGATGACATAATCTTTGGGAGATCCAATGAGAGGCTTGTGACTGAGTTCAGTGAGATGATGGCGAAGGAGTTCGAAATGTCAATGATGGGTTATCTCAACTTTTTTCTTGGGCTTCAAATCAAGCAGCTCAAGACCGGCATCTTCATCTCTCAAGAGAAGTACACTCTATATCTTCTCAAGGGCTTTGAGAGCTTTGAGAGGGACAGCCGTAAGCCAATCCAGACACCAATGACGACGAATAGGCATCTCGACCTCAACCTCGAAGGTAATCACGTCGATCCCAAACTCTATCGTTCCATGATTGGTGCATTGCTGTATTTGACCGCATCTAGGCCCGATATAATGTTTAGTGTGTGCATGTGCGCTAGATTTAACGGACACACCAAATTTTTGTGCGACGTGCTTTGAAACTCCATTATGCAGTACAGGAGGATTTGCCCTTGCCAATAACTCTAGATATATTGCGATCTTTACGTCATCTGGGTAGAACCTTCTTTTTCTGACATTTGAACCTGCATGTATGGGCGCAGGCCCTCCATCCACTAGTGGAGATCCTCCATCTACATTTAAAACCAAGAAACTAATGAATTAAAACGAAAAAGAGTGCAGTTGCTTTGCTATGCTAGCTAACACTACATTGCAGGGCAAGCTTTTTAAGGGTCCATGCGCATGAATCAAATCATTTGATCCTGCAGAAGCCATGCAGAAGCTACAGTGCCATGCAGAAGCCATGCACATGGTAATGCACCGTGCCCTCGTACGCAGGCTCGCCGCCGTCGCGACGCCCTCGGCTTGCTGGCAGCCTCACCGCTCGCCGCCCTCGCGACGCCCTCAGCTTGCTAGCAGAAACCATGCAGTACATGCATAAACCTTACCCTCCTCTGCTTGCTCATCACCACCTAAGCCTCCTGAAATTTCAGGAGCTTCTCCATCTCCAGCTCCCTCTACTTGTTCATCACCACCTAAGCCTCCTCCTGAAATTGCAGGAGCTTCTCCATCTCCGGCTCCCTCTACTTGTTCATCACCAGCTAAGCCAGTATATGTGAAATCAGAAACGGTCAGTGATCACGCGCACGAGGAGATCAGTGGCACTATACCAAAAGAAACGAATTTAGAAGAAGTTACCTTCATCTCCATTATCCCAAACCATGTCATAATCAAGTTCATGTGCCGGACCATCCCAATCACCAATGAAATTCCAATTGATGGGAATGTTTTAAGTCTATGTGTGCTGGCATTGTGTTTCTAATCCTACTACATCTGAGAACTGATATGGTTTCTTCCTCCATGCATGGAAACTTATATAGAGTCATGGCACCAGCAACAAAACCAATTTGAAATTTGATTCTCAAAGATGAAACGCGGGCAAAGAGCGGCATCTGCAATTTTTCGTTTTGCTTTTGCGCGGGCTGAAGGAGCTGCGCGGTTTTGATTCGTTTTTGCATGGCGAACTGGCGATTAACTGAAGGAGCTACGCGAGTGCGCGGGCTGAAGCAGGAAACGAGAAGACGCCTGCAATTAATGTGTGGGTTACCCAACTTGGCTAAAAGCGCTTATCACTAGGTTTTCCTTGGTCACTGAGCCGTCTGGAAATATGCCTATCATATTTGGATGGAGGGAGTAATATTTTTTCATTGGAGTAAAAATGTGAGACAGCTTTTAAGCAAATAAGCCAAAAGCTCTCCAGAAGAGACATGCAAAGGCTAAAACATATAGTTAATTTTTTTTTATGACTACTGCTAAAATTCTTAAAAAATAACTACAAAGCATTGTTTCCTACGATCGCGTGAATATTTGATTCACGGTGTGATAATTTTTCGGAACGCCGAGCATGGGATAATGGGTAGTCTGGCATTGTATAATATGATTAATTCAATCAAATTAACATTGGTAAATTGATGAATAGGGTTCACGCTTCAAACCCCGTATATTAATCTGTTAGTGGACTGACGTGTTTCATGGGATATTCATTGGGTCAATATGCTTGGTCCGGACGGGGTTAATATGATTAATCCGTTGGAATTTTCATG
This sequence comes from Raddia distichophylla, assembly GCA_005191435.1. Classification (NCBI taxonomy): domain Eukaryota; kingdom Viridiplantae; phylum Streptophyta; class Magnoliopsida; order Poales; family Poaceae; genus Raddia; species Raddia distichophylla. The sequence goes on from SPJY01003962.1 coordinate 639,871, forward strand.
CACGAAATTGTGAATATGATTCACTCCGGGGAAATTGTTTCCACCACACATATTATTCACTCGCATAGTTCGAAAACTTTTGATTTTAATGTTTCTTTGTGGCCTAAAATAAATAAAACCGAGAAGTGAAAAATCAAGAAGAAGTATGTTCTTATCAAGAAAGAGCTATTTTTTTTTATGAATTCGGATGTAAAATTTTTTAATTAACATCAAACTTTTATGGATGTTCTCTGTGTAGGCAGTGTTTAATTTTGAAAAACTTTCATTTTTAATATTTTTTTGCAACGTATAAAAAATGAAATAGTAAAGGAAAATTTCTTGGAAACCACCCGCGCTGAGGATTCGAACCGTGCTTTTCACAGTGCTTCAGCCTGCGCTCTTTAGTCAGCTGAGCAAGGCCAGCGAACTACTACGTTTTTGCATGTAGAAAGCTTATATCATTTAACAAATCGGCACTAGCAAAAATAAGCAAAACATACGGGATTCCAAACGTTGTCTCCGAGCTGAGAGCTATCTCAGCTAGCCAACCAGACAAATCACCCGCGTTGCTTAGAGCTATGCGAAAGAAATCATTTTATATGTAAAAAATAAATGGAGTAATTCTCGCTCGCGATTAGACGGCCGTGAATCAATGGTGCAACGTGTCCACTCTGCAGAACGATATGCCAACAAAGACACGTCTCGCGTCAGCGTTCACTTGCTAGCGTATTGTATATGTAAATAAATGAAATGATGATTGGTCAGCACATTTCTTATCTTATAAAAATAAAAGTACGTGCCTAACTGTTTACTTGAGGAGATCGTAGACCAAGACAAGAAACACGTGTCATGCTTGTAACTGCATTGTCCACGTTTACATCCATGTGCATTTAATCTACGGAAGTAAATAGAGGTAGAGGCTAGGGGAGCATACTGTAATTGCTAGTGGTTCAGAAATGGGAATTTGATTTTGCTTTGTTTGGGTAATTAGCTAGCATACCTGAAAGCCAAACAGAGCTTTTTGTTGAGAAATTAAGGCATCCCCTCGTGAAGAGGCGTCTCTTGGAGGCACCCCAACACTTGTAATCACTTGATCATTCATCAATAAAGAAGACACCACTTTCTCTCTACTCTCTATGTTTGTTTCCTACTCATGAATTTTATGGGCTTCAACACGTTATCAGCACTTTGGTTTGCAATTTGGAGAGAGGATTTCTATCATGGAATTATGGCCTGATCGTCCATGCTACTCCACGCACACGGCAAAGGGATTCCCCTGATTTTTGACTTGGAGCAGTACGGGTTGATCCAAGATTTTTTTTTTCCTTTTGGGAAAGGATTGATAATCAAGTAAGTTTATGGTTCAATAATCCGTTCAATTACTTCGATTCTATGAAGTTACAGAGCAGGAATCGGCAGTATCTGTCATGCCATGGGTGGATGATTATGGCATAGCGGGTCACAAGAACAGATGTTCTATGCGGTTGCTAAATTACCTATCATTGTTTTTTCTTTGGTAATGCATCTGCGGATAATTTCTACTCGCAATGGCTGATTAAGAATCCAGCGATGGTGTTGCATGGTCGTCCGTGAGATCACCAAGGCAACAACCGACCACTCAAGTCAAATTAGCAAGTGTTGCTTCACGATGCATTCTGGACTCGACTAGCATGCATAGTGTTCTCGCACTTATTAGAGTGATTAAGCTCTAATTACGGATAGCATGCATGGAGTTCTTGCATCGACATGGACTTGTACGAATCATGTGTCTGGTGCGAAAAGCATCATTCACTGAGAAGCATGGTCGTATATATAATTGATCATGAACTGCAATTACATTGCTGCATGTCGTTTAATCGGCGAATTTTCCATATGGGAATTCTGGACTGATTTGGCCATGGGTTATTAAGAACCAAAATGCTTGCCGATTGTTCGTTGGAAATTGGAAGCATGCTGTAATCACTGTAAAGTTATTATCCCTAAATGTGCATAGGGATTGAAATTAATTTCTTTGTATTTGCTATGGAGAGAAGTAAGTTTCCATCGTGAGAACCATGGATACAGTGGCGGTCTGGCGGATCCACCGCCCGGGCAGGGGGCAGCTGCCCGGGCTACCGTGAAAGTTCAAGGGATTTAGGGTTCATCATCAAAATAAAATAAATAAGTAAATCATATTTATTGAAAAAACACACAAACTATTCCGTTGAATTCGGATCAAATCCGAGATCACACGACATGGGGGAAAACCAAACGAGAGAGAGAGAGGGAGAGAGGGGGGGGGGGGGGGCGGGACTGGATCTGGGATCCAGGGGAGGTGAGGCAGCGGTACCATTGGTGAGGCAACGCACGACGGCGAGGCAGCGCCAACGAGGCAACGCACAGCGGCGAGGCGGCGCCAACGAGGAGGCAACAAGCGAGTGAGGCGGACAGAGGCTACAGCCTGGCGGCGTCGTGGAGGAGCCGTGAGGAGAGGGCATCGGACAAGGCTACGAGGGGCCAGCAAGACCAGGACAGCCCGGTACATGGCCCGGCCCGTCGGTTTGTCGGGCCTAGGCGGCCCGTCCATGTTTGTTTCAGCTTAAAATTAAGTTAAATTTTACTGTATCAAATTTTGTTATTTTTGTATAGCCAACATGTTGTAGTAATTTATGGTTCTTCTCAATATTGTAAAACTATTTTTAATTTGCTTTTTTAAAATTACTAGAGCATTTTTTGAAAATTCTCAATTTTTGCTACACTAAAACTCGACTTTATTCAACGCTGAAATAAACAACGCCTAAATTGTAGTTGGGCTGGACTTGGCCCCGTTTTTGAAGCCCAATTGGTTTGGCCTAGATGGGCTTGGGCCTGGCTCGACGGAGCGGGCTTTTTCAAGCCCGACACAGTCGGTAAATAGGTTCTAGTTTGAGCAACAGTTATGGTGCAGAAGTTTTTTTTAAGAAACCAGTACAACACCTAAATCGATTAGTTAACGTCACCCGCAGCCAAAATATAAATATGGTCTAAAAAATTCTCGAGCCACACATTACACATACACATGTACATCATCATGTTGGCTAATTCCCATAATGACAATTTCATAGCTGTTAAATTACAAGTCTTGAGAAATAAGTAACAGAAATAATAGTGAAATTATAAGAAAGTAATCATATGATCAACTGGATAATCATTGTATTCGCATTTCGAGTTGGTTGGTTGGGGGTTTAGTTTTGCCTAATGTTGCCACACCTTATGTTTAGAGTTCTTAATGAGGCGGGGTGGGACTAGGTCAAGCCTCAACTCGGCGCGACCCGTCCCACCCATTCTCAATATCCACCGTACATCAACCCGACCTGGTCCCCGGATGTACAAAACCTTGACCCGCCCCGGCCCACCAGTGCACTGGCGGTGCACTGACCCGAACCGGGGTAGAGAAATTTCTCATAACGTCATCCCAACCAAAAGCAATTAGGCATATAAAAATCCAATCAAATACACAAATCCAGTCACTTAGGTACATGTAAATCTAACCACATACACAAATATAGTAATGGCATGATAGTAATACGTGCATCAATACGGTTAATGGGTTGGACTAGGCTCACGAGTAACGTAATATACAGAACCGGATCCGGGTCAGGTCGGGGCAAGCCTTAATCTGGATCTACCCCGAGATGAACCGATGCAAGACGTCACCACATCAATATTGTATGAATTAATCCAAATAAAAGAATGATATAATGAGATGTAGTTAAAAAACTAGGTGTTATATGTATTGAAAGTCGATATTCATGCTTATGTTAGAATATTCTAAAAATATAATTTTATAAGTTATATTACATAGAAATGTATTATATGAAATAGGAAAATTATACACATGTCATTATAAAGTTGTTAATTCGCAAAAAAGTCACCCCATGCAACAATAAAATGTGTGCTCTGGACCCACATGTCATAGACGCAACAGTGAAATTTTTGCAAAATGGGAATTTTATAATAGTATTGATGCAATTTACCCTATGAAATATAAATATATAGAACTAAATATTTATTTTGTAGTATTATCTTTGATCAACAAGTTAAAAAATATAATAAGATAAGATATTGCTGGATATTTTCTCAAACACAAAAATCTTGATTTTTCATATATAGATGATTCTAGATTAAGTTTTTTGTGGTTTGGATTGTGCCACATGGCGACAACATAACACGAATATAAATACATGCTTATTGTATCATCAAATCCCCTCCATCACACTACATTGTATTATTTTTCAATAGCAATATTATATGTATTATTATTAAACATATAATGAAATAAATTAGAGAATCATGTAATAGGTCATTATAAAAATAGAAAAATTTGTTAATAAATTAAATATTTTGATTTTGTTAAGTTACATTTATTAGTTTGCCTAGGCTTAAAAAAATCTTAGATCTGCCACTGCATGGATATTCAAGCCATAGCCATGCACTACCCGTTCAGTGGTATAGGGCCTCGTGGCCAGAAGCCCAGAGGCGGCCAATTCGATTCGAAGCCGGCAACCTATTAGCGCTAATTATGAAATTTGCGACTAGCGAATGGAATCTGCGCATGAAATTGCCATTCTCGGTAAAGGCAATAAAACTGTGTACCCAGTTATTTGCTCGTCTTTGAGGCCTGGCAAATTAACCGAGAATAATTTGCTTAATTTTTTGATAATTTGCTTAACTTCCAAAAAAACCAAAATAAAATTCTTAAGGCACAAACATTGTATTGATGCTAGCAGCAGCACCCATCGCTATTCACTCCTATATATCCATGCGAGTAGCAAAGGAAATGAAATGCAGTAACACTATAGATTTCAATCCAAGGAATGAGCAATTTCCAAACTAAATAGCAAGGTGTAAAATTGACACACGAAGACAGTAACGACGGTTGTTTTAAAAAACTAAACAAGATTGATGCTGGCGAGAAAAGTTCATCCACATGTTTTGATGTGAGCAGCATCACCCATCACTATCGACTCCCACCCTTCACGCATCAAAATTCATTAGTCCTCGCTTATCTACAAAAATGCACATCAAATTTGATCTATTAGTTCTGCCAAATTGATTGCACAATAGCCGAACAAGCAATCATATATGGATTGTTACCACATACCAGGGGTGTACGTAGAAGCTGAGGTCACTTACCAGGGGTGTAGAAGCTGAGGTAGGGGATGGCGGTGGGCATGGTCAGAATCTAAGAGACCAGTCAGATTCGGCGTGGCGGCTCGAGCTCAATGGTAAACACGTTGGCACTCGTGCTGAAGAACACGACGTGGGCGCCCTCAGCAAAGTCGATCAGTGCTGGAGCAGGTAGGGCTGAGAGAGCAGAAGCTCGGAGCACTTCTGGCCACTGGTCAAGTGGGATCACCGCGCGTGGTGTCCACTGTCCGTCCATTCTGGCCCAGAGCCTGATCTCCATGCCTTGCACGCCTGCGAACGCAAGTCCTCCGTACTCTACGGATATGAGAACGGTGTTAGCGAGCTCCAGCTCCTCAAACGCAAATGGGGCGGCGCGTCGATCATAGTAAGGGCCAGCTCCTCCCCCACAACCATGTGAAGCTCCAGAATATGGCTGTGTTCGCAAAGGAAGAAGAGCGCGTGCCCCACAAGGACGCTGGGTTTCATGCGGCAGACGGCGGCGTCGGGGTGCGCAACGGTGGCCGGGTCGCTCCACTCTTGGTTGTGCGACGAGTAGAGCCACGCGAGAGTGACCCCATCGACGAGCAAGGTGAGCACGTAGGCGATGGAGAACGGGCCCGCGTGGCAGTCGAGGTGGTCACAGCTGGCGGCGGCGCAGAGCACCCTGGCGGTCCAGGGCCACACCCTGCCCCGCTGATCCGGCCATTGCAGTCGCCGGTGGCCGCCATTAACGGGATCCCAGACGATGAAGTCGTCACCGAAGTCCATATGGACGTCGCCGTCGTCCTCTGGGTCCTCGGCGGCGGCGAAGTCGATGTCGTCGTCCTCCGGGTCTTCGGCGATGGTGAAGTCGATGTCGTCCTCCGGTCCTCAGCGGCGGCGAAGCCGATGTCGTCCTCCTCCGGGTCCTCGGCGGCGGCGAAGTCCATCTCGTCGGCGTCGTCCTCTGGGTACTCATCGGCGAAGTCCAATTCATGGTTGGCGTTATCCACCGTGTCCTCGTCCATCTCATCGTCGTTGCCGTCATCCTCCACCTCATCGTCGTTGCCGTCCTCCTCCGCGTCGTGTATGATGTCGGGGATGTAGAAGAGGACGCGGCCGTGGCGGGAGTCCAATGTGAGCAGGTTGTGGATCTCGGTGTGAGGCGGCCAGGTGGTGGCAGAGGAGGTGATGAACATGGGGAAAAATATCCCCGGCTCGATGTGGTCAAGGTCGAGCCCGTCTCGCTGCTCGATGGTGTGGAAGAAACCAAGCAAGCTCGGTACCGGCCGGCGATGGCAATGTCGCGGATGCGGTCTCGCCATGGCCGGCAGACAACGGCGGCGCGGATCAGGCAGGCGCGGTCGTTCGGAGGGAGGCGGAGGAGGATCTCTTCAACAATCTCCGGCGCTAGGGTGTCCATCACGGCGCTAATTCTTGCTGCGGCGCTGCCTCGAGGCGGAGCTTGCGTGGGGAGGAGGAAAAGGGGGAAGTAAATCTAGGAGGTCATTGCCAAGGGGAAATGGGGGGAAAGTATCTACTATTCCCCTGACTAAAACGGGTTAAAGGCCAACGAAAATTTACCCCTCTTTTTTCCTGCATGTTTTTATTGGGTAATTAACTGCTTAAAGTTTTCAAATTCATGCACATGCCAGTAAAGTTTAAGAATGTTTCTTCTTAATGCAGGTAATAATAGTGCCTATTTGGAAAAAGGGCAACAAAAAGAGTGTTGTTATGGAAGCTGTGGCTTCTGTTCACAACACACTCAAAGAAGCAGGATTAGACTCAAAGTGGATGACTCAGAGATGCGGACACCTGGGTGGAAGTTTAACTTTTATGAGATGAAAGTATTGGCTTTTGCAATTGTAGTGGAATTTCAAATCATTTTTCCTTCTGTTTATTACCATATCAAGATATTGCCACTATCAGATGCTTCCCAGTCGGGCAGCCCAGTGTGTGAGAAGAAATGCTTCATGACTGGCAATCTAGCGGATGAAGTTGCAATTTTTGCAAAGTCATATTAGGTCATCTTTGTATTCTTGGTTTTGTATAATTGATATCGGGGCCTTCTTTTTTATTGCATTCGTGAGGACTTGAACCTAGATGGTGGGCTTTACAACCAAATACCTTGTATTCTCCGACAACATGTACCATTTTCTATCGTGTTTATCATGTATCGTCCTTATCGCTATGGCTAAATGGATGTTGTACAAATAAAAGTTTCCCTTCAGCTTTAACATAAGGAATAAGTCATTTTACTTTATTTATTACAGAAAACAAAAAACAAACATCTCTTTGCACAACTTTGGTATATAAACCTTTCGGCAAATGTTATAAACGGCATGTAAACATTTCGGTAGATGCTACGAAATGGTAGAGCGTTACAAAAAGACAAAGGTAAGATGACTGCCTTCACCTATAATCATCTGCATGCATTTAAGCAGAGCATGGAGTAAGAAATTTTCATAGGACGCTTTTTCACTCGGTTCTAGGGCATGGAATAAGAAATTTACACCGACGATAGTGTCCAATTGGAAGAGCCATTACACCGACGATCGAGAAGACACCTCGCAGCTATGGCATTCCTTGGAGGAGCCTACATGATTCGTTCAGACACGGAGGGCAGCCGCTGGAAGAAGTTGATCGCCGGCCCGGGCATCCGGTGGTTCCAGAGCATGGGGTGCCGTAGGTAGTAGAACCCGGCGACCACCGCTGCCACCTTCGTCGGCACCATCTACAGCACCGTGGCCAGGGCGAAGCAGAGCGCGACGAACATCCTGGTGGCGCGCGGGTCACCCAAATAGCCATCTTGCTTAGGAGAGGGGCCAAAGCCGAGCTATTCACAATGGCGTACCATTCCACATGCGCTCTGGTGCGCATCTGATGAAACAATTCCTGCGCCTTCGGAACCTGGCCAATGAAGAATATGTTTTGATTGAACACGCAGTGCTCCAAGGCGTGAGCCAACTGGGCAGCGTTGGCGTTCGCCTGTTGAGCTGAGGTGAGCCTGCTGAGCTTGCTGATTGGGCGGACGAAGTAAGGCAGCCCAGATTGAGTGTCAATTGCCATGTCCTCAGCCCTGAAATCTGTCAATTATGTCCTCAGCCCTGAAATCTGTCAGGCACAGACCAGCGCTGAACATTTCGTCGAACAGCAGGACGCTGTTCCAGGACGCTGTTTCGGATAATTGCTTGGACTGATTCTTTTAGGACTGATGCCATATGAGGGAAAGCTCCATTGATTTCTGGAGACCCTACTAGTGTGTACCAGCGAACCGGCCGGAGGCCAGAGCAGAAGAGGTGTAGTGGCACAAGTCTCTGATGGATTTGCAGGAATCGCATTCTGTAGAACATTTGCAGAGAACATTTGCAGGTGTAGTTAGCCCTGCAGGCAGAAGGTTGCTTGGTGGCGTGCAACCTATCCAGCATCTTTGGATACGGGAACATTTGCAGAGAACTACCACTCGCAGACTTTGAGGTGCAAGCATATCGTCGCCTCTATCAGACCACCCTCTCGAACCAACTCCTTCATATGCCTTTGCTCCACCCGAGCCAGCGGCAGCTGCAGGTGCAGCAGCACTTTGAATGACAAAACTTACTGCAACAGCATGAGGAGCAGCTCGCCCAGCTTCACAACCACCTCGCGTTGCAGCTTTAATAGCTTCTACGATGGAGTACATATTATACGAAGCTAAATGGTCTATTATGAAGCCGCCTATGAATGCATATATTCGTCAATCACTTGCTAGGAAGAGCATGTTCTTGAAGGGGTGATTTGATGAAGTGCAGCTAGAAGTAGCCTTGAGCAATGCTAGATTTTATATGCAATTGTTACCTAAAATTATCTAAAATTATACATGTATGAACAACACGTATATAATTGTTTGACTGACAGTGTGCTTAACTGATCAGAGATCTTAAATGAAGTGCTCCGGCAAGGTATTCGACCCGGAGGTCTCCCATGGCCATTTGAAGGCCGTGAACAGAAGCATGTCTCAGGTATCTTGCAATAACATCTCCTTGCCTGACGTTTGATGGATAGTTGGACGGCTGTAGAAGTCGAAAAGGTATCTGCATGCGTTGAAGCACAAATAAGTATGCGTAATGCGTAATGCGAATCAAATGCAAACTGACTGACTTATTGTGCTGCATCAGAGCATGCCAATTAGCAGGAAACTGAAGACGTCCCATCACTCTATTGTACCCTCCTGTGACAATGCCATCCAGTCGACTCACGGAAAAGTGATACATCCTCACCCAAATAGCCATATTGCTTAGGAGTGGGGCCAAAGCCGAGCTATTGACAATGGCGTATCATGCCACATTCGCTCTGGTGCGCATCTGATGGAACAATTCCTGCGCCTCCGGTACCTGGCCAATGAAGAATCTGTTTTAATTGAACACGCAGTGCTCCAAGGCGTGAGCCAACTAGGCAGCGTTGGCGTTCGTCTGTTGTGTTGAGGTGAGCCTGCTGAGCTTGCTGATTGGGCAGACGAAGTAAGGCAGCCCGGATTGAGTGTCAATTGCCATGTCCTTCGCCCTAAAATCTGTCAGCCATGTCCTCAGCCCTGAAATCTGTCAGGCACAGACTAGCGCTGAAGATTTCGCCGAACAGCAGGACGCTGTTCCGGATAATTGCTTGGACTGATTCTTTCAGGACTGATGCCGTCTGAGGGAAAGCTCCATTGACTTCTGGAGACCCTGCTGGTGTGTGCCAGCGAACCGACCGGAGGCCAGAGCAGAAGAGGTGGAGTGGCACAAGTCTCCGATGGATTTGCTGGAACCGCATTCTGTACAACATTTGCCGGTGTAGTTAGCCCTGCAGGCAGAAGGTTGCTTGGTGGCGTGCAACCCATCCAACCTCTTTGGATACAGAAACATTTGCAGAGAACTGCCACTCGCAGGCTTTGAGGTGCAAGCATATCGTCGCCTCTATCAGACCGCCCTCTCGAACCAACTCCTTCAGATGCCTTTGCTCCACCCAAGCCAGCGGCAGCTAAAGGTGCAGCAGCACTTTGAATGGCAAAACTTGCTGCAACAGCATGAGGAGCAGCTCGCCCAGCTTCACAACCACCTCGCGTTGCAGCTTTAATAGCTTCTACGATGGAGTACATATTATACGAAGCTAAATGGTCTATTATGAAGCCGCCTATGAATGCATATCTTCGTCAATCACTTACTAGGAAGAGCGTGTTCTTGAAGCGGTGATTTAATGAAGTGCAGTTAGAAGTAACCTTGAGCAATGCTAGATTTTATATGCAATTGGTACATAAAATTGTTTGAAATTGTATATGTATTAACAACTTGTATATAATTGTTTGATTGACAGTGTGCTTAACTGATCAGAGATTTTAAATGAAGTGCTCCGGCAAGGTATTCGACCCGGAGGTCTTCCATGGCCATTAAAAGGCCGTGAACAGAAGCATGTCTCAGGTATCTTGCAATAACATCTCCTTGCCTGACGTTTGATGGATAGTTGGACGGCTGTAGAGGTCGAAGAGGTATCTGCATGTGGTGAAGCACAAATAAGTATGTGTAATGCGTAATGCATAATGCGAATCAAATACAAACTGACTGACTTGTTGTGCTGCACCAGAGCATGTCAATTAGCAGAAAACTGGAGACGTCCCATCACTCAATTATACCCTCCTATGACAATGCCATCCAGTCGACTCACGGAAAAGTGAGACATCCTCACCCAAATAGCCATCTTGCTTGGGAGTGGGGCCAAAGCCGGGCTATTCACAATGGCGTACCATTCCACATTCACTCTGGTGCGCATCTGATGGAACAATTCCTGCGCTTCCGGTACCTCGCCAATGAAGAATCTATTTTGATTGAACACGCAGTGCTCCAAGGCGTGAGCCAACTGGGCAGCGTTGGCGTTCGCCTGTTGAGCTGAGTTGAGCCTGCTGAGCTTGCTGATTGGGCAGACGAAGTAAGGCAGCACGGATTGAGTGAAAATTGCCATGTCCTCAGCCTTGAAATCTGTCAGCCATGTCCTCAGCCCTGAAATCTGTCAGGCACAGACCAACGCTGAACATTTCGTCGAACAGCAGGACGCTGTTCCAGGACGTTGTTCCAGATAATTGTTTGGACTGATTCTTCTAGGACTGATGCCGTCTGAGGGAAAGCTCCATTGACTTCTGGAGACCCTGCTGGTGTGTACTAGCGAACCGGTCGGAGGCCAGAGCAGAAGAGGTGTAGTGGCACAAGTCCCTGATGGATTTGCAGGAATCGCATTCTGTAGAACATTTGCAGAGAACATTTGCAGGTGTAGTTAGCCCTGCAGGCAGATGGTTGCTTGGTGGTGTGCAGCCTATCCAGCCTCTTTGGATACAGGAACATTTGCAGAGAACTGCCACTCGCAGACTTTGAGGTGCAAGCATATCGTCGGCTCTATCAGACCGCCCTTTCGAACCAACTCCTTCAGATGCCTTTTATCCACCCGAGCCAGCTGCAGCTGCAGGTGTAGCAGCACTTTGAATGGCAAAACTTGCTGCAACAGCATGAGGAGCAGCTCGCCCAGCTTCACAACCACCTCGCGAAGCAGCTTCAATAGCTTCTAAGATGGAGTACATATTATACGAAGCTAAATGATCTATTATGAAGCCGCCTGTGAATGCATATCTTTGTCAATCACTTGCTGGGAAGAGCGTGTTCTTGAAGCGGTGATTTGATGAAGTGCAGCTAGAAGTAACCTTGTGCAATGCTAGATTTTATATGCAATTGTTACCTAAAATTGTCTGAAATTGTACATGTATTAACAACTTGTATATAATTGTTTGACTGACATTGTGCTTAACTGATCAGAGATCTTAAATGAAGTGCTCCGGCAAGGTCTTCGACCCGGAGGTCTCCCATGGCCATTTGAAGGCCGTGAACAGAGGCCTGTCGCAGGTATCTTGCAATAACATCTCCTTGCCTGACGTTTGATGGATAGTTTGATGGCTGTAGAAGTCGAAGAGGTATCTGCATGCGTTGAAGCACAAATAAGTATGCGTAATGCGTAATGCGAATGAAATGCGAACTGACTGACTTGTTGTGCTACACCAGAGCATGCTAATTAGCAGGAAACTGGAGACTTCCCATCACTCTATTGTACCCTCCTGTAACAATGCCATCCAGTCGACTCACGGAAAAGTGATACATCCTCACCCAAATAGCCATCTTGCTTGGGAGTGGGGCCAAAGCTGAGCTATTGACAGTGGCGTACCATGTCACATTCGCTCTGGTGTGAATCTGATGAAACAATTCCTGCACCTCCGGTACCTAGCCAATGAAGAATCTGTTTTGATTGAACACGCAGTGCTCCAAGGCGTGAGCCAACTGGGCAGCGTTGGCGTTCGCCTGTTGAGCTGAGGTGAGCCTGCTGAGCTTGCTGATTGGGCAGACGAAGTAAGGCAGCCCGGATTGAGTGTCAATTGCCATGTCCTCAGCCCTGAAATCTGTCAGCCATGTCCTCAGCCTTGAAATCCATCAGGCACAGACCAGCACTGAACATTTCGTCGAACAGCAGGACGCTGTTCCAGGACGCTGTTTCGGATAATTGCTTGGACTGATTCTTTTAGGACTGATGCCATATGAGGGAAAGCTCCATTGATTTCTGGAGACCCTACTAGTGTGTACCAGCGAACCGGCCGGAGGCCAGAGCAGAAGAGGTGTAGTGGCACAAGTCTCTGATGGATTTGCAGGAACCGCGTTTTGTAGATTCGGTCACGGTCGCCAGCGAAGTCCGCCATCCTAGGGTATCTGCAGGTGCAACATCATATTCATACCGAATTGAATAAGAAGATTGAGGCAAAGTGTGTGAAATCTTTTGATAACAAAAGGGAAGGAATTTTAGGGGATACCCTACCTGAAAAGGAGAAGCGGATTGGTTAGTACTCTTATGAAGAAATAAGAAGAAGGGGAAGGTGGACTCTGAGGCAGAGGAGGTAGAGGCCCCGCCCGGGAGCAGGTCGGCGAGGTGGTTCCGGCCGGCGTTGAGCGCCGCCTCCCCTCGCCGCCGACCATGCAGGCGTCGCCATGCACCACCTCCGGCGCCGCCCCCACACCTTTCCCGCCGCCGCCTGCCGCGTCTCCCCCACGCCTTCCCCCCGCCGCCGCAGGGAGTTCCTCTGCAATTGCATCCCCCAAAAAGCCATGATTTCAATCGAGAGCATGGAACACGGGGAGTTGAATCGAATCGAGCACTATCACGAGAGAGAGAGAGAGAGAGAGAGAGAGAGAGAGAGAGAGAGAGAGAGAGAGAGAGAGAGAGAGAGATGTCTTCAAGATAATTTTATCTTTGCTAAGGGGGCAATACAAGAACTGCATAAGAAGAAGAAACCGAGCCTCTTTGTCAAGATTGACTTCGCAAACGCATTTGATTCAGTCAGTTGGGAGTTCCTTTTAGAGTTTCTGCATGTGCTGGGTTTTGGGCAGAGGTGGAGAAATTGGATTGCCATTATCCTTGCGGCTTCATCGTCTCGTCTGCTCATAAATGGTACTCTTGGGCATAGCTTCGCACATATAAGAGGGCTAAGGCAGGGGGACTCCTTATCTCCTTTGCTGTTCGTTCTGGCACTGGAACCTATTCATTATATGTTCAAGAAAGCAAAACAACTGGGTTTATTAGGAAGTGTATCTCAGGAAGTGGATAAGTCTCAACTTTCCCTATATGCAGATGATGTTGCAACCTTCTTGAAGCCCACCGTGCTGGACATCACTACTTTGAGCATTATCCTTAATTGTTTCGGTCTTGCTTCTGGACTCGGTGTCAATGTGCACAAATCAGAAGTCTTTTCGATTGGTTGTCAACACATCAATCTCCAGGAAATTCTTGCTCCCCTGCCTATGCCAATCAAGCATTTTCCCTGTAAGTACTTGGGGTTGCCTCTTCGTCCTACTAAACTTAAGAAATTTGACTATCAACCGCTCTTTGATAAAATTGGAAAGCGTATTGCTGGTTGGAAAGGACCTCTTCTCTCCAAGGAGGCTCGGCTTGTGTTCATAAATTCGGTTTTAACTTCCTTGCCAGTATTCCATCTCTCCGTCTTTGATTTCAGCAAGTGGGCAATAAGAAAAATTGATAAGCTTCGTCGTGATTTCTTCTAGAAGGGAACCAGCAATGGGGGGAATGGAGCTGCTTTGGTAAACTGGAATCGTGTTTGCCGGCCAAAAAGATTGGGTGGGCTAGGTGTTAAAGACCTCACCCGTTTTGGTCGGGCATTGAGGCTGCGATGGCTCTGGTACTCTTGGGGTTCTTTTTCTAAACCTTGGACTACCATCTCTCTACCAGTGAATGCAATTGATAGACACTTATTCAGAGCCAACACCACGATTGCTATTGGAAATGGTGAGTTCACAAGTTTTTGGACCGATTGTTGGTTGCAAGGTGAGGCGCCCCAAAATTTAGCACCCTTCTGTTACCTTAAATCCATAAACAAATGCATCAATGTAAGCCACACCATGCGCAACGCTGCTTGGATTTCAGACCTTGATGAATTATCCACTGAGCCTGAGCTAAGTCAATTTGCAAGTCTATGGTTTCAAGTGCAGCGAGTAGTTTTGAGGCATCAGGATGATTCCTTGGCTTGGAGATGGACAAACCATGTTGGTTATGATGCAAAGTCGGTTTACAATACGCAATTTCTTGGTGCAATGATGGAACCTTTTTTCATGCCATTTGGGAGGCTAACACGGCACTGAAATGCAAAATATTTGTCTGGACAGCGGTCCAAAACAGAATTTTCACGGCTGATAGGTTGCAGAGTAGGGGGATGGCCAAATTTTTTCGTTTGCCCTCTTTGTGGATTGGATGTGGAGATGGTTAACCACCTACTTGCTCATTGCCCTTTTTCTAAACTAATTTGACGTATTGTTCTCCATGAGTTGCATCCTATAAACTTGCAAATGCCGAGTAATCTGCAAGATTTTTGAAATTGGTGGATTTCCATGCGTAAGAAGGTTTCTAAGAACAAGAGGAAGCAGTTTGACGGCCTCATCATCTTCGTCTCTTGGAATATTTGGATTGAGCGCAACACGCGGATCTTTAGAGCTTAATGTCATGATGTTTTGTATGTTCTTCAGGCTATTAGGCAAGACTTGATAAACTGGATGTTGGCCTTTGGTTCAGACAGCAGCTGATGCTTAGTTTTCGTGGCCAGCCATTGCGTTCATGCTCTGCTGGCTGATCTCTTCTTAGCCTCTTCCTCACTTCTAAACTTTGTTGCCTGCGGTTTTACCTTTTGTTGCTCAGTGCTCTGCACTTACTCTCACTCTGTAAACTCCTTTAATCCCAGTTTTGCTCTTCTCCTTAATAAAGCTAAGGCAGGGCTCCTGCCAGTTCTTAAAAAAAAACAGCATATTTTTATTTATTTTAATTTAATAGACAAACTCTACATTGTTGCAAGGTGGATCAACTATACTTGTTTTTTCATGATAAAATCACACATCTCTCCTAGAAGCTATGATCAAATCTCAATTAATTCGCAAATGTTAAAAATTACTTTTCAGCATGTTGTTGCTATTTGCACCGGCACCCTAAAATCGTTTGTGCCGAGATGTATACAACATTATCATAAATGCTTACATGTGAAATAATGAGGCGTTATTTTTTTTTAATAAAATGATCAACTTTGAACTTAAATGTTTGAAAAAACTAAACAATATGGTGAGCCTCGAGTAGGGGGACACTCGAATGGATGAGTCCGCATGGTAGTTCCAGAGGCTTTTGGCACGCATGCTACGGATGAAGAGGGAGGCCTAGATTCCTTCATTGCTGGTTTATCCGTCACCTTTCTTTTTCTTTGAATTAAATGGAGAATCCATGATCTGTTCTGTTATTCTACCTTACAATTTTGCTAGATACAAAGCAACAAAATAAATAATGTTATATAAAAAAATCCAGATGTTGATGAAATTCCATTTTTTGTACTTTAGTAGATTTAACTATGTCTACCCTTTAGTTTAATTCAGTTCAAATTTTGATGTATTCTGTAATGTAAAAACAATGAAATAAATAGTGTAAAATGAAATTAAAAAAGGAGTCTTCATGTCCCGTTATCGAGGACCTCGTTTTCCAGAGGCTTTTGGCACACGTGCCACGAATGAAGAGGGAGGCCTAGATTCCTTCCCCGCTGGTTTATCGTCACCTTAGCAGCAGCCGCATGTCAGGATCGTCCTCTATTTAATCAATAATTAGTTCGCTAATGTTTGCAACCGAGCCCCTCCACACGTTCACTTGGTTCCTAACAACTTTACACATAGGACCTTTCTCATTATTTTTGTTACGTAGATGTCTTTCCACAATCCCCTCCGTGGAACCCTACCCGCTCTACTCGCCTTTGCGCCTCCCTCCCATGCTTAAACCCAACAGGGGAGGAGGCTTGCCCCTTCCATTTCTGTTCGGTCACACTGTCGCCACTCACCCTGGCTTTGATTTGGCTTAGGTACTTGCTCTGGATAAACCACACACTCACAATCACAAAATCACAATATCTTCCATTTATATTTTTTGCCCTATGTAAAAAGGATTAATCTGAAAATCTGAACCATAACTAAAATTGGGTTTATATGTAGGTGAGTTTACATCCCAAACTACCAAAAACTAAATTTTAATTGGCCCGGTCACACAGCAGTTTAGAGTTTATGATTTTAATAAATGATTTAGCTATTTTCCCCGGTATTTGAAACCCTGAAACTCGACGTTTAAACGAAGCCGTCCATCCATCCAACCACCGGTTGACCATTAACAATTCTACTGGAATAAAAAAAACCCAACCACCCAGATTCCGAATGATTTTTTGAAGTTAACATTGCCGTTTCTTCAAAGATATAGCAAGAATCATCCATGCTAATACATAAAATAGTTAATTTAAATTTGAGCGAATACAAAAACCATACATGTATACAACCATAAGTGCTATCCCTAACCACTAATCACGAACGTTTCTCGAGATTAATGGAGGCTTTTAGTTCTCCGGCCCCACATGTCAGTCTCTGAAGCACATAGCCACCGGCCAATCTAATCAAATCCAAATTAACAAAGTCAAAAGATTAGATGAACAGGCGAGAAGAACCCGACTTCCACTTCCACGTTATAAATCAGTCCCTGAATGTTTCAACCCTCACAAACCAGTCCCCCAATCTCACGAGTCACGACGGCCATGGCGAGCAAGCAGAGAGTCGCCGCCCTCCTCACCGTCGCCGTTGCCGCCTGCCTCCTCCTCTCCTCAACCTCCGACGCCGTCAGCTTCGAGAACTGCAGTGAGTACTTCGCCTCCGTCCGCCCCGCCACCGAAATCCGTTGTTTCGCGGCTCCTTTTGCGTTCCTGAGGGAATCCTTCGCGAAGCTGCCGCAAAGTTTCTTTTTTTTCCCCTTGTTGCTGCGGCTGCTGTGGCGTGCAGAGAGGGCAAAGTTTTAATTTTTTTTTTCCGTTGCTGCTGCTGCTGTCGCTTGCAGAGGGGCGCAAGGACTACCCGGTGAAGGTGAGCGGTGTGGAGATCAAGCCTGATCCGATCGTCCGCGGCGTGCCTGCCATCTTCAAGATCTTGGCCTCCACAGGTAATTTTTCTTTCCTTTGCCTGGTTAAGTCGGGTGCTCTATTGCTATGAATTAAATGTATTTTTAGTAGCGATCTGTACCACTGAAATTTAAATTTGTGAATTCTGCTTATATTTTATACTCTCATAACCTATAACCTGTATATTTGTGTTTATTCATTGGTATTTAGGCTTAGTTTTTTTTTTTGTGTTCTGTATTCTTGGCTATAAGTCTTCTCATGTGGTCACCATGGTGAATTTTATTAAGGTCTACTCTTAGCGGTTGTGCCATGTGTGTGATTAGTGATTAGATGACTGCAGGCATATTTTTAGATCTTAATGTAGACTTCAGCGGCAGTCTACAAACTTTCACTATTATGCCAGCCCTACAGTTTCCATGTTTCGAGCTTGTTACCATGTATGTTGCTGTGGAGCTTTAATTGATGCAATGCAAGATAGGGCCTAAACAGTGGTGGAGCCAGAACATTTTAGGAGCCTGGGCGCAATGAAACTGACGCGCACACCACTAAAGACCACTAACAAACCATGCATACATAACGATAGCTATTTTAAGACATACAATTGTCTATTCCATTCATGAAAATATGCTTGGGCAAGGTAGTTTGCTCTTTCCAATGGGTGGCTAATGTTGCAGAAACATAACAGGGTTGGCTGAAGATAATGCATCCATTGTGTAGTAGTAGGTAGTTACATATTATACTTCTAATGATACTCTTATGTAGTTTGGATTCCTTCTAACACACGCTAGTTGGTTTTCATGTAACACACCAGTGTAGTTCCTGTGCTAGAATGGTGAACATTTTAATAAAAGGAACTTCAACAACTGATTGTACCCCTCATGAAGTGAACCATCCGAATCTGTGTGTGCGTGTTTAAACTATACAAGTAATTAAACATGTATTTTAAGGGGTTGAATGTATGTGAAGCCTTTATGGATCTTTTATTATGTGCTTTTTGTTGTAATTGCAGTGGGCAAAATTTTGTACGCTATGCTTTGAGTTAAACCTAGAGAAGTATTTAGCTGATATTTGTCTTTAGTTATCTGTTTTACCATATAGTCATGTCACATAAGTAACCATGGCCTAGAGTTTTGCACTATCTAATTTATATATGTTATTTATGCTTTTTGACCTTATTTCCCTACCTCTCCATGACTTTTTGCAGATAGAACCATCAGTAAGGGCAAGCTGATTATTGATGTTACATATTTTATCTTCCATGTCGCCTCAGAAACCCATGACATCTGTGGAGAGACTTCCTGCCCAGCAAGTGGTAACTTCGTGATAGCTCATAATCAGACCTTACCATCATATACTCCACCGGTGAGATTTTTCTGCTGCACGCATTTAGTTCTGCTTCTGAAGTCTGAAAGATGCACTTTTTCATTGCTACATTCTTTCAGTACCAGAAAGATGATTAGTATAAGAATTTGTTAGCCCTCTGATTCTGATCATATGTTGGCATTTTGTTCTGTCTCAGGGTAATTACTACCTCACCATGAAGATGCTGGGGGCTGAAAATGAGGAACTGAGCTGCATTGAGTTTGGGTTCAGCATTGGGTTCATTGCGCCAGTTGCATTGAGCTGAATGCATCTGAGATGAGCCCCGGAGGCAGAAAGACCTCATGGATGTAATCATACACACGTTGGTATCCTAGTGATTTGGGTCTTTATGTACAACTGTCGGTGCTGCAGAACTTTGTGTTTGACATGTAGACTGTTTATCCAAAGTTGAACATTACAATAATATAATAATCTGGTGGTGCCATGAAATGGAACTCCATAGAATTGGACTTGGATGTATTCTCGCAGTTGAAGAACTTCATGGTGTCATGAAATGGTCATACGATTGGATTTGGATGTTTTCTCGCTGTCGAAAAAAACCCAATGGTGCTTTGCTTTGCCTCTGCAAGCAATGCCATGGTTGCTGCAGTACTTGGCTAACAGCCAATGGCGGCAAGGAAAATCTTGTCATGGACAGGTCAGACGCTTTCAAGTCTGCATTCCATGCTGCGTAAGGATGACTAGATTAATCCGTTTAAATTTACAGCCCAGTAAGGTCGGTGTAGCTGAAATTCTCGTGTTTGGTAAGCTGGGTTCGTACTTAGTTTGGTAGAATTTTAGTGGACGAAAATGGCAATTTGTTTGTGTCGCTTTGCTTTATGTGCAGCAAATGTATTCTGCACCAATGTTTACTAGGTAGGTATGTTAAGTATGATTTTATGAATGAATGCGAGTCGTACTAAATTTTAGCCATTAGTTTTGAGCTCTAAGACTACTTTGTAATAATCCGATGATTTGTGTCGCTGCGTTTTTCTTTCTATATGCATTGGATTACTTATCTTGATATTGTAGACATCAGCTTTTTTAAAAAATGAAATTCGTGAATAGACCCTAAACATTGCTCAACCAAATCGGATCGAGACGTAACACACTCGTGTGACACTGGAAATTGGATCGTTCCGTATGGAATTTGCAAACAGATCACGAGACCGAAATTATTGGCTTCCTCCTCCAGTCCTCCGTGCCTCGTTGCCGGTGGCTAATTACTACTCCCTTCTCCCACTTTTATATTACGTGTTTTGATTTGAGAGTTTTTAAGGTAGATTTTGACCATTAATTTTTTGTTATATATTGTATGAAATGAGTTACTCCCCTAGTTTCATAATACTTGTCGTGTTTGTTCTAAGTAAAAGTTTTAAAACTTTATCTATAAAAATCTTTTGAACTATTTGGATTGTGTACATAAAAACCATACATATAAACTCGTATTGAAAAATACTTCCACAATATTGTATTTTTATGGATTTTGTAAATAAATTTCATTAGTAATTGATGGTCAAAGTTGCATTTCGAATACAATGTCAATGTCCAAAATGACGACAAGTATTATGAAACAGGAGAGAGTATATTGTTACAAATTTTACCTCTAATAATTTATGTAATTTGACTAATTGTTAATTAAAACTTATAAAGTTTAGTTTATGTCAATACGTCTTGGAAGAGTGAATTCTGAGGGTAATTAAGCTGCCCAAAACCACCTTTGAACGGCCTTAAAAAGGCGGTTAAAAAGCTATGCCAAGTAGCCAAACTCTGCTCCCTCCACCTCTCCTCCTCCTCCTCTTCCTCCCTCGTCTCCGCAACCATCACCAACACCACACGCATCCGAAAGCTAAAGCGAATTGGAACCAAGAAGCGCCCCAAGCAATCAATCTCCATCCTCCACTCCCCATTTCGCCATGATCATCAAGAACCTCAAGGCGCGCATCCTGCGCGCGCTCAAGTCGTCGCTCTCCGCCGCCGCCGCCGGCGCGGCGTCCCCGCCGACGTCGCCGACCAAGCCCGGCCGCGTCGTGGCCGTCCACGCCGGGGACGCGTTCTCCGACGACGCGTCCTTCTTCGACGCGCACGAGACCCCCACCAAGAGCTGCGCGGCGGAGCCGATTGACGCGTGGGAGCTCGTCGACCAGGACGGCCGCGCGTCGCCTGCGCCGGAGGCGGAGGCGGAGGCGCTGCGGGAGTTCCCAGCGAGGTGCCCGCCCGGCGGCGAGGGGCGCGTCGTGCTCTACACGACGACGCTCCGCGGCGTGCGCAAGACGTTCGAGGACTGCAACGGCGTGCGCGCGCTGCTGGAGAACCTCGCCGTGGCGTTCCAGGAGCGCGACGTGTCCATGGACAGGGGCCTCCGGGACGAGCTCTGGGCGCTCGCCGGCGAGAAGGCCGTGCCCCCGCGGCTCTTCGTCCGCGGCCGCGACGTCGGCGGCGCCGCCCAGGTGCTCGCGCTCCACGAGGACGGCCGCCTCGTCTCCCTCCTTCCATCGCCGCCGCCGCCGGCGCTCGAGGCCGGCAAGAACCAGAAGGGCGGCGCCGGCCGAGGCAAGTGCGAGGCCTGCGGGGGTCTCAGGTTCGTGGTCTGCGACGAGTGCAACGGCAGCCGGAAGGTGTTCGACGGCGAGCGCGGCGGCGGCGTGCGGTGCCGCGGATGCAACGAGAACGGCCTCGTCATGTGCACGCTTTGCTTGTAGCTCAGCTGAAGTAAAAGCGATTAATTAGCGGTTAATTGTAAATTACCTACTTATCTTTTTTACCTGCCAGTACTACCCACAGCAGCAGCACCACCACCACTACTACTCTAGTACTCTACCTTTTCACTTTAGTAATCACCCATGTGTGTGATTGGATTTAATGGTTGGCATGTCATGTACATGTCCTATCCCAATTATGTTTATGTTTATGATTAACTACATGTGATGTATATATGCTAGTTTACACGTCCATCTCAAAACCTTACATGCATCAATCAATCAGTTTCCTCATGAAGGTAGGTGGTTTGATGAATAGACCTTCACAATCAGCCAAGCAAAAACAAAAACCACATGAAAATGAAAATAGGGGGATTTCTATTTTGCAAGTAGCAAATTGTGTGTTTTTTTTAAAGAGGGGCAGGAGAACTGCCGTCCTATTTCATTGAATAACAGGAGAAAATAAAATACAAAACCCGTTCAAACACCATTCTTTGGGCATTCCCTTCTCTCCTCCCTCATCACCATTCTTTGGGCATTTGCTGATATTGCTGGTTTCTGACAGAAGCAACTTTGGATTCTCCAGTTGTGGTGGTCCTAGAAGCAACCTTTGCACACACTTTGGGGGGGTTAAAAGAAGGCTGGTGTGTTAGTGTCCTAGCAGCTTTGCATCATTGCATTGCATGACCCATTGGCCACTGACAACACACAATGACACAAATTCTCTCAAGAGCTGTTGCACTGAATCAATTCCAACTGTTTAATGCTCTGATCTCCCAACTCCCAATCCATACATGGTTTCATTAGCATCACGTTCACTCATCCAGCAAGCTCAATGAATGGAAATACAGACCATGCCAGCAAAATTGCAAGACCACATAGTTCTCTGTAGAGCCGGTACACTGAATCAATTCCCAACTGTTCTTCTGCCCTGATCTCCCAATCTCTCCAATGCATGATTCGTCAGCATCACATTCAGGAGGCATAATCAATGGAGGTAACACACCGCATACACCAGCAAGACTGCAATCAAAACCGTGTAGAGGTTGCATCTGTTCTTCAGAGATGCAAACACAGCGCACCCGCATATCATTGGGGGAACTTTGCGCTAGCACGAAGCACGTTATAAATTTCATTCCATCAACACAACTAGCGTCCTACGACAATATATGACATTTGGAGTGTCCCGTATTCAATCCGTATGTCTATGACACTATAACACTATTCACAGCACACTCTATCCATCCCTCTAAAATTTCTTCACACTTTACACCACACTCTTAAGAAATTCTTTTCTCTGCTAAACACTTCATCGCTAAACACTCTATCTACTTCGTTGGGATGGTTGGCACATCAGCATCGGTGCATCACACTGTCACATCCCTGAGGCTCCATAGGGAACACTAGCTTAGAATAGGCGCTGGTGTTTCATCTCAATTGAACAGAGCAAAGATAAGGAGGAGGAGGAGATTGATCACTTCACTTGGCAGCTAACACAATACACATAAGGATGCTGTGAGTAGCAGGGGACCATGCATTATATCATGCATGCAGCCATCAGCCATGGCCTATGGATGGAGCTCAGTCTCAGTGGCCCGTGCAGGCCTAGCTTGTCTTCCTCCGATCTCTCGCAGCATCGAGAGTCAGCACCTTTAGGTTTGGCTTCTTTGGAACGTTCGAACGGGATTCTTAAGGAACTGCGGCCCTCTTTCTGTTTTGGTTCCTAATAGTTACAAAATCCTCCACAAGCGACGCATTGTCTGTGTATGTAGGGATCATTTGGCACTTATGGCTGAAGCGGAACAATAGAAGTGCCATCTTTCTTCAAAACCTCATCGACGACCTACGGCTTTCGATGGCCGCAGAGGCCAATTTTGTAATCAATTAGACAGTAGGGTCGCCTCCCGGGGGAGGGCTTCTTTCCCCCGAAATTTGTAACTTTTCTCCTTTTTAAATACAAAGCAGGCAGTTCACTCAAAAAAAAAGAATCAAACCAGGCTTAGTTCGTCGATTAGTAAAATCGAATACGGATGGTTCCTTTGAGAGTCAAACGACGGTTTTTTTTTGTCATGGTGGCCTATGTGGCATTTTAAAATTATGGTATAGTCCATGTGACAAATCTTGAGGTGGTTTTCACTAATGTCGCAGACCACGTGAGTTTACTAATGTGTTTGGCACATTAGCCAACACCTCCACGTGGATTATTACATAAGCAAAAAAAGTCCAAAACCACCCTCTTATAAAGCAAAAAATCATTTAAGTTTAGTTTTATTTTCTATTCTTTCGGACTCATTTGTTTATTAATGTTTTCAAACTTTTATTTTATTATTTTTCATCTCCAAGCTATTTCTCAAAACTCTAAAAAGAAATTTAACAAAAGTGGCTCAGCTTCTTCGAGTTTCATCCAGAAACTCTTGAAGTTAGCGTTTCAATAAATGATGAGCTATCAATAGCTACAAGAAAATGACTTCGAGTCAATAAATAATAAGCTATCAATAGGTACAAGAAAAGAAAATGACTCCGGGAGTCTGCCCACTTCATTTGAATTATTTTTTTAGGCTTTGGGATGCACCTTGGAGTTTTAAAAAAAAGGGTTAAACTACCAAAAAGTTTACTTTCTGTTAGGATTCATGATGCGATTTATGACGAGATTTAGGAACGAAACATAAAGCACAGTATTTGGTTATATAGTTTGGCTCTTGCCTATAGCAACACTGAACTATAGGACAATGATTGTGACTGCATTTCCCTAAACCGCATCATGTCAGAGCATCCACATCTGCTACTCTATCATCACCCTCTATTTCACTATTAGAGTGCCCCTCTATCCTTCCCTCTAAATTTCCTTCAGACTTTACACTGCACTCTAAAAGATTCCTTTCTAACATCAGACACTCTATCCAGAGCTACAGTATTATATAGTGCCTGCTACGGATGCTCTCAGTCATCTAGGACATGACCATGGGCTAGCAGTGACCTTGTGTGCCCCTATGCCGATACATCTTTTGTCATGGGTTACATTGGTAATACTCATTTATATAGGTTTAGGATATAGATTCCAACTCAAATTGTAACCTACCCAACTGTAACCCTACCTATACACATATTGGACGCCTATTCTAACGAATCCCACCTTGGTATACGTCAAAAACCCGATCATAATGGCGTGGATGAAATGAACAACATTTGATAATTGTACCTATGATATTTTCGATTTTATAATGGTATCTCTGACATAGGGCATTTGATAATGGCTTGCACGAAAAAAATCTTTCTTTAAGAGCAGCAACGGGTTACAGTTCCAGTAAACAGTCAAACACCAATCAAATGGCAACCAGCCGTTGGGTTGGGGCTTGGGGGTAGACCTGTTTATGCGCGGCCCGGCCCGACAGGCTTGGCGCTCTCACCCGGCTAGCTGGGCGCCTGGCCCTTGGCGCCCGCAGCCAGGGCGTCTTCTAGCCAGGGTGCTCCCGGTCAGGGCGCCTGCCCCTCGGCGCCCTGGGCCAGGGCGCCTGGCCTCTAGGCGCCACCAGCCAGGGCGCCCTGGCCCTAATACCGCCCTCACCCGGAGCGCCTAGGGGTATTTTTGCAATTGGGTGTAAATGCGGGGCATTTTTTCATTTGAAACATTTTTTATGGGCAAATAGTAAAAATTTTCCCCATTGCAAGGCTCTCCTCTCTCTTTTCTCCCGTCACTCTCGTACCTCTTTCTCAGAGTATTTCCTCTCGCTGGCCACCGACGCTGCCCCTTCCTCGCCGCCAGCAGGTTCCGCGTCGGCCCCTGCCTCGCCACCCGTGGACCCGCTCCAGCCGCCGCCCGCGCGTCCCGTGTCGTCCGCCGCCTCGCCGCCCACCAACCCGCTCAGGCCGCCGCCTCTCCGCCCATGTGCCTCGCGCCATCCGTCGCCTAGCTGCTCACGAGCCTCGCGCAGGGAGATGATGGGGCCGGGGCCCGCCGGCCGCTAGGCCCTCATCTTCCGGGAGGCCTTGTCGGCCATGTCCCTCGCCACGAAGTACACTGACGACGGCTCCGGCGAGCCGGAGCAGGGGAACCACGCGCGCTTTAGGTCCCACGCCAGGTCCACCAGCTAACCGCGCACATGGAACCGCTTCGACCCGCACCGCTGCCAGAAGAGCCATGGCCGGACGAGCACCGCGATGGTGGCCTCCTCCTCCTCGAGCTCCTCTGACCCATAGTCGGAGGCCGACGACGCCGACGCGGGCACCGCCGCCGCGACGCTGAGCACGGCGCGGAGGCTGAGCCGCAGCGCAGCGCACGACCAGTACAACACCCCCAGCCCGAGCTGCATCTCATAGACCGACGTAGCGAGACTTGGCCCGGTGGCCACGACCGTGCCGGTGCCCTACCCGGATGCTGTGCCCGCGCCGAAGCAGGCCGGCATCGCATCCGGCATCGCCGCCGATGGCCCAACGCGAGCTTTGGGGGCTAAAAATCGCAGCTTTCTTCTTTTTTTTTTTTCTGGGGATTTGGCTTTGAACGAGCAGAGGCCGGTGGGAGAGGGAGGGGAAGATAGAGAGTGGGTGCTGGCACGAATGGAGAACCGAGGTGGCAAGGAGAGAGAAGATGAGATGGTGGAGAGAGAGAAGAGGATGTATTTATTTTAGTTTTAAAAATTGCCAGCTCATGCGCCACGTCGGCAAAACCATGTCTGAAACCGCTTCAGGAGGTTATTTGCACCTTTTCTCTGGTTTTGCGGGCTAAAAAATTTCTTTTGACCTGATCCTCAAAAGCAGAAGAACCTGGTTTCGTAGTTCATGGGGGTACTTAGACGAAGGGTTATAGTTCAGGGTGTAATATAGACTTTTTCCTATATATAAGTATCTCATATTGCAAAAAAACTTGTCGGAGTATAGAGGGATGTGTACTCTTGAGGAAGAAGTTATATATATATATAGCAGAAGCCCATGTAGATCTGCTGCTGTTATAATTAGAAATCATGTAGACAAAGTTAGAGGAAAGTCAAGAATAATTATAAAATATAAAAGATTAAATGATAACATAGTAGAGGATGCTTATAATATTCCTAACAAACAAGAATGGATGAATAGGATACCCAATATTTTTAGATAGATACCCAATTTTCTGAACAGTAATTTTCTATTCAATAGATATGCAAATAAATTAAACAAGAGATTATAGATATGCAAATAAAATTTAAACAGTAATTGTCTAACAGAAATATTCAATAGCAGATTAAGTTAATTTAATTGATCTTTCGTAGGATCTCTGCGGTTGGCGAGACCAACAGTTCAGCCCGGTTGCCATACAAAGGTTGTAAAATCCTACTCAGTACTCACCATATTTATCATTACTTTGTTTCTGAAGTAACGAATCTTTCCTTGGCAGTAGATCTAATTATATGGAATACGTTCTTATCGTCTCCCCAGGTAGTTCCACCTGAAGAGAACACTTCTCTTCTGGTTACGGGTTCTCAGTAAGGAGATTCAGAGAACCTACCAAAGAGTTTTCTCCTATAGGGTCTATAGCATAAGAAATTAAACCATGTAATCAAAGCTGACCAAGCCAAAGGATATTTTAAGAAGAACTACTTCACACCATAAAGTAATTTACATATGCCTATCCCATTCGGGAACCCTGAAACTTATGAAGAACAGAAAATAAAATACCTTACACTGGTGCCAGACTTCACAGTATCTTTGTTACAGCCCAGTAGTACAACACTTATATTACTACAGTAAATAGAAGGCTCTCTGAGAGAGTTGCTCCCAAGAGTGTGGGTGCATGCGATTATTCTCTGTGTATTCCGTAATGCCAGTCTCCTACTTTTATGGTTTTGTCCGCTGGTAGAGACTGTCTGGCCAATACTCCTCTGTGCGGGTATTCTTTCTGCATGGGAATGATAACCTATTGCTTATAGATCTTCTGTGTAAATATTCATCTTGTCAGGAATAATGATAGTGGGTGACCTTTTTATTTAAATCTTGTCATGCTTGTCATTTCATGGACGTCCTTACTTCGTACAATAATTGATATATTTATATCAATCATTACTACCCTATGATATTCTCGCTACCAATAGGTTTCTGTTGTATGATTCTCATGGAACTAGTTTCATACTGAATTCTCCCCATGTCCAGCAATATCCATATCATCATCAGTGACTGATATTTTGAATTTATCATTGATTAATTGTTTCATTTCTTCTAATTTGTTATTAAATTCCTTTCTTATTTCTGTTAATATTTCTTTCTTTATTTCAGCCTTCAATTGTGGAGACCATCTTTCAAAAGATTCTTCTACATTCAAATCAATATATGATCCATCTAAAGGATCAATTTTATTTAGGAGGCATTCTTTATATGAAAGTTTTTTTTTATTATTCTTCATACTCTTGTTTTACATTCATAAGGGGTGTTGGTGCAACCCTCTTATTTTTTGTTTTCTTAAAATTTTGGATATATTATTTAGCTGCAGGTTCAATATAATAATTTACTCCAAGTATATTTCTTACCTTATTAAGAGCTTCATCAATATTCCCATATTTCTTCCATGATGCTTCTCCTCCAGTTGATTTTGCTTCGAATTTTTATCTTATGATATGTATAATCCTAGAACTTCTCCTTCAAAAATAACATATAAATGCTTCTTTTCTATTATCTTAGGTTCTTAATTTGTTGGCAAGAACTCATTTATGAAATGGAAGTATTCAGCAAGACTATTTAATATCGATAGCATGTAATCTTTCTCTTCACGCTTATTATTGTACTGATTCCAAAAATTATCTAATGTACATTCTTTCACTTTATCAATATTAATATGATATTTTGGTTTAGAATTTGAATGAGTTAGGGGGAAATATTCTCAATTTATTTTTAGCCCCAAAGATGAAAACATCAAGACCATATTTGTTAACCGACTTCTTCATTCCTGCAAAATAGAAGAACGAGAAAATAGATCAGGTAACTTATTATCTTTTCCTTTTATATGCTCAAATATAACTTTATATCCATTTCCTGTAATAATGTCTTCAAATAAAACCCATCTTCTAGTAGAACTTTTCTTACTATTTAGCTGCTTATAATACCTACATATTGCTTCACAATCCGTTCTTACGGTAAATTCTTTAAATCCTAGATAAACCTAAAAGAATTTATAGCATAAATTATAGCTAAAATTTCTCTATTAGTATTATTCATAGTTTTTAACTTATAACTTCCTGAAGCACATCTGCATATTTTTTCTTCTGTTTTTTGTGAATATTTATTGGGCTTTTGCTTTAATACTGGTCCCCATCCTATTTTAGAAGCATCTGTTTCAATAATAAAATAATAGTCCTCTAATGGCAATTCTAATGGTTTTAAATTCTTAACCTTATCTTTTATAATTCTTACTAACTTAACATCTCCAGAGTTAAAGCACTTCTGACCATTCTTTCTTAATTTTGCGTACAATGGCCCTGCTAATTTTGCTAAATTGTCTATATAGTTCCTTGCATAATTTACAATTCCAAGAAAATCTTGTAAAACCTTACTATCATTCATAACATCTGGGTATTGTAAACTTTTCTAAGCAATATGCTCTTGTAAGTATATCTTTCCTTCTCCTATTTCATGCCCTAAGAAATTAATTCTCTCTTTGCAAATCTCCATTTTCTTCTTAGATAGTATCAACCCATTTTGCTCAACCTTTCTAAAGAATATTTCTAGATGGGCAACGTGTTCTTTATAGGATTTAGAGAATACCAATAAATCATCTATATATATACTAATATGAAGTCTTTATTTTCACTAAATATGTTTTGCATCTTTCTTTGAAACAATGCTATCGTATTTTTTAATCCTAAAGGCATTACAAGCCATTCAAAATGTCCTTGTGGACATGTGAAAGCTGTCCATTTTATAGATTCTTTTTCCATTTTTACTTGCCAAAATCCTGCTTTCAAAATCAAATTTGGAGAAATATCTACTTTCTTGTATTTTATTTATCCATTCTTGTTTGTTAGGAATATTATAAGCATTCTCAACTATGTTATCATTTAATATTTTATAGTTTATAACCATTCTTAACTTTTCTCTATCTTTTTCTGTATGATTTCTAACTATAAAGAAAAAGTCTACATCACCCTCTGAACTATTGACCTTCGTCTACTTAGCCCCCC
This sequence comes from Raddia distichophylla, assembly GCA_005191435.1. Taxonomy (NCBI): domain Eukaryota; kingdom Viridiplantae; phylum Streptophyta; class Magnoliopsida; order Poales; family Poaceae; genus Raddia; species Raddia distichophylla. Next base: position 669,687 of record SPJY01003962.1, read on the forward strand.
CAAACTATGAAACCGGGTATTCTACCCCCTAAACATTGCAAAACCGGGCAAATCACCCCCTGGAGCAGTTTTGTGGGTGGTTTTGACCACGTGGCAGCTGACATGGCACTGCTACCACCACCACCACCACCACCACCACCACGACCAATCCTTGCTTTAAAGTAGTAGAGATAGAGATAATCTGGGTTTATTATGTTTATTTTACATTCAATATAGTTTTTATCCTAGTGTTTCATAGGTATTTCTCCAATAATTTGGATATCCTCTAATCTTTGCACTATCCTTTCTATATCCTTTTTAGATTTTATATCTCTATACCAGTTAGGCGCAAATGATTGTAATCCTATGCATTTTGTATGAGAGTTTGCTATGTAAAAGTCTTTTAAGATTGGATTTAATTCTTCTTGTATCTTACTTGTATGGGTTTCAAGGTTTGAAATTTTGGATATCCCACCACACTTTCGGACTTCTGAGATATATGGGAGACTATTTTGATGTGGTATAAATGTAATAGGGAGACTATTTTGATGTGGTATAAATGTAATACCTTGTTCATGTATAATAGTGGTTTGAAGGGATTGTTGTAAAAATCTTAACCCAATTATCATTTCATCATTTACCATAGATAAGTCGCTTATTGTAATTTCATCTATAATATATTTAGTTCCATTTACGTATACCTCGATGTTGTATGCTAATTGATTATGAATTTTTCTTATTTCAAACATATCGGTTGAAGTTTCTGCTATTTCATCATCTATAGTATGAACAAGTTCTTGACATTTTAGAAAATACTTAATATTTTTAGTACATCATGTATCTACGAAGGTTAGTATTTTGTACTAATATTGGGTTTTAGTTTTATTTTAATAGGAATTCTAATTCCTAATATATCTTTAAATGGTATTTTTACAATATATTTATTACCAAAACTAGTTATTGGATCTTTTAATTGAATAATTTTACTATTTTTGCTATCATTTATAGTAACTTTTTTCCTTTGAACCATGTAATCAAAACTGACCAAGCCAAATGATTTTTAAAGAAGAACTACTTCATTCCACAAAGTAATTTACATATGGCTTTCCCTTTCGGAAACCCCGAAACTTATGAAGAACTACACTGGTGCTAGACATCACAATATCTCTATCTCTAATATCTAATCTAACTCCTTTAAAAGCATCAGTTTCACAAATTCCAGGTAGACACATTTAATCTAAACCGTTTATCCCTTCCATCCGACGGTCTAAACCGTTTGCCCACCTCCCTGTACAGCTCCATCCCGCATCCCGCGCCATCCCACACCCGCCTCCTCCCTCTCCCTCTCCTTCGTTGCCAACCCACGAACCACTCAATTCGTTGGCTGATTGCAGAATGCTACTCAATTGGTATGGCCTCTCTAAAATGACATTGAGCTAGCCAATTCTATTCCCATTTGACATTTTTCCATTTCTTTCTCTTTTCATCCTTCTCCACCCAGAAAATGCTGTGAAGTGCCCATTTTGCCCCCGCCCAGCAGGCCAGCACTTGTACGTAATTGCCGGCCAACCCATGCGCCATAAAATTGTCTCTATTGCCTGTACGTTTCGTGGGGATTTAAGAGCAGGGAGGGATAAAATTTCCTCTAGGATTCCATGGCAGGGAGGGATGGTTAGTACAGAATACTTCACATCTAGTTAGTACAGAATACTTCGTGTGGTACAACATGCTTGCCAGACACTAGTTTCAGAGCTAGTTAGTACAGAATACACCACATGTCAGTAGCATCATGCAAAATACACCACTATCAGAACCATACAAAATACACCCAATGCAAGACATAAGTACATAATACATCATAGGCATCCAAATTTAGTCAGATAATTGTCTACTAGCCATAACCATACAAAATACATCATAAGCATCCAAATTTAGCCAGATAATTGTTTACTAGTCATAACCATACAAAATACACCCAGTGCAAGCCATAAGTACAAAATACATCATTGGGCATCTGAATGAGGGATAATTTCAGTCGAGATTGTTCATTGATCTTGTCTACCTCATTGGAGTGCTACTACATTCCTCCATAGGCCTTCCTGGAGCCTTTCTTTTCCTACATGACAAACAAAAAAGAACATATAGTGTGCTATAATGATTCTCTAGTAGAAGAGCATACAACAGAACAAGAATATGATAGTATACATACTGCAGTTTGGTTCAGATGTAGGAATATAATAGTATACAGTGGGTTGAAAAGTACCTTTTTTATGCCATTTAGAGCACATTTTGCAGAGGTCTGTCTATGGCCTAATTCACCACACCTTTTGCACTTCACCTGCCATTTTCCTTTTCCTTTCTTCTTTTCAAGGCAACCAAGTATCCTGTTCTTCCTCTGTCTCCCAATACCTCGTTTCTTCAATGGTGGGAGTACCCTGAAGCGAAGATTAACTTTGGGCCACTGTGATTTGTCTGTTAAAGGATGAATTTCTCCAGCATATGCAAGCTGGAAACTCCTAAGTGAGAAGTAATGGTGTAGGTATTGCTCCATATTGTGATTCCTTTGTGTAGTTATGATATGAAGGCTAATGCATGGGGCATGGTTTGCCAGATACTTGCCATTCTCTGCATGTACACTCATGTCTTTTAAGGTCCACCACATGTCTTAGCACTTCCAAGTCATCACTAATCTCACTTACTTCAGCAGTGTCCTTAGAACCAAATCTGACCCTTAAGTGGTTCAAATTCCTAGTTATAGCATTTAGCTGTTGAACCACAACAGGAAGCATTACTCTAGTCATCCTCTCACCGATCCTCCTCCTCCTACCATACAACTCCATAGTTTTCACTCTTATACTATCAGCTAACACGATGATTGGCAAGTCTTTGAGATCTTTTATCCAGCTATTCCATGACTCTGCAAGATTATTAGTAATGTAGTCACACTTGATTTCTTCACTGAACTTGCTCCTCATCCATATCATGGAATGGTATTTAGCTAACCACGGCATGACTTCAGGGATTACTTCTTTTATCTTGTCCATGTAATAGGCGAACCTATCTTCTCTGTAGACTCTTGCAGCAAGGTACATGTTACTATATATTGGGCCATGAATTTTTTTCACAAAGTTGTCCATTAAATGCCTAAATCATTCCCTATGCTTTGCCGAAGGATACACAGTCCTCACTGCTGTCTCTAGCCCCTTGCAAGCATCTGAGCTAATAGCCAATTTAGGTGGTTCACCTATTGCCTTGTGTAGCTGTCGCATGAACCAAGTCCAATTGTCCGTTGTCTCTGACTGAAAGAATCCAAAGGCTACTGGATACATCCAATTGTGCGCATCCAAAGATGTGGCCGAGGCTAAGTGACCATTCCATCTACCATTCAGAGACTGTCGAATCGATGCTCAGGTATGGACGACACCCATTCAAAAACCCATCTATACTGGCTTTGAAACAATAGAAAAATCTATGAAAGTACAGCTCATCTCCATCACCATCCAATTCAATCTTTACAATGCTTCCAGAGTTTCTAAGCTCTACCTCCACTTTGAATCTATACATCACAAAACTTTCTTCCCATGTGCCAAAAATTGTCTCTATTGCCTTTTGCCTACCCTTCCACACTGATGAGTACCCAATGACCGCATTATATTTTTTTCAAGCTCCTCTTTCAACTCCTTGGGGCCTATGTTTGGATTCAGCTTTATAAAAGGGGCTGCCTTCTCTGTAACCCATTTGTAGCCAGCCAATCTTGACCTTACTCTTTCTGTAGATGCACACTAGTGGTCAACCTTGTTAACACTTACCAACACATAACCATTACCATAGTTAGGTAAATTTAGCATATGCAAAACATAGTAAGCAATGCAAATTAAACACAAGGCCACACACCCTGACAGACTGTCCATCCCGCATCAATCTTGCCACAATGGCCCATCCACACCCCTCCGCTCTGCATGAACCCCTGAATCGGTCAGACTCAGCTTTGTCCGCCTCGAACAAGCAAGGGTTGATTAATTCATCCTCTAGGTACCATACTTTTAGATTTGTTCTACACATAATTCTGAGAGCTTTAATACCAACTTTATATAATTTAACCTATGTCCATTTTATTAAAAAAAACGATCTTTTAGTTTATTACAGCTCATGCAATGCTATAAACAGATTTGGAATTTCATTTTTTTAAAAAAGAAGAGATCTAGTTTGTTATTACCTAATGACACTTGTGAAAGAAGGTGGAAATACTCATGTTACTTATATATCATCTCATCTGACTGTTAGCCTAATTCTCCATCAGATTATACACAGTTCACACACATACTCTCTCACACATATAAAACAATCGCATAGAATTTGACAACCATATAGATAAAATTTCAGGAAACTGAAATGGTTATAATTTTGTACGAAGACTTGCATAATTGTATATAAATCTCACAGGTAGTTACTGATTTAGACCATCAACATTATCAATTGAACTAATGTGAGATCACTGTCTTGGTGACAACCTAGCAGTCTTTTGATATTATAAAGCACTGTGAATCACTTCTAATGATGGTATAAAACAAAACATTTTAACAGTTTTAGCAATCTTTCAATAAGGAGAAAACAATGTAGCACCCTTCTAATCCACTATCAATCACATGAACCACTTCATTTTGGCAACACAGTTACAACATGATAGGGCATATTCTTCCCCTCATTCTTTCCCTCGATTCTGATTCTGCAACCCTAACCGTAGGCATAATAAAACATGACAAGATAATCCATGAGAAAATGAGGGGGGAAAAACAGATCAACTCAAATCAAGAATGCTTTGCCAAGAAATGTCACCTTCTTTCTAGATCTTGGTCCGAGGTAAAGATGGAGAGAAGAGGGATCCGACGGGGGGAGGGAAGGGGAGGCCGCAGTGTAGGGGAAGAAGCGGAGCTGCCAGCGCCAGGAAGAAGGGGAGGTGGAGCGGAAGTGAAAAGGGGGGCGGCGGGCAGGGGAAGGGGCGGTGGTGGCGATGCCGGAAGGAGAGGAGATGGCGGCGGGCGGCGGTAGGGGCGGCACCGAGAAGAAGGGGAGGCGGCGGCGTGGAAGTAGGTGCGGCAGGCTGGGGAAGGGGCGGTGGTGGCGGCGCCTGGGAGAAGAGGAGGCGGCGGCGGGTAGGGGAAGGGGCGGTGGTGGCGGCGCCGGGAAGAAGAGGTGGCCGCGTATACGGAGGATTCGATGGGAGAGCTGGGACGAGCGCATTTCTTCTTTTCGTAACGGACAGAGCGGACCACCCTGGAACACTAGGGACGGACAGACGTATGCTACTTAAGCCAACCAAACAAAAAACGTGGTTGTGCTGGACAGGATCATCCGGGACTGCTAAACCAAACACACCCTTAGCCCTCCATCTCACGAGGATCAAATCCTAGCCTCAGAACCTCCATTTGCCCACGATCCCTCCCGCCGCCCCCCATTCTCCCAGCCCACGATCCCCTTCCCCTTCTCGCGCGGTTCTCCTCCTCCACCGCACACGAGTAAGTAACGAGTCTCGGAGCGCCTCCTCCACCGCGCGGTTCTCATCATCCTCGGCCATCTCTCGGAGCGCCATTGGTCCTCCTCCCGCCATCACCTTCATCGCTAACTGCCGGCGCCTCTCCTAGCCTTGAACGGATCCGGCCGTTCCCGGCCCGGCGATGCCTCCCCCTCCCTCTCCGGCGCCGTCCCTCGCTCGCCTATCGCTGGTCGCCGTTGTTGGTTAACTGCCACGGCACACTGCTGGTTCCCCTCCCCAAGTTGTCTCCGCCCTGCCCTGAGTCGCCTTCAGCCCTCCTCCCAAGCCTGCCTGTTGCCGGCCGCCGGCCTCGCCTCTCCGCCTCGGGCCACCGCCGCCTCCTCCTCCCGGCCCAGATCCGGTCACGAGGGTCCTAGCGTGGCTGCATCCGGCGACGACCGCCCGCGTCCTGCCGGCGCCTCCATCCCTGCAGCCTCACCGGCAGCTAGGTAATCTTGGATGTTCTATTCATGGGAGAAAGGCTCGTGCTTGTTGATGTGGATGGCTTGAGAACAAGAAGAAGAAGGATATACATGCTTTAATGCCAAACTGTGCTTCTACTGATCCTACTACTTTCAGCGGTGTTGAATTGCAACAATGGTAATCCCGCAACCATCTTTCAAGTACTTAATGTTAGCGTGTATGCTAATCCTGCCTATTGGTTATATGTCAATAAATATATCTTGGCTAGCTTAATCTCTTATAGTGCTAATGACTGGATTTGTTCCAGTTGCTGCCGCCTGTTTCTGAGCACTCTTCCTGCCGATCCCCATCCAGCCCTCTTCCTGCCGAACTCTGTTTGGGCCAGTTTCTTGATGTTTGTTTCTGATCATGCAATTGCTATTTTTATTGCCTTTAAACAGGTGCTGAACGCAGGGGATGACATGATTGTTGTTGAGCACTTGGAAGAGGATTCTGATGGCAAGGCTATCCTGAAAGCACGGCGCTTTGCTGGATCAATGAGCGCCTTTTTCAGAGCAGGTGGAATGGTCTACATGGAGTACTGATGCTGCCTCCGTCCAACTGCTTTTAATTTTTCACCTTTGATTTCGTGATCTTAATTTACTCAATGATCACCTGTGACCTGTTCATACAGCACTGGGAAGGGGAAGGGTGGAGCTCCCAAGAAGCCTAAGGACCCTTCGAAGAGGCATTACCTGTTTAACAAAGGATGAAAACGATTAAGAGGCATTACCTGCTTAAGTATCCTTCTCTTCTAATTTTATTTTCTTCTTGATTGTATTCAAAGATCAGCAGTTCACGGTGCTTGTGAATACTTCTGGTGTCTTATCATTCTTGAAAATTCTGTCTTTTTTCCCATGAATTTTTTTTTGTTCATATTTAGTTTCTCCCAATTGCTATCCTCGCAGTTCCTGTATTTTTTACATAGATTTTTGTAGAATCAAAACTAAATATTTTTGTTATACTTGAGCATGTATGTGTATTCTCTGATATTGAGAAAATAGAAATCATTGTATTGTTACCTGAATTTGTTGAATTTTACTCTTAGCTTCTTAAATGATCCAAAGAGGGAATCATGTTCCAGTTCATTAGGTCTGAGGTTTGCTTTCTGTGCTTGTTCAATTGCGCAAATGCTAGCTACAACCTACTTGTGTTAAAGGAGGTCTGGAACCTGTTGGAGTGCTGCACTCATGCTATATGTGTTCACTTATGCTGCTTAATCATTTTCATACTTTAGTATTACAACTCCGGAGCATAGAAAATGTTTTTTCAATATTTAGGTTTTCAACCAAGTTAACCTCAACCGCCGGTGTGCTATTTACATCTCTGATTTTCTTTTATAAAGGATGTGCTACACAACCTTCATAATGTGTGCCACTGCAAAATATACATTTGGCTTTATATGTGCCTATCGTAAGTTGAGTATGTAATGCCAGCCATGTATGAGTGAGTGTTATTTTAAACCTTAGGAAAAAACTTATGCTGTAAGCACTCTTCAGTTTTAATCAATAGTAATATTTAGTATTTACTTATATAGAGGCAATGCAAGTCTGTATATAAATCAGGATATAGGATTATAATTATTTGGTTGTATATAAATCAGGCCACATAGTCTGTTGTAACTAAGTTCAATCTGAATCTGAAATTTTTTTCCAAGTTCCCACATCATTCTAGATTGTGCTTCTTTGTAAGGTTGTCTCACCCCACCTCCCCACATAAATTCACTGTCCGGGTAGCCCCGTTGACAATCATGGAAAACTTGGCCCATAAAGAGAAAGAATTTGTGGGCATTTTAGTCAAACAATTTTAGAAAGACTTAATAATGGCATGTTTGAAGCGATTCACACTTCGCATATAATGACATATGATGCCTTTTCAATTTATAATGGCAATTTCTAATACTATGACAATTAATAATAGCATGAATGCAATTAACCCTTCCGAACAACTTTTTTTAAGAACATACCTATATTGAAAGCCTTGAAACTTAGAACTTTAAATAAGCAATGATCTAGGTGCCTAACACATATCTCCCGTTACATGCATGATTTATTACTTTTGTGACACAACAGAGTTTTCAGTTCACAGAAATGTCATTATAAAGTAGGATATCAACATAATCCATTATAAAGTGCTACTGAAATGCAATCATCGACATTTGTGCCCATTCCTCTTCATCAATTTTACTTCAAATTTGTCATCTCTTTCCTCCTTTCTCTTCTTTTCTTCTCCTTCCACACAATTCATATGAGCGCCATTGAGCCTCCTCATGTTGCAGCGAGCGAGAGAGGAATAGGAGAGAGGGAATGGGGGAAGGGAGCAAGAAAATGACACGAGGGCAATCGATCTAAAATGGCATTTCTCTATAGAATCTTACTTTACATTGACTTGCTTATGGATATCGACTTAATTTGTAGTGGCATTTCCATGAATGGAGAACTCTGCAGTGGTATGGATGTAATTTACCTGATACATAACACACCTACCGGTATAAGCTTATACAGTAGTTACCAAGTATATAGGTGCGCTCGCGTATATATGTGTGTATATATTATGTGCTCCCTTTCTCTCCCAATCCACTACTCCTGTATAATATTCTCTTAATTAAATGAAATCCGCTATGTTTTATGATGCAGTGTCCACACGCCAGACCATGATCTCGGAGCAATCGGAATTTGGTATTCCCCTTGACTTGTTGTAGTCCTCCGCCACCAAACGTTGCACGAACTTGACAGAGTCCTGCAAATATTGATCTTCCATAAGAAAGCGTGATTTCTACAGTAGTTAATTATGTTATCATACCACCTGCTGCAATATAACCAAAGCTGCAGATTAACAGAAGACTTGAAATAACCCTCACATCTCCGGCCTATACGGTTCGAGGTTACATCAACAGATTATTTGATTTTTTAACTCTTTTGAGTTTTTGACGTGGTTTCTTTAAAATCTTGAAGTAAAAAGTAGACATCTCAAATCAGATTTCTCTTTTGAAGGCCACGCATCCAAATTTCAAAGTTTGATTAGTTTGAGCGTACAATTGATGATTTCCCTGCGGAGAACGCCCTTATACAGCCAAATTATGTTAGTCCAATTTTTATGTTTGCCAGCTAACCCAATTAATTAACCTAATATTGCTTGACTGATCAAAAGACTGAACTTATTCCCATTTTTGGCGGATAACATTAAACAGAAACTAGAAGGAAAATATGATTGACTGATTAACTTAATCTTGATCAACCTATGGGTGTTTGTTGGGTTAAACTTGTAACCACACTCTTAACCTTAAACTTACTGTAGCCTTTCCATGATTTATATAAGAGCAATGAATAATTTAACCCTGACTACCAAATAGTAAACAACTGAATTAAACTTGTCACAGATGAAAGAACAAACTGAACACGACACAAAAATGTTGTCGTCCCTTAAAATAGTTCTTTTTCATGCATGGAACCGATAGACCAGAACAAGTGACTAGCAATTAATCACTTTGAATACACGTTATCCTTTTTATATTCTTTTGTATATCGTAATGGGTTAACCTATAAAACTTATTGGTCTAATCCTTAATGGGCTTAATCCTTTCCTTTTAGTTTCCAAACTCTCCCGTGCTTGGCCAATCCTATTCGAAGCCCAAATCATAGGCTAGTGTAATACTAACCTGTGAGCTGTCGGGCTCGGAGGTGGGAAAGCGGTCCCACCTGTCAGGGTGCCAGAGGATCGAGCTGCTCACGGCGAAGCCACGGACATCCATCTCCGGAGGCCTCGCTCTCACCGTCGGCGAAGTAGCAGCCGCCGCACCGACCACGCCGGCCGCTTCTGCCAGCTCCGTCAAGAACCATCCGGTCACCTGCGCTGGCGCCGGCGATCCTTCTCCTCCGCCGCACACTGGCCCTTCCACCACCACCTTGCGCTCGTACTGCGACACCGTGGCCATCGGCCACACGCCAAATGTCCTGCGTGATGCATGGTGATGGTGGGCCATTTGCCCATTTCCTTTTCAGCGCAAGCAGGCAGTAGCAGAAGACAACCAACAAGATCGAATTACCTAATAACAAAAAGATACCAGAAGCTTACGAGCGAGATATACGCTAATACCAGTCGACATATACTACGCTACAGTGGCTGATCCAGAATAAAACTTCAGGGTGCCCGAGCGTTATTAAGCTAGTTATAGATCGTGCATTCTTAAGAAACAACGCAAATTTCAGTGCAACTTGGTTTAAAAAATTAAATTTTGCTTGCATGTCTACCTCATTTTTTAATAGAATTAGTGAGAAATTTTTTATATTTTCTAAAATCCATAAAATTATGATGATATTAAATAAAAATATTTGCAACAGGATTTTTTATTTTTGAAATCGGCTTCATTCATTTCATTTTTTTATTACGTAGGTACCTATTTTTCTATCGATGTAGTGATATTTTTTCGTATTTTTTATAAAACTTATAAATTTATTTAGACATTAAATGTAACTAATTGTAGTAGAAATAACCTTTTTACTTTTTTTTTTATTTTCTATAAGTCCTTAATAATAATATGTACGGAGTATAAGCTAAGAATTGGATCCATTGTGAAAAAAGGGAAACAAAATGCAGCAAGCAGCATGCGTCCTTCATGATTAAGGTGAAAAAAAAAGGAAAAAAGGGCAACGATACAAAGGTAGGAATTTTACTTGAGACCTGAAATATACGTGAAGATGCTCTCACCAATGAGCTACTTGCAGCTTCAAATTTTGATGAAACATATTTTATTCTTAATACTTTGTTACCATCCATATATCATATTACTACTTTTCCCAAAAATTGAGGGGGAGCATGGGCAACCAAAGGAATACCATTAAAATGTATAATCATGCAAAATTTGAACAAATTTCACTAAATTGAATATATATGTCGAAAGTTCCAAGTCATGCCTATTTTTTAACAAAATTTGTACAATTTTGCGATTTTAGCTCTAACGAGAAACACTGGTCCAAATTCTAATAAATATTGATATAATTGCTTATATTTTGCTCGGAATATCAGTAACCCTACATTAACATTGTTTCCAATCCATCGGTTTTAATTTTTTTATTTCTAATTTTCACTAAACTAACTGAGATATAGGTAAACAATTTATTGGAATTTCTAAATTTAATAAATAATAATATTGGACGTCGATGCAAAATTATAACTTTGATCGATACATATTTGCAACCGAAGGAATACCATTAAAATGTATAATCTTGCAAAATTTGAACAAATTTCACTGAATTGAGTATATATGTCGAAAGTTCCAAATCATGCATAATTTTGAACAAAATTTGTACAATTTAATTTTGTGATTTTAGCTCTGACGAGAACTACCGGTCCAAATTCTAACAAATATTGATATAATTGCTCATATTTTGCTCGGAATATCAGTACCCGACATAAACATTGTTTCCAATCCAGCGATTTTTATTTTTTTATTTCTAATTTTCACAAAATCTAACTAAGATAAAGGTAAATTTTTTTTTGGAATTTCGAAAATTTTTTGGCCAGTGGAAAAGGCCATCTCCAGTATTATTCTAAATTGGAAATTCAATCGACTACTTATTTACTATTCCCACTCTTTTTTGTTCGTGATCGGAACATGCCCTGGTATTTGGGCAAACCCACCATTATATAGATGCCCTCGACTGAATTGCAAAGTTGCAAACCCTGTGCATCATGTGCATGTAGGTAGTACTGGCTAGAAGAGCTTGCATGCGATGGTGGCCCCGTTGGTTAATTAGTAGCTAAATAGGTCGAGTGGCCGAGCGACGGTGGGCAATTAATCGGCCCGTCGGGCCGGGTCGGGTCGGTTCAGGCGACTGACATTAATTGAAATGGCAAATGAACCAAACCAATCATTCTACCCCTTGCCGACACATTCGTGAACTACACCACAGCTAGCTAGGTTTCGCCTCACATGCCTGCTACACACACACCAGTGGAGTGGAGCACTGCCAGGGCCAAGCGTAGGCTACTGGCTCGCACTGTTAGCATGCAGTCATGCTGATGCATGCACCGTCCAGCTGCATGGCCTGCCATCCCTCCCGGCCAAGCCACCGTTTGAGCATTAAAAAACCGGACGGCTTACCCGATAATCCTAAAAACTAAAGGCTAAAAGCATCCAACGGCCCTTCTACATCTCTCATATAAAATATTGTTGGTGTCTCTTCTATCTAGAGATGGCAGAAAAAACCTATAATTATCCAACCCGATGAGCATGGGTATAAGTCGGAACATATACTTGTGGGATTTTCGTGTTTAGTTACCCAAATAACTCGGGTTCGGGTACGGGTTCAATTTCGTACACATGGGTTCCCATGGGTTACCCGAATTCTTAATAGACATGTGATTCCATATTTATTATATATATAAGCTGAGAAATAAACCCTTGCCCCCAAACACCCCACAGACCACAGCTAGCCCCTACCCCATGGCCCTGCCCCTTGGCCCATCCACCTCCGGTCCTCCGCCTGGGTGACGGCGCCGCCCCGCTTCTCCGCCTCCACCCCGCCGGTGGCCCAGCGCCGGCCTGCCCTTCCGCATGTCGGCGCCGCTTCGCCCTTCGACCTCCACCCCGACGGCGCCGCGTCGCCCCTCACCTCCCCACGCTGGCGCTGACCAGCCCCTACGGCCAACAGCGCCACGTCGCCCCTCCACCTCGACCTCGACGTTTCGTGCCACCCCTAACCTCCTCACCCCGGCGTAGCGTCGCCCTTTCCTCTCTACTTCGACGGTGCCGCCCCATCCCTCGCCTCCACACACCGGCGCCTTATTGCCCCTGCCACCTCCACCGCGCCGGCGTTGCCCTGCCCCTTTGCCTCCACACGGGTGCCCCCTTCCTTGTCCCTTTCCTCCAGATCCAAATCTATATTTCGGGTTTTGGGTACCCATTGGGTTTTGGGTACCAAGCAGGTTCGGGTATGGGTGCGTGTTTGTGTCCGAGACAAATTTCGGGTTACGGTTTGGGTCAGCTATTCGGATTTCGGGTTCGGGTTGAACAGAGCTGTACCCGGAGATACTCACTCGATTGTCATCCCTAACTCTATCCATCAATCTAAAAATCCTTAACAATTTACACTACACTATAAAAGATCCTTTCCTCTAACAGCCCCTCTATATCTGCTACAATATTATGGAGGGACTGGTGGGAATGCTCTACCTGAGAAAACCATACAGCTGATTGTTTTTTAAACCGTCGTGGCGGAATGATTTGCGAGACATGCATGCTGGAGGTGCCGCGCTCCCTCCCTTCTTTACGGCCTAGATGACCTCTCAGCTCTAAAATATTAAAACATAATCAAAATGGTTGAGCTGAATGAATTTGTTGGATGAGATTAAATTTTAACCGTGTTGGATAGATTTTTGAATATCATTTTCAAAACTGATCTGCTTATTTTATATTATTTTTAACAGCTTTTAGAGGCGGCTAATTAATCGATAAAAGCTAGACTTTGAAAGACGAAACGTTTAACTTATTGGCTTAATCATTAAGCTTAAACTTATGTTCAAATGAACATGCCGTGAATAAAAAATGAGAGATCCCTGAACTATACAAGTGGTCGCAACTCGCAAGAACACTGTAAATCGAGAACAGTGGCCATGGCCGTTTGGACGTATGGAGAAACCAGCAAATATGCAGTTAAATTCCTACATTCGAAAGAGCCTGGGCTAGACTGTCCTTGATAAGCAGCTACCTGTTTGAGTACCAGTGCCTGACCCTGACGTTCCACCGACACTGACACTGTAGCAACAGTGCAGTACATGCATGGACCTGGGTCTACTCGGGTGATTGATGGACCGCTATGTGCGTGCGCGCATGTGGCCAACGTCCATCCGCAACGAAGTAAACGAGACAATCTAGCAAAGTAGACTGCGAATGGCCCGGTGGTACGTGTACTGCATGCCTGGTCTCCGGTGGCGACATGCATCCACGGCGTCATTTCAACTTAATTGACAACCCATGATGAGTAATATTTTTTGCTAATCCTAGGCGGCTAAAATTTATTAACTATCCATAAATTAAAATTGCATCGTCACAACACTAAAGTAGAAATTTCATGTATATAAATGTGCTAAATTTCCACGATCGATGCTAAGTAATATGTACACTAGTGATTAGTATTGACCATATGATTCACGGCAATAGCATTACTGAGTAACAAACCAAGCATTACTAATCGAGTTACGTTGTTGATGGCATTACTTAAAGGCTAAATGCACGGCCGGAGGTACGTACGTATATGGTATACCTGATCTCCCTGAGTTGCTGGAAGAAGCGGAGGTCGAATACGTCGCCAAGCCCCGCGAAGAGGAGCACGCCGGCGAGGCGGTGACGCTGGACGTGCCCCAGTGCCACGTTCCGCTGGTGGTGCCGCTCCTCGCCGGGGTCCGAGAAGTTCTCCCCGTACGTCAGGTGCCGGTACGCCACCCCGGTGCGGCGCAGCAGCAGTGCCGTCGCCGCCGCCTCCCGCGCCGGCTCCACCACCAGCCACACCACCGGCGGCGCCACCAGCCGCAGCGTGTGCGCCGTGCGTATCAGCCCCGCCGCCCGCCGCTCCTCCTCCCACAGCTCCGTCGCCGTCACCACCACCATCAGCTGCGGCTGCTGCGGCGGCGGCGCCGCCGCCGACGGACGCCAGCTTAGCATCTGCAGGTGGCTCTGGTTGATGGCGCCCACCGCGTGCAGCGCGCGGAAGACGTGGGTGGTGGCGGCGCGGGAGGCGGTGGTGGTCCAGTCGGAGACGGCGGACGGCGGGGTGAAGCCGCCGGCGAAGACGCCAGCGAGGAAGCAGAGCGAGGAGTGCAGCATCATCCTCCTCAGCAGCAATGGCCGCTTCGTCCTCGCGGCCTTCGTGCCGCCGGCACTGGCAGATCGATTCTTGGGCGACGCCATGAACGATGGATGTTGCGGCTAGCTTAGAGATGCAAGTGGAAGCTGTGGACTTGTGGGGAAGTGGCTGCAGCTTGTCGGTAGATGCGTCTGCTTCCTGCATCGCATTTGCATGGTTTAACGGCGAGTACAGCGGCAGTGACGAGCAGTGGTAGTGGACAAATTGACGGCGCGCGCGTCTGATCAGGCTGGCCCGGTCGGCCCGGCAGATTAAACGGGCCGTGCTCTACGGGCACGACACGGAACGTTAGGTGTTTTGTCGTGCGGGCCCCGGAGCTACTAGCGGGCCCATTGGGTGAAAGTATTATTCGCCTATAAATATCGAGTTTGCTTTTGAAAGCTCTCGGCCGATTTCAACTTACTTGTGTCGTCATTGTCTTCTTTCTCTTCTGCAGCAATCGCCGCTACCGTGCTCCTCTGGCCAGGGTCAGGGTTTAGATTAGGGATAGGGTTCCTAGCGCCTTGGGCCCCATTGAGAGAGGTGGTTGGGGGGGGGGGGGGGGGGGGGGGGTACGAAGTTATTACGCGGGGAGGCAGGGGAAAAGAGAGAAGGGAGAGAGATTTAGACTGTTGGATCTTGATGCAGTAACTCATAAATTGACTAACATATAAAAATAATCAAGCAACTTACATGATGTCAGATCTGGAAGTTTTGCTATATTGTTGAGATGCTTTGCAGGTAATAGTGTTTATAAAAACTTTGACGGTACTAGTTCAAACAAATTTGAGATCATAGCAGCCAAAACATTGGATCGAAATATGGACTTGGATATTTTTTGAAATTAATCTATGGCCTATTCAAAAATATTGTATGGCGGACGTCTTAAAATCAAACATTTTATGGGAAGATTTTCACTGGACACGGGTCGACATCATTACGGAACTTTTTAAAAAAATCACAAAACCTTGGAAAATAAATACGGAACCTAAACAAATATACTTGTGAAATATGGGCGAACCCTGATGAACTTTGGATGAAAAGTGCATAAATATGGAAATGGTACCAATGAAACTTCAAAAAATACAGTTGAAACTTTCGTCCGTACTATCAAACTTGAGTCACTAAAGCGAAAGTATAAATTTGTGCCGGTTCAAAACCTGTCATCTGAGCCAATTTTTGAACTAGCAAAAAGAGGCACATATGACCATTTTGATGTGACACAAAAATGTTATTTTTACCGGTTCTAGTCAATAACTTGGAACCTTGGAAAATAAATACGAAACCTAGACAAATATTAATGGGAAACATGGACGAACCCTAATAATGTTTAGATGAATAACTGCTGAAACTTGAAAAGGATATTGATAAAACATCAAATAATACTAATGAAACTTAGGTCAGTGTTGTCGAAACTTGAGTCACCACACCACAAAGGCATATTTATGTCGCTTCAATACCGATCATCTGTGTCAGTTTTCGAACCGACACAAATAAAGAGGTGCAAATGATCGTTTTGAACCAAGTTCTATCCACAAACCGGCACATATGATTCTTTTTATAGAAAAATATTTTTTTGCACCCGATATCATATCCCTACCACCTACCAACCCCTTATCCACATTTAGCACACTAGTTCACTTCAAATTCAAATGCTTCCTTCCTTACGAAATCGAACTCAAATCTCCTCACTCCAACCTTACCCTTCTATTGTAACAGGGGACACCCACCCTCTACAAATCAGGAGGAGGCAAACCAGTGATGGGACAGCGGAGCAAAGATGGAGCGGTCCTCGCCCCTTTGAGTGATGTGAAGCGAATCATGGACGGTGACCACCCGGAGGAGGCCCCGGGTGTGGTAAAGGCGGTTCAGAGATGGTGTTTACCCTGATAGACGAAGCTACAATGTACTAAGCCCAAGCCGCGTGGGAAGGAAGGTTCCTTAGGCAGCAAGAAGGCTAGGGGACAACAAGTACGGTCTGCAGCAAGCGCCGGAAATCGTATCGCGTCGAAGAAGGATATGCACGCTGGCCGTAGCAACCAGGTCCCCCTGTATTCCCTTTTGTAACCCTACTTTAGCTAAGATGGTGGGGGTACTTAGGTCTTTGCCCTGGCTCTGAGGGTGTTTTTCCCTTGGCACCCTTGCCAAAGGGAGCAGGTCAGGGGCCAAGAAGTCTTTTTCCAGAAAATACTTTTAAGTGCAAGTGACCTTGTGTGATTTTGGTGATTAATGAAATACACATTTAATGACAAAGTTTGGTTTAATGTTTGTTTAATGTCGCACATCAAATATGCTTGTTTCTATAAAACTAATAAACACATCCTATTTTAAGGAAAATCATATATAACAAGTGGACAAGCTATTCATTATAAAAGGTATGTAATTTCTTTATGTATGTACATGTTATTGGTTATTTAGATTTATGCTTGTCATATTATGACATATATGATCATAAATATATTATAAACATGTTGCTTACTATACAAGATTTTTTAATTATATGCCATGTATTCGTAATCATTTTAGTCGGTGCCCTAGATAAACTTTACTGTCTTTAAATGGCTTTGTGTATGAAGGTTTTTCATGAATATTCTCACATGCACTTGATTTAGGGAAGTTTAATCTAGATTAGTTCACAACTTCTCTCTTGCTATAAATATGAATTTGTACTTGTGTAAGCCATGAATATATTCTCATGTGCATTATTAACTGAAGTTGTGTTTATGAAATCAACTCTAGTGCATATAAATCAAACACATATTCATCATGATGCACTTAGTAGAGACCTTTCTTGTGCCAAATGTTTATATTTATATTGTGCTTTTTTATATGAAACACTTGAACAATTAATCGCTCACTAATATCAAACTAATATATTGAGCTTTTGTTCTAATGTATTTCATGAGTGATTTCGAAAGAATTAGGTCCTATGAGTTTGTGTTATGACCAATGTACATTGAATGATGATGGTTAAGTTGAGGTCAAGGGGACAACAATGTCACCAAGTGTTGAGGACTAAGTTAAGAACGATTTGGCAGGATAATCGTCGAGGAGGATGATCGAGTCAAAGTAGAATGGGACAAGAGTCTCGTGATGTGAATCATGTTAAAGTTGACAAGATGAAGGTGTCATCAATCATTTGGTGAATTTCATCATGCACAATGCATGAAAGGTGCTCAATACTAAGAACATCGTTGAACCTCAAAATGAAGATATAAGACGACAAGTTGTTTCTCCTAAACTTGTATGGTTTTATTTATAAGTTGAGTCTAAGGATTGCCGTAATATTATGAAGCATGCAACGTCGAATGGCTTAGATATTCTCAGGTGCTCAAGTGATCAATTATTGTGAGAGATTGAGGGAGAGAAGTATTGGTGGTGTCAGAAAGTGAGAGTTTTTGGTCTCTTGTGGCTTCCATTGTGGTTGCTTCTCCTATACTTTGGGATTTGGGTAGTGAGACCTCGTGTGTTTAGTAGCCCTGTTTTTAGCTTTTCATAGAGCCCAAGATAATCGAAATCGGAGTAAAAAGTTACGCCCATTTCCATCAGGGGCTGTGTGTTGTGTATCGGACTATATCCGATATATCAGACTAACCGATTGTTGGTCCGATTCACCCCTTTCCGTCTCGCAGAACACAAAAATATCAGACTATCCAATATTTGTATTGGACTATCCGATATGTATTTGACCTTTTGTTGTTGTATCCGATCTGAACCACTCTGGATCTCTTTAGAATAAGTTTTCTACTCGTTGCTCCAAGTTTCTCACTCATTCATATCGGACTATCTAACATGTAATATCGAACTATCCGATAGGTGTCTGACTCTAATGGCTAGTTGCTGGGTGAGGCTATTTATTACCTCCCTCCTCCCCATGTTAGGGGGTTACCTTCCACACTATTTTGAGCAGATCATTCAACCAACCTAGGGCTTCTTACCTTCTCCACTCTAGATCTAAGTGATCGTCTTTATGAAAACAGTTGGAGAGGGTGTGGGTGCTAAGAGAGAGGAAGTCGATTTTGAGCACTTGAGTTCATCTCCAAGTACATCTTTGTGTGAATTTGTTAGTCTTCTAGGTTGAGGACTCCTAGACTATTAGGAGTCAACCATGAGCCATCGATGCTTTGTGTGGCGAGCAGTGCGAGTTTGTGAAGGCCGATTCCGCCTTCAGAAGGGAAGAGATTAAGGAGTAAAACCGAGGGGTCTTGGTGCGACCTCGGCGAGGAAAGGGTTGAAAGAGACCCGGGTTCAAGTACGACCGAGCCTACCTCAACGAGGACGTAGGATCCCCTCAAGGTTCCAAACTTGCGATAAATTTTGAGTCTCCATTTCAATCATGGTTTCACTGAAAGGATCTAGTTGGCCTAGAGCGGGGTGAATAGGCAACTTTTAAAACATTTGAATTAAAGTTCAGGCCTTTAGCAGTTTGTTACCCAAATTAAGTAGCAAATCCTAGGCTAATAAGAGAACAAAAAAACAACGGAAGAATAAACAAGATGCAAGACCCAAAAGTAAACTAGAGGAATTAAATGCAGGGAATAAGAAAGGGACACAGTAATTTTTGACTGAGGTTCGAAGTCCTCCTCCTACTCCCCATTGAGGCAAGCCCTTCACCAAGGACCGGCTCCCTCTCAAGCCTGCAGCGTCATTTCACTCTTGGTTGCTTTTCACCCCTCTGATTCCACAATCACCATTGGCAAGCTCTTCAAGAATACCTCCACCAAGCCGTCTGGGATTGATAATCTAAGAGTAACAAGCTTCATATCATCACTCAAATGGACAATAGACTCTCAATCAGATCAGGATACTTTTGGAGCAATTGAAATGTTGGGCCTTTTTATAACAATTTTGGTGTAGTTGAAGAACAGGGCTCAAGTGCTGGCTGATAGGTATGAGAATGATATTCTAAGGCCAAAGCTCACTCTTGGAAAGAAAGTTCTGCGTCCTTTTATAGGCTAAGAGGAAGATATTCGTCGTTTGAAAGTAATCCTAGCAGTTAATAATATGACAAATTTTTTTTTGCAAAAGCACTGTCTAATTTACATTAGCAATGGACATAATTCAACGACAGGAATATTTGAACAGAGAAAATTCAGTTTGCGGCGGACAGAAGTTCAGAATAACACTTCACATGACGGACTGTTCGGCGCAAACGTCGTTTTGTTTGCTTGGGAAGCTATTAAAATTTAGTTGGAATAGACAAGTCTAGCGCAGACAACAATCTTTCTGGATCGAACGAAATGAGATTGATTTGCACCCAAGTTTATGTCAGACTGTCCAGCGTGAACTAGGATTTTTCTGTAAGCGCCGCCGGACATAACGCATGGCATAGGACAAGATTGTCTAGCATTAATTTGAATGTTTCTGGTGGAACACGGACGAAAAGATATGTGTCCGGTGTGAACTAAGAACCTACTGGAGAAACACCGGGCATAAAGAAAAGGATAGTTAATGTCTTGTCCCGCGTTAACTTAAAACTTTATAGTAAAGAGAATGGCTAAGACTTTTTAAGATTAGGTTGCTACAATATATTTTTATGTGATTGAAAAAGCTATTACCCAAATAAGTAATAACGTGAAACCCCCCTTAATAGTACGGTAAAGAACAAAAAACTAGCTACAAGCTTGAAACCTCTCCCAAGTTTAAACTAGCACAAAATGTCCTTAATCTTGTCTTTGAGCTTGATGCCACACTAACAAGGAGACCACCCACAAACTTGAGCCTAATTGCTCTAAAGTGGGTCCAATTAGAATTTTTTGAGGTCATCATCACCAAAACCCTTTAATAATTAACCACTCAAAAAATTGGGGGGCCTAGTAGGCAAACCTTGTTGTTCCAGCAGGTAAAAATTATTGTTTCAGTAGGCAAACCTTCTTGTTCTAGTAGGCATTTCTTTTTAGGGAGAATTATGTTTTTGCCTGGTTTTGAAACCTAATTGTGATTTTGCCCCTCATTTTTTCTGGATTGTGATTTTACCCCTGTTTTTTCTTATTGAACTAGCCGTTTGCCCTCATTTTCAACTCCGTTAACATAAGACCACCAACCTATGTGAAAAAGAAAAACCCTAGCGGCGGAGGCAAGCCGGCGGAGCGGGCGGCGCAGGCGGGCGACACGGCGAGTGGTGCGGTAGGGCAGGCGGGTGACGTTGCGGCGAGCCGTGCAAGCCGGCCGTGGCGTGGGGAGGTGAAAATTTTTCAATGCTGATGTATAATGTCACTGTGAAATACTAGTACATGTGAGCTATCATGTCATTATTAAAATATTTTGAATAATATGTACTCGAAGCAAGGAAAAATCATAATGTACTAATAAAAATGAGGGTAAATATGAAAAAAAAATGTGTCATTGACGCCGTTAAGTACACTTAACGGAAGAGGGGTAAAAGTGGTCTTCAATTTGAAAAGGTAAGGGCAAAATCACAATCTGAAAAAAATAAGGGCAAAATCACAATTAGCTCTCAAAAGAAGGGTAAGAACACAATTGCCCCAAAAAATTAAGAATAACATAAAAAATTCAGAAAAAACATAAAAAATTAGAGAAATCATAAAAAATTCGAAGAAATCATAAAAATTCAGAAAAAATCATAAAAATTACAAAAAATCATAAATAATTCAGGGAAATCATAAAAAAATTTAGAGAAATCATAAAAACTCAAAAAAATCATTAAAAATTCAAAAAAATCATAAAAACTCAAAAAAATTTAGAAAAATCAGGAAAAACTCAGAAAAAATAAAAAAATTCAGCAAATCATAAAAAAATTCAGAGAAATCATAAAAAATTAGAAAAATCATAAAAAAAACTCAGAAAAATAATAAAAAAATTAGAAAATCATAAAACATTCAGAAAATCATAAATAATAATCAAACACGCCTGCTCCCTGCGTTGACGAGCTACATGCATGCACTGATTGCACTTGATTCGGCGAAATCGATGGATGTTAGCACTCGAAACAGTCGATCCCTACATACGAACTGTACATTCATACTTGCCCAAGTATCTTCACAGGGCGCGCGTGAGCCTCCGTTTGGTTGGCTTCAACACATACTGTATATGGCATGCCATGAATGCATTTTTATTATTTTTCTAAGTTTTTTATGATTTTTCTAAATTTTTTATGATTTTTCTGAGTTTTTATGATTTTCCTGAATTTATGATTTTTCTGATTTTTTTTTGATTTTTTTGATTTTTTATGATTTTTCTGAGTTTTTTATGATTTCTCTGTTTTTTTATGATTTCTCTGAATTTTTTAAAGATTTTTCTTAATTTTTTATGATTTTTATGAATTTTTTTATTAATTTTTATGAATTTTTATGATTTCTCTGAAATTGTTTTATGATTTCTCTGAATTTTTTATGATTTTTCCAAATTTTTTATGATTTTTCTGAATTTTTATGATTTCTTTGAATTTTTTTTATGATTTCTCTGAATTTTTTATGATTTTTCTAATTTTTTATGATTTTTTTGAATTTTTTAGGTTATTCATTTTTTCCTGCTTTTTAATGCCACGTCAGCGCCGCGTCGACGCCACGTCATCATTCAGCGGTGGATACAACGGTCCAGGGCCTGTGGTGCAAACGGTGCCAACTTCGAGGGGCCGGCAGAGTAATTTACAACTTCCGGGGGCTAAGTGAAACAAGGTGCCAACTTCCGGGGGCTACAGTGCAATTTACTCTTGCTCTAAAGTGGGTCCAATTAGAATTTTTTGAGGTCATCATCACCAGAACCCTTTAATAATTAACCACTCAACACTACTAGAAATCTAACTTTTGCCGAGTGTGAAGAACAATTACCTGCAAACCTTCGATAAAAGTTAAGGTGGCCGACGGTGCATACTTTCCCTAGTGTTAGAAAAAAAGGTCGGCTATTAAATGCTTAACCGAGAGGGTGCAACAATATCCGACGGTTTTTAGGAAACCCTTGGCCAACGGTAGAACTAAAACTCTCAGCCATCTAAATGAATAGCCGACGGTTAAAAGAAAACCCTTAGTCATTCAAGGGAATGACCGACGGTTGAAATAAAAATCTCAGTCATTCATGGTGATGGCCGACAGTTAAAATAAAACCCTCGGCCATTTGAGAGAACCCTCGGCCATTCAAGGAATGACCGAAGGTTTAAAGCAAAACACTCGACCATTGTATACAAAATAATAGGAGTTAAAAAGGAATGCATGTACAATTTTAAACAACAAGTGTGTGAGGTTAGTTGGCTAGGTGGGAGAGTTTTATTCAATAGGTCATGGGTTCTAATCCTATACAACACACATTTATAATTAACTTGATTTAATGGGAAAAATGATGTCAAAGTTCAAGTATGTATAGAGAGGTTCATCCTGATAGAAAAATATTTTTCCTATTTCATCCGTTAAATTTTTTCATATTTATTCCACCACATTTCCCTAGTGTTTACCATTTCCGTCGGTGTGTTAAAACTGCTCACTCATACTTTTCTCAAGTGTTCTCTATTTCCGACGATAAGTTAAAGTCACTTATCCATGCATTTTCTGAGTGCTTCAGAAACTGTCGCTAAATTCATTCTCGAGGGTTTTGTCGGTAATTGCACGAATTACCCACCATTGGTGGCTGAGGGGAAGTTACCGACGGTATACGCTCGGCCATATACATGTCTTACGGTATTTTCTAATGGCCGACAGTATTTGCACACTCGGTAAAGTTAGAATTCTAGTAGTGCAAAAAATTGGGGGGCCAAGATGCTACAATCTCCTCCTTTTTGTGATTGATGACAATATACTTTCCACAAAACAAAGTTAGTTCCAAGCACAGATAATATTGCAAGAAGAGAAACACAACAAAGGAACTCCCCCTTAAACTGACACAGGGTTTAAACAACAATAAGAAGTTCAAGTTCAACAGAAATCCTCCAACTTAAGACTAACAAAGCCTAACTAAGCCAACACTAAGGCAAACTAAGATATTAAGAGCTTTTTCTCCCCCTTTGGCATCAAGCACCATAAAGAAAGGAATTAAATTAATGGCGCTTGGAGAAAGTCCTCTTAAGGCCTTGGTCAGATTGGACATTTTGGAACTTGGCCATAGAGAGTCACTGCCCAAAATAGATGAGAAATCAACTGAATCACCTTTTTGCTTGAAATATGAGGCTTCCACAGCTTGATCATGCCATGTTGGCTCAGAGTTTTCTTCAATGGTCCACTGATGAAAGTCTTGTTGAGGCTGATGTAGACTTGAGCCAATATCATGAAGTTCAGAATCAGTTACAGCCTGTTCCCTTCTCACTTGTTGCTCATACTCATTTTGCCTTTTGTACAGATCTCTTATGCCTTCATCTTGATGTTGAAGAGTGGCTAAGATATTCTCTTGAGAAGGTGCCATTCTAGAGTTACAAAAAGTCTCAAAGGCTGACTAATGTTGAGCGTTTTAATCATAAATTTCTCTGGTGCATTGATAAACCAAGTTCTGGATATCTTGACTGTGATTGTCAATATTAACTACAACACTATCCAATCTTGTGTGAGTGGAATAATTCTTATTGTGCACATCCTCAAGGCACTTGGCATTAGCTTCTTGCATATTCTTCAGATAGTCCATTTTGGAGAAGATACGGCCTTGAGAATCAAACAACTTTCTCTGCATGCTTCTGACTTATTTGAACTCCTCATCATACTTGTCCTGAATACTATTAATAGTGGTGTGAAGCCCATGAACTTGAGTATCCAAGTTATCCACTGTAGAAGTTAATCCTTGAATCTGAGTTCTCCGGTTGTCAAATAGTGAGGAGAAATGCTTTCATCCCTGAATATGATGATCTTGAGGCATTTGTGCAATTGGATGAATTGGAATCTCTTGGTGAGTAGAAAACTCATGGTGTGACTGAGAATATGCTGGGGGTACACAGTGAGAATGCAAAGGTTCAGTTCATGTAGGTCTTGAGTCCCATGCTTCACCATCATGCTGCCTAGGGCTGAAATGAAGCATTTGACCTTCAGTAAACCGGGCAGCAGCAGCTAGCTCTCTCAGTCTATCTATTTGCTCAATGTAAGATGGTGCTCTAACGTCAGTTTGAGATGCACCATTTCCACTCATCCTTTTAGCAGTACTTGATCTAGTGTGCACTACTTGAGTGTGAAAAGGACCGAGATGATGCCTAGAAGGGGTGAATAGGCGTGACACCAAATTCAAACTTCAGCTGCACTAGGAGGAAGGTTCGGACTGTCCGTGACACCGCTCGGACAGTCCGGGGTCAACTATGAAGATTTTGCCCCCAAATCTCATAAAACGTCCTGCACCACTCAAACAACAAGAATACCAAAAGCAATATCACAGGAACACAGGAGAGGTCTCCCTCAAGCACAAGATAGTAAATAAAGTAGATCTTGCAAGAGAGAAAACTCAAACCAAATGTGAAGTGAGTCACGAGGAGTTTTATCCTGAAGTTTGGATCTTTGAGGAGATCCTACTCTCCGTTGAGGTAGGCTCAACAACGTAGAGCCCGAGTCCCACTTGACTCTATTCCTCTCGGATTTGTGCCAAAGCACTCACCAAATATCACCTTGATTCCTTTCCTTGCGGAGTCACACCTTCACAAACGATCCGAGGCCAACCACACCGCTTCGGTGGCTCACGGCGACGCCTAGCCGTATAGGAGTCCCTAACCTCCAAGAGTAACAAATCCACTGAGAAATCACTTACTTGGAGGTGACCAAGGTACTCACGAGATAGACCAAGCACAGATCTAACACCAATCTAGCTTCTCCACCCTCAAATCAATCTCACAAGATGCACTACGAGGGGAGATGCTTTTAGGGTTCTTGGGTGAGAGAGAGAGTGAAAATGAATTTGAGTTATGCGCACAGTGGTACTCTGCTGGGAGCAGCGGAATGGGTATATATAGCTCCGCCAGATCTAGCCTTTAGGGTACATTAAGTGAAATTAGGACTGTCCGTGACACCCTTCGGATAGTCCGAGGTAAGCTGTGAATAGTGACCCAAACAAATGTTATATTTGGGATCTGGAGGGTATGTGGATAAGAGAAATGAACTCAGAATCTCCAGATGTGATTAAGTGATTCGAACTATCCGAAGATCTCCCGGATAGTCCGGTAAATCGAATAAATCAGGACAGAGAGCTTAACTGGAGGGTACCTCGGACAGTTCGACTTTCGGACAGTCCGGACCAAAACTTCGGACAGTCCGGTAATTCAACTAATTCAAGATAGAGAGCACGTCTGGAGGGTGCCTCGGACAGTCCAAGCCAGGGCACGGACAGTCCGAACATAAAAAAGTATTTTGGGCTTGGAAATAATGGGAATCTATTGGGTGACTAAGATTTGACCTAAGATCATCTTTTGAGCACGAGTCACCTTTTACTAGATTTCTCGTCGAATCCCTCTTTATAGTACGGCCGTCCTTAGACGCAATAAAATAAAGATTAAAAATAAATAATAATTGAGCTTCCAATTGAATAATTCTTCAAGTTCTTCGATAATTCTTCATACATATGATTTCCAATCTAAATATCTGTCCACAACTCAACTAATTGATTAGTAGGAGTCTTTAGTAGTTTGCATCAATCACCAAAACAAAATTAGGGGCCTAGATGTCTTTTCAGAGTGTCTTCACTAGAGATATGCTCTTGAGGAGATAGGTGATATTCATTACCTTGAGTTGCAAATGCCATAGGAGGGCCTTGAGGATAGGAATGGCTTGGAGCACTGAGAGGACTGTAAGGATGAATCAGATGATAAGAGCTTGAATATTGAGCCTCATCTGCTTTAATGTGCTCCTCATTGCCACTATTTTCAGCTTCTCCATCACTAGATTCTTCCACTGTTCTTGGAGGGTGAACTGGGTAAATGCCTTTAGCATTTTTAACTACATCTCCAAGATTCTTCCACTGTTCTCTAAGACTACGGACCATACCGCCCTTCGGTTTGGAGGAGTTGGCCTCAGAGCCTCACGCTTCTTCCTCGCCGTGATCCCTCCAATAGTCTTTGAAGAATCGAGACATGGAGCGGCACACATGGGCTAGGATAGGAGGAAGATTGGGCAACTCTCCAAAGGAGCGGGGCGAAGCATAAAGAGAACAGTGGACACAAAATGCTTCGACGCAGAGGCAAGGGGAGCGATAGCACTAGAAACAATGGCTGTGGAAAGAAACGTGCAATAATGGGGTTGAGTTTCGGGTCCCTCTTATAGGCACAAGGGGGAAATCCGAACCGTTGGATCCGGCTGCGGAAGGAGCAAAGAGGTGCCACTCGCATCCCTAGAGGCAAACCAACATGACTGTGCCTCATGATGGGTGTCAGAGCCCCTCCCGGTTGAGCTATTGTGAGCCGGCGCATTCTGCTTCGGATGCGCGGGTATGTGGTCAATTTCTCATTTTCATCTAACTGTTTGCCATAGAACGATGCGACGTAGGTCTCGGAGAAGTGGTTCGCTGCCCCCCTCGCCCCCCCTCCCCCACTTCCAAGGGGGATGGTGCCTCGCAATAGAAAGACCTGCATGGCCAAGAACATGGCAGAGTAGGACCGTGACCATGAAGTTCTCCTGTTGTAGCAGGGGACACCCACCCCCGCAAACAAGGAGGTGGTGAATCAGTCTTGGGACAGCGGAGTGAAGATGGGGCAAACCTCGCCCCTTCGGTAGAGGAAAAGGCGGATGAGGGACAGTGACCACCCAGAGGAGGCCCCAGGCAAGGCAAAGACGGTTCGGGGATAGTACTTACCAAACATGTTAAGTTCAAGCCGCAAGGGTAGACAGGTTCTTTAGGCAGCAAGAAGGCTAGGGGACAACGAGTATGGTCTGCAGTAGGTGTTTGGGATTGTATCACGTGGCTGAACGATATGCAAGCTAGTCGTAACAACCAGGTCCCCTGTAATCCCTTTTGTAACCCTGCTTTAGCTGAGATGGTGGGGGTACTTAGGTCTTTGCCCTGAGTCCAAGGGTGTTTTTCCCTTGGCACCCTCGCCAAAGGAAGCAGGTTAGGGGCCAAGAAGCCTTTTTCTAGAAAAGACTTCTCTACTCTTGCTTTGTCCCTAAATGGAGGGGTTGTATCGTAAAATACAAAAATGGCCTCCGCACTACAAATAGGGGGCTCCTAGGATAATAAAGGTCAAGCTACAATTTTCGGCCTAGCTACTTTGCCTAAACTTAGCTTCCCTAAACTGCATCGCGCGCCTCACTTAGGTGCTCCGCAAGATAGCCACCTAGAAATCTATTGTCTAGATCGGGCCAACGACACATTCGAATCATCCCACGCCCATGTCATGTTCTAATTAGAATAAGATTTGCATCCTTTTGGCCTATATATTTTAAATCTCTAAACAAAATTTTATGAAGCAAATGACATTAAATAGAAAAGTTTTCGACTACAAAGATGTGAAACTCATCAATGAATATAATTTTCATGTTAATTTATTTTTAATTCGACTTATTTGAATAAATTATAAATGCACTATCATTGTAGCGGTTATTTAGGCATATATGTGGCTCCAAATGAAATAATGTCAACTGCAATGTTGTAGATCTTGTTTAGAGCTACAATTTACATACAAAGTTTGTTTTCTTTGAACTCATTTAAAAATGTTATAATTCTAAAGACCTAGAATTTCTAAAAATACACATCTATGATGATTCGTGGCTAGAACCGATATAGATTAATGAGTATTTGTCTCCGTTCTAAGCATGAACCGACAAAAAAAAAACATCTGTGTCGTTTCTAGACACAAACGAACATAAAAAAATTAAATTATTTATGTTGACTCGTGACTAGAACCAGGATAGATGTATCTGCACGTGTTGTAACAACAAACTTGCACAAATACTCACTCATTTGTACCGATTATTGGCCAAAACCATCGTAGAAGTGCTTGTCCTACGCCGCTATGAACCAGCACAAGGTGATTGGTGCCGGTTCGTAATGCACCGACGCAAATAAACCAACATATAAAAGGATTATTGGTGTAGTGAGTGCACTCAAACTTGGCTAAGTACTAATGAAAAATAGAAAAATTATTGATGAATCTTGCACAATTTACCGATAAAACTTGATAAATAAACCAATTACACATGGCTACCTATTATTGAAACTTGAAAAATAATTAAGGAAATCTAGGTAACCTACCGATGAAGCTTAAAGAAGAACCCGTGAAACTTTATAATATACGAATGAATTTAACCCTACATGTTTGACTATCGTTCCAAAATTCACCCGTGCAAACAAGAAGTTCCTGATCAAAATCAAGTTTCAATAAGTAAAACATCAAGTTTCACACATATATTGCTTAAGATCCATATACAAATGGAGGATGGACATCCAAAAACAGAAAAAAAAGAGGTTTCATGAGAATAGAAGCAAACATACACATGCAAAAACTAAGTTTTTTGTTCGGATCTGACAAGCCCCACGAAATGCTCGCTCGATTCAAGCACCAAAATAATCTCCGGGACAATGCCATTATTAGAAGACCATGGAGAGAGAGATAAGGATAGAGAGGGAAGGAGGGAGAGGGGAGCTAAGTTGTGCCAATCGCGCGACGGCGCGAGCAGCCAGCGATAGTCATGGAGGAGCATGTAGCGAGAGGGCACAACAAGCGGTGGGCGGGGCAAAGCAACGATGGGAGAGTGGCGTGTTGAGCGAAAGAAACAGCGAGTAGCTAACACCGAATACGTACACGCGGACATGGGAGCATTATAAAATAGAATTACGAGGGAAACAACTTTCATTCTAGCCGTGTGGCATCGATCGACACGAGGTGCAACGCAGCGCTCGAGGCACGCACGCGCTGGTGTGTGCACTACTGCAGATCGGGGTAAGCCAAGCGGTTCGTAAGGCCTGTGCAAGCGGTTTTAAAACCGCTTGCAGGCAACCGCGACTGATGCTCGAGGGGCATCACAAGCGGCTCTGCCCCTCTGCAAGCGGTTCGAAGGGCGATGGCACGAACGGGCCTGTAGGCCACGTGAGGCTCTCTGCAAGCGGTTGGAGCCACGAACCGCTTGCAGAGAGCATCTCCGCAAGCGGTTGAATAACCGCACAATAAAACAGAGATGTAGCAGCAAACAAGTGCTACATTAGTTAATAACATGTGCTATATTAGTTAATAAGGTAATTAGAGTACGGGGAAGGAACATCCTAAAGCATCCCCAGCTGACCCTGCATCAACCCAACCTGTCAAAACACTGTAGCGACGCAAATTCAAACTGCAGGCATAGAACAGTGCAGAGCAAGAAACAAAGCAAAGGAGCCGGGCGGGCAACTGCATGATGCAGGCCCTTGATAGGGGGCCTGCTGCTCATGCTCTAAAGCATAAAGATAGCAAATCAAAAGATTGGAATATCCGACCCTAACAACGGAACTTTCGGTGAATTTAGGGTTTAAAAAATAGAGTGCTCGGAAACTTGAAAACTCGGACTATCCAACAGATATGAGAACTACCGGTAGAAAATACCGAATATTTTGATTGTAGGATCGTAGGCGCTAAATACCCCTAATTAGAGAAAGCAAATCGATGGAAGTAGATACTCATGCAAGATTAGAGAAACATTACCAGAGACGCACACGTTTCATAATGCAGTTTGGCATCTGCCTACGTCTGCGGGGCAATGATTCCGGACGCTCCTCCCCAATCAAATCATTTTACAAAGAAATACAAATCTGCTCTGGTATGAGTTACCTTGCTCTGCAACAGCTCCTGGCTACGACTCACCCGATGTCTACTGCCCTGTTACAACTTTTGCAAGCCTAACCCACCCCTCGCTCATCTGCCTCTCTTCCCTGAACAAATCTCTTCTAATTTTCCTCTAATCTCTCTTTAATCTTCTTTAAACACCTCTGAATTCCCTAATTTTTGTAGCCGTCATTAACATGTGGAAACCCTAACACTCCTCCTTATCCCGACCTTCTTGGGTCCCTTAAATAGTGAAAATAACTTGAATCCGTCTCAGGCTCAACTTCTATTCCAACTCGGCCTGCTGGGTTCCCACCTGGGCCGGCCCGCCGCTGCCTCGCAGCCGCACGAGCCTGGGCCGCACCCCCACCTGGGCTGCCTGGCCTTCCGCTGGCCTCCTGTGCGCATGCACAGTGCACATGCATACACGCACGGCCTCCCTCCTGGACACAAGTGCACATGCATGCATACACTGCACAGCACACACTTTTCTTTTCTTTTTTTCTTCTATTTCTCCTCTTCTTCTTCTTCTTCTTCTTCTTCTTCTTCTTCTTCCTACAAAATCAATCATATATATACACACACAAACACACACACATACAAATCTCACCAAAAATCATTAGTCCAAGGTTAGTCCAAATAAATCATAAATCATCCCAAATCGTCATCCAAAATTATCTTTTCTTTCAAAAATATTTAAATAAATTGGAAAATCATCTCATCACACAATATTAAAATATTCACTCAACATTTATACTAACCAGAATCAGAGACAGGGTACCCAAAATCCTACGAAGCCGGACATTACGTAAGACACCAGAACTTTTGATATATGTACCACTTCCAATGCCAAATGAGTGAAGAACCCCATTCAAGATGTCATGTGTTTGGTGTGTCACACACATAGGAAAATTTATCCTTTGAGCACTTCACAAATCTAAAAGATATTTTTCATCACATGCTTCTCAATAGTACGATTATCCTTAGTGCAACGCCAGCAGGATATCTATATTTTGTTCTCTATATCCTTTCTCTAGATCACTATTTGTTCCCTATATTTCAATTCTCTCCAGCAAATTCTCTATCCTCAAAAAGATATAGAGATTCTCTAGGAAGACTCTAAATATAGAAACTCAGGAGGGAGTCTCTAAATTTAGAGACTGAGATAGAGACTCTGCTATAACGCTATAGAGACTGATATTGTCCGCAATAGTGTTTTAGAGACTCTCTTAGCGAATATCCTAGCAATGCTCTTAGGCTCAAATGAAAAATGAAAACTACCGGTCTAGTGTTCACTGAATGTGGTCTACTTTACTTGTTTTGAGGGGTCCATGATGCTTTCATATGTCTTACCATCGAGATTAATCCAGCTCATAAATTAACTTTATTGAATGCATTAGTTCCTTTATCATTTGTTATTGATCACCAAAATCCATTAGGGGTGCTAGATGTACTTTCAATTCGAAAGTACATGAGTTTCTATGTAGGGTATGCCTACATATGGAGGCTTAACCTAGCACTTAAGGAATGAAGTTAGGAATATGGAAGGTTTGGATTTATCTTAGAGGAGCCAGAGATGCATTCGGCAAGGACTTCGCAACGTAGCCAGCTTAGCCATAGTTATCCTACATATTAAACACTATATATACATCATGTATTATATCTTGTAGGACATCTTACGGCACCTTATATCATCTAGGTCATCATCTCATAACCTATAGAGACAATGTATTAGATCATCTCTGACCTCTCGATCACGATTCGAGGCTCTCAATGACCTCGTGTTGAAATTGCCATTGAACTCCATCATCTTGACAGTAAACAAGGTTGGAAGTGTGGCTATTATCTCCACCACGAAGGGAACGGATAGGGGTAAAATATCATGTTTCTATGTATTGTGTGTGTGATGTTCTAAAGCTGAAGTCCGTGCGAGGAAGGGTATTGTCCGTCCATCAATCAACAAATAATCTCGGTAAGGACCTGATTTTCATGCATTTACAGTTACAGATGGCACCGTCCATGGGGACTGGTGATCATCCTTCGTTGTGATGATCCTTGGTGATGCCTAAATCACAATCAATGTCATGCAGGTAAGGCTATCGAGAGTGCTTACCCGACAACGATGGCGCCTGAATACCGATCGGCGGTGTTGTCGGGAGTGTTGCCTAGTGATTGTGGTACATGAGCATCGCCATGATTCTCGGTATAAGAAAAATGGTTTAGAATTCGACTGGTAATCTATGGTCTACTATCTACGCGAAGCATACGCATAGGCACAAGACCGACAAGTTTGACGAGCCCGCCAGTGTGAGCAGCCCACCTTCAAAATGGTGCTCAGGTCACATGTGGACTCCATTTTCAAAGTTCTATCGGTCCATGAAAAACTAAGAACATAAGCTTTCCAACACATAGTTTCACTACTATATAAAGTCCTTTTGGATCAACGATAATAGTCAAAAACAAGATGGCAAATATAGATTATGTCAAGTGCTGTGTCGCCCAATATTGTTGCCAAAATGCTATCTTTATTCACCCTTAGCATGATCTCTGCTCCGGGGTGCGTTCCCTTCTGTCCCCGAGCAGGCTCAACACTCGGGACTAGTTTCATTTGCCTCGAGCCTGATCAAACCTACTGGGTTTGTTCACTTTGCTCCCCGAGTAGGCTCAACACTCGGGGACTATTTTCATTGGCCCTAATCATGACCTCCAATCTAGGACACGTTCCCTTCGGTCCCCCAGCACGATCTTTGCTTTGGAACATGATATTTTTGCTCGAGAAAGCTTTGCGCTCACAGATCGATTTGGTTCACTCCGACCATGGCCTATTGTTGGAGAGCATGTTCTGTTCCCAACGAGCAAGCTTTGCGATCAGTAATCGATTTGGTTTGCTTCAAGCAGTATCTTTGCTTGGAAGCATGTTAATTCCCCCACGAGCAAGCTTCGCACTCGTGGTTCAATTTGGATCGCTCAAGGCACGATCTTTGCTCGGGAGCACATTTGTTTCCCCTCTAGCAAGCTTTGTAATCTGCAATTGGTTTGGTTCACTCTAAACATGTCAACCCTCAATTTTAACTTACCTTGAGAGTCGGAATCCCATGCACCAGCTCCTGGATCGGTACACTAGTGCAGAAGATCACATAGCCGATAAAAACATAAATCTATTAAATAGAATCCCTGACTATTACATTTCATGTTATGCCCTTAGCCGGGTTTAGTAAGGTGGACAATACATGCCTCAATATACAAAACAAATATCAGAATTTGCAGCCATCACCAAAATATGTACCCAAAAGAATCTCTATCAGCTAAGTGTATTGCCACAACCGGAGCAACCCTTAAAACCCGTCAGGTCCACCGAAGTCCTATCCATCGTCTTCATGGCACTCGTACGGATCCTCCTCAAGACCCTCGTCTAAAGAAAGTAATTAGACGAGGTCAGCGTCATCCAAACGCTGGCTAGTTAACACTTTCCTTAATGCACGTAGAGTTTAGCAGGCCTTATTTGGAGGGAAGGTTTATTTTACTTGCGTAAAGCCAGGTTTAATAAGATTTTGAAATCATCCTAACTAGCATAAACTAGAATTTGTCTTGTTTATATAATTCAGAGGTTTACCATCTTAATAAAGCACCTCAACCCAACTGATCAACCAACCATTCCAACCAACCCACAATAGACCAACTCTCGATCGAATACCCAAACCAGCTTGACTGATCACCCCGATTTTCCTCCTGTTGCCCCCAACATTTCCTAGATCATCCATCTTTCCAGTATTTGGAAATCCTGTTGTGGACCACACTTGCCATGGCATGCCCGCCTCGGTCTAGGGGGTTGCCAGCCCTCACTAGCCGACCGTCACCCTGGGGAAGTATGGCCTTTATCATCCTCGGTGATGACCCATGCCGATCCCTATCGAGAATGGTCCCAGAGGGCCTCCGCAGAGCGCTCACAGCTGGCGATCCAAAACCTGTACTCCGCGCAATTGCCACGCGTTGTGTTGGAACCATCCCTCAGATGGCAGCGATCTCCCCGCTATGCGTGTCACTCCGCGCTCCTCCTGGGTAAGCCCTAGCTAAGCACCAGGCACCATGTGCCTCAATCATCCGTTAGGATGTCCTCTAGGGACAACTCACCGATTAATATCTACTTCCACGGTCATCGACTGTACCACACTTAGACTATCCCAACCAAACGACCCAACCAGACTGACCTCCCACATAACCTTACCCTCAAACACAATCAGCCGAACATGCAACTAATAGCCCTAACTGTCATATGTAATATTATATTTGAATGAAAAGAATGAATGAGCGGTGAATATCGGTTCACCGTTCCGTGGCGATTAGCCGGAAAATTTTCTTAAGCCTAAGACAGTCTAAGCAAGTTTTACCCATTAGGTTGGGTTAAAGTGATTACCAGACTAATCATAGGCTAACAAGAGCAATTACAATCAATGCTGTCATTAAGGCTAAACTAATCAAGGGTAGGCATGTATAAATATTACATGATTAACAATTAGGTAGATTACAAAGCATGCATTTAAATAATAGCCAAAATAGTTAGCCGAAAACTAGGTAGTGAACATGATATTAGCGATGTTAATCCGCACTAGGGAAAGTTGCAGTCTCTCCCTAATACGGACAACATCTAAAGAGTAAGTGTTAACTCGCCTTGCTCAGGTAGATGGTCTTCCTCGGCGTCACCAAACCTCCCTTCGGGATTGCCTACGTCTAATCATACAATGAAACCAATAATTACTTAGTAATGCAAATAGAAATCATGATGCATGCACGACCTAGGCTTTACCCTTGACATTATTGCCTATAATCTGTTAACGAACATAATTCACATATAGTATGCCATGCATGCTCTAGTGCTCTATTAGGTAATAATGTTATTGTATATTGATATAGTTATCCCCAAAATATGATATTGTACGATATGGTCATAATAATGCGATTGGGGTTTATGGAACGACAAACGTTGATAGTACTTAATAATACGGCGTATGTTCAGAGTAAAGTTTATTGGAATGACAACATACTAGGTGCTCCCGAATATATGAGGTAATCCTAAGTTATATGTCATATTAATATATTTTCTAAAGTCAGCACCTAATTTAATTTAAAAAGGGTTTTTGCTAATCACTAGATGGTGCCTAGTGTTTAAATACTCCTATGAATATATTTAAACAAGAATATCATTTTAAAATTTTTATGACTAACATGACATGTATCTACCCCTTTTGATTTCCAATGAATTTTCAAGGTCAGATTCATTATTCAACATTACTAAAATCACCCAAGAATTGGTTTAACCATTTTCCCATATAGAAAAATCTAATATTTCGTCTAAATAGTGCCATTTCCAGTGCAGTGGTAGTTTTCATATTTTTATAAAATCAGAAATGGCCTAATGTATTTACCCAAATATTTCTAGAATTTTTGGGAGCCTTTAACTATTTTAAATAATTCACTATCTATTTCTACAATTATTTAAATGGTTAAATCGGTATAAAAAAGATAAATTCCACTGGGCCAACACAGTGAACGAGCTGGCCCAGCCTTAGATGTGGCCCACGGCCCATTCGCACGAGCGCCCGCGCCGGCCGGGGTTGGCTACGCCGAACGCGGCTTTCATGACGGCGCTTTCGCGCGAAGATGGCCCCTTCCCCCAGTGGCGCCTCCACTTAACCGGACAGGTGGGCCATGGACCCACTGTCAGCAACTCTATCCCTATTGGCTATGCACGCGCGCGAAGGGTTAAACCGATCCGTGGGTCCCACTCGTCCTGCGACATAACGTTTACGTCTCTGCAGGAATCTTTGCGCGGATCGGACGACACAGGGTCGTCGTCTTCGTCCAGCTCGGCGACGTGGCTCGGCGGTGACGGCAAAAGATGTGGCAGCGCTACGGTTACCTACTGGCCAAGAGCATTCATGTCCGGCATCTATAGCTCCTAAGGGTTCTATGACACTCGCGCCGAGGCCAGAGGTGGGTGAACGCGGCGGCGCAATGGCAGCGGCGGAGTCGAAGGCTCGCCGGCGATGCACGCGCACTCTACAGATCTACAGGCTACGGGATTGAATGGGGAGCATGAGGGGAGGATGTGGGTGCATACCGAGCTCAGGGACAGCACGCGGATGGGACGGAGGCGGCTGGCGTCGAGGAGCCCGTCGGTGGCCGAAATAGGGGTGGCGGCGACACATTGGCTCCGGGCACCTCCACTGAAATTAAGAGAGGGGAAAGCTTAGGAGTGGTTACAAGAAGCTCCGGGTGAGAGGAATCGAAGAAAGGCTCGCGGATTTGATGAAATTGCTTCAGCGCCGGCGGGGGAGCTCCTGGCTCTATAGGCGCGGGGCGTTGCTTCGGGCCCGAAGGCGCACTCATAGCAGCTCGGGAAGAGGGCAGTGGCGTGGCAGAAAGCGGGGCGGCCCGGCGCAGCAATGATGGCGAGTGCGGCGCGGGGCGCGGCCCAGAGCAGAGCAGGGTGACAACGCATGGGCCGAGCAGCGGGCAGGTCCACCGGGCAGAGAGAGAGGAAGAGAGAGAGAGAGGAGGGGAAATGGGGCGCACATGTCAGCACTAAATTTCAGCGAAATTTGAATTTAAACAGGTTTTGAATTTTGACCCAAAATTGGGCTGTTACAGAACATCACCTTCATTTTGTTGCATGTCCTTCGTTCCGGAGCATGTTCTTATCACGATGAGCAAGCTTTGCACTTGGGGACTAGCTTGGTCTGTTCTGATCACAATCTTATTTCAGGCGAAAGGCTACTTGAGTTGGACCTCACCGAAGAGGGACGAGATAAAGAATCTGCGAGGCCAACCACATACCTGCAAATCTTGATGGAGTTCGTCCAAGGACTTTGCGTGGGGACCTCGTTCTGCATCATCTATAGGGCTTGTCCAAAGCAAACAAGCTTCTTCCATGATGGGAGTCTATTCAAGGTCATCTCTACCTAGGAGCTATTCGTCTAGGTATGGAGGGCGGTCGTATCCTTAACAGCATCTAGAGCATCAGAACATCTGTATGTTTTAGGCTTACCTTTCTATATATTAACGGTATTTTCCTTACCAATCGATGCTTCGGTCTGCATTTTGATCCTTAGAAACCCTGGCTTTTTTGGATATCTACTGCTCGCATGCCCCTATCTAATTTATAATGTAATAAATTTGCCCGACCATTCACTTCTGAGTTTGATAGCACTTAGCATGCACACGAGCGCATCTATTTAAAGAACAAAAACCTAAACAACATGGTAAGCCAAAGCAATACACCACCAACAACAGAATCCTTCCCATCGTAAGTCGATTCTTATTGCAACGCACATTCTCTAAAAGCATCATCACCAGGTTCTCTAAAAGGTTTGCTAAAATAATATTGCATACAATCTCAATCTTTATAACGGTACAACAGAGTCTCTATCCCAATCTCTAAATACAGACTCCCTCTAGACTCTACAAAGAATCTTTATATCTTTTCGATTATAGTGACTCTATTGGAGATGATGAAAACATAGAAAATAAATATAGTTATTTAGAGAAGGGATATAGAGAACAAAATATATATATTCTGCTAGTGATGCTCTAACAGTATAGAGAACTACATTTGGATAAGATTTTGTCTCGCATGTTTCTATGTGACAAAGGACACGTTCGCAACCCAGGTTCATGACCTTAGCATCAGCAGGGATGGATAGGGGCGACCAGATGCATTTTCAAAAGTCACTTTCTGGGTTCCTGTACTCGCGCTTTCGTATGCAGGAAAATTAAAAAAAGAAGGATCATACCAAATGCGCGGGCGGTAATCAAGCAAGACTCTATTACTTCACCGCCAACTTTTACGTCAGCAACGATGTTTCCCAGCCATTCAAGCGTTCATGATCACTAGAGTATCCTCAAGCCATCGCCAAGTTTCATGAGGACTCCATAGGCAGAGCATAGTCTGAGAAGTCTGATCCATCCGCGAGTGCAATTCAGCCACTAGAAGCAGCATGACTTCAAATAGACGCCCAGTTTCGTTCACCCCAAGCACGACCTTAACTTTTGAGCATGTTCTTTTTCCCTCGAGTAAGCCTTGCGATTTAAGATTGATCTGATTTTCCACACTACTAGGGAAAAGAGCTTTCCAAGCGGTTCAAAAAAAAGGAACAAACTTCTATAAGCGGTTTAATAGCCTCAAAACAGTCTCAAGCCAGAAAATGACCTCTAGAACCGGTTGGGGACACAAACCGCTTAGAAGTGGTTCGTGTCCCCAACCGCTGCTATACTTCTACAAGCGGTCGGGAACACGAACCACTTAGGATGCTTGGCTTTACAAGCGGTTTAATAGCCCCAACCGCTTCTAGAGACTCATTTTTCGAATAGATAAAAGGAAAGCTCCCCCATTCTATAAGATAACGCGCGTGGGTGAGTTGGCTAGCTGGGTGAGGTGTGAGGCAAGACGTCAAGGGTTCAAATCCCACCTCCCCTAATATTTATTTGCCTTTTTACACTCTAATTACAAGCGGTTCTCTGAACCGCTTGTGATGCTCCGCAGAGTATCACAACCGGTTGCATACAAGCGGTTTTTGTAGGGGCCTTACCAACCGCTCAGGAACATGATCTTTTCCCTCTGGACAAGCTATGCGGTCGGGGATTGACATAGATTGCTATGAACACGATCTTCGCACAGGAGCATATGTTTTTGTTTCCCTCGAGCAAGCTTTATGATTGATGACTAATTTGGTTTGCTCCGAGCATGATATTCGCTCGAGAGCATATTTAACTCCCCTCGAGCAAGCTTTGTGCTCAAGGATTGACATGGTTTGCCTCGAGCATGATCTTTGCTCGGGAGCATGTTCTTTTCCCCTAGAACAAATTTTGAGCTCGATGATTTATATATGGTTCACCTCGAGAACGATCTTCCTCTGCGAGCATGTTCTTTTTTACTCGAGCAAGATTTGTGCTTGAGGATTGTTATGGTTCGCCCCAAGTAAATTGTTTCCTTATGAGTGTGTTCTTCTCACCTCAAGAAAGCTTAGCCCTCGGGTCTGTGCTAGTAGCCTTTTTTGCTCAAACATCCCCGGGTGCCTGATATGCACCTAGATGTGGCAGCTAGAGCCCATTGTACCTACAACTTCCCTCAGCATTTGATCCATGCCCAGGATACGACATCATGATTCCGTCTCACCTGTCATTTCCCTAGGCATCAGAGACATGCCTTAGATGCGACAATATGAGCCAATCTCACCTATCAATTCCCTACGCATCCGATCCATACACGATATGCGACAGCGTGAGCCCGTCTCACCTTTCAGTTCTATAGGGATCTGATCCATGCCCGGGATGCGGCAAGGTAAACCTGTCTTACCTATCAGTTTCCTAGGCATCTTATCCATACATAGGATGTAGCAGCATGGGCTAGCCTTACCTACTAGTTCCTTTTCCCTAAGCATTTGATCCAACCTTGGATGCAGTGGTGTGTTCTTCGCTACCGAGAATCCTGTCGGTGTTTGATACCAGACAGATTTGTCTTGTGGGAGATTTCGTAGTTCAGTCAGGGGGAATTTTCACCGCTAGCTCGCCTCAAGAACACACGCTCACAGGGGGACATCGGATTTACCCAGGTTCGAACCCCCGATGTGGGTAATAGTCCTACTCCTGCGAGAGTGGTATTTCTTCTGATCTGGAATGCTCTAGCTCGGGAGCTCTTACAGCGAGGAGTATGAGAATGGCTTGGGATCCAACCCCTTCTCTCTCTGCCCCCGCTCCCTTTTATACTGGAAGGGGCGGACAGCTGGTCAGAGAGAGAGAGAGAGAGAGAGAGAGAGAGTGAGAGAGTGTGTGGTGGGGTGGCCCACTGGACAGGCTGTGATCGCCGCGCCGCCCACTCGCTTCCACTGACGTCCACGCCTTAAATGGCTCCCATGGAGCGCCGGGTCGGACGAGACGCAGGGGCGCCTGACACAAGCGCCTCTCTGCCTCTGTCACTGCACAGTGATGGAATGATAGCAATAGGGTGCGCGATAGGTTACAGTACTAACCGCTATAGTCTGCGTGGGTACCTGCCAAGTGGGTCCGATGGCCACCTGCTCGGCTGGGCTGCCACGCGTCCTGCTCGGCCCGGCGCGGGGGTCTGGTTGCCCACTCTACGCCGAGCTGCCACGTGTCCTGCTCGGCGCGGCGCGGGGTCTGGTCGCCCACTCTACGCCGAGCTGCCTTGTGTTCTGCCTCTGCCTTGGCGTGGGGACCCCGGTACGTCGTGTACCGACAGTAGCCCCCGGGCCCACTTCGAGACGCAAAACATCGGTGCGGGAAAAAAGAAAAGTCTCACGCCGACGAAAGGCGAATCATGGTGGGCCCACCACCTTCTGCCGCTCCGTCTTCTTTTAATTGCTCCCGCGTTGGGAACCGCTGTTGCCGCCCGTGAGAAACAAGGAGGCAGGGCGAATTGTCAGATCGTGGGGGTCCCACGTACCCACTTGGGCAAGGAACCGCCTCCACACGCGCTGGACCTATAAAAAGGGGACTTGGGCGCTAGTGTGGTTTTACGCCAACTCCAGCGCTTCTGCACCTTAGCCTTCTTCTTCCTTGCTCCCAACACCCAAAAAATCCTTCACCACGCCGCCCCGCCGCCTCACTTCATCGCGCCGGCGCGTACCTTTTCCTCCCCCAATGGCCGGCATCCTTCCTCTATCGGCGCTGGATGAGGAGGAGATCCAAGTCCTCTAGAACATCACGCCGCACGGTGTCCTACGCCTCCGGGCAGGCACGGTGGCACCGCGCTGCCGGGCAGGGGAGATCATCACCTTCACCTGGCCGCTTATGGTGGGCCCCCGCCATACTCCCATTTCTTCTCCATGGTTCTTGGGTTATACGGAATCCAGTCGCTGCACCTTCCCCCCAACTCCATCATCCTCCTTTCCATCTTTGCCCACCTCTGGGAGATGTTCATGGGGGTAAGGCCCAACCTTCCTCTGTTCCGCCATTTCTTCGTCCTACATGCCCAACGGGGCGAAGGCGCCGTGGGGAGCAGCCACTTCCGCTCCCGCCCCGAAACTTCCAGATCCGTCATCGACATCGTCATTAGGAGCAGCTGGAAAGAACTGGAAGCAGTCCTGGCTCTACGTCAACGACGACAGTGGCCTGGATGACTTGGCGCTCCCCAAGGCGCCCGCTGTACCCAATGCCGAGACGTGGGAGACGGCTCCAGAGGATGCGCCTTGGCTGCGCACCATGGTCACCCGTGTCGAGGGACTTCGCCGTGGCAGACTCACTGGCACCCAGGTGATCACAGACTTCTTGGCACGGTGGCTCTGCCCACTGCGCCACCGGGAGCGCGCCGC
Organism: Raddia distichophylla; assembly: GCA_005191435.1. Taxonomy (NCBI): domain Eukaryota; kingdom Viridiplantae; phylum Streptophyta; class Magnoliopsida; order Poales; family Poaceae; genus Raddia; species Raddia distichophylla. Next base: position 711,471 of record SPJY01003962.1, read on the forward strand.
CTGGATGTACACGGGCGTCAGCGACTGCACCCGCCTTCACCTAGGACGTAAGCATTTTAACCATTGGCCTTGATTTTGTGTTTTGTTCTGGTCTTCTTGCTCTGATCTTCCTAAATCTGGTCTTTTGCTGTCTTCTGCAGCCGTGGGTGAGGTCTTGGACGACGTCCTTCACAACTGGGTTACGGGGTTAGTCCCGCAATCCTCCGTTGGTCGTCGCCGGCCCGCCGCGGTTATCCCTATATGCGAGTGGGCGCCGACGGACCACCTCGCACTTCTGGCTGAGATCCCGCCGATGGAGGCCACCGGACAGGATCTTGCGTAGGACAAGGTCGCCCGCTGCCAGCGCCCTCTCGTGCACCCTTGCGGCATGGTACTGCCTTAGGGTTTGCTGGTAACTTGCCGCCCGTAACACTGCTCTGTCACAGACCTCCTCCAGGAAGTTGACATCTTGCAGCCGGCGCTCTTCTTCATCCTCTTCATTGAACGCCGCCACCCGCGGTGATCCGAAGGAAAGCTCTGATGGAAGCACTGCCTCCGTTCCGTACACCAGCAAGAAAGGAGTTTCTCCCGTGGCTCAGCTCGGAGTGGTACGTCGTGCCCATAAAATCGTAGGAACTTCTTCAGCCCATCGCTTCCCGCGCTTTTGCAGCCGATCAAACGCCCTCGTCTTGAGTCCCTTGAGTACTTCGGCGTTGGCGCGCTACACTTGCCCATTGCTTCTAGGATGACCAACAGATACGAAGCAGAGCTTGGTGCCCATGCTCTCGCACCAATCTTGGAAGTCGGAGCTCCTGAATTGAGCGCCGTTGTCCGTGATGATGCGCTTGGTGATGCCGCATGAACTTCACAGCTGCTGCCGTGGTAATGGCCTAGATAGGAACGGCCTCAATCCACTTGGTGAATTTGTCAGCGGCGACGAACAGATGGGTGAAGCCCCCCGTAGCTCGAGGGCACGGTCCCAAGATATCCAGCCCCAGACCGCGAATGGCCAAGAGAGCGGAATGGTTTGCAGCGCCTGGGCTGGTCGGTGGATCTGCTTGGCAAAGAACCGGCACGCCTCGCATTTCCTCACCAGCTCGCAAGCATCGTGGAGGGCAGTGGGCCAAAAGAATCCCTGGCGGTGCACCTACCCAACCAGGGTGCGACTGCTCGCATGGCTCCTGCACACGCCTCCATGGATATCGGAGAGCACCTTGCTCCCCTCTTCCCAAGTGATGCACTTCAGAAGAATTCCGTTTCCACCCTGACGATATAGGTCCCCACCTATCAGGGCGTAGCGCTTGGCCCTCCGCGCAATCTTCTCGGCTGAGGCATCATCGTCAGGGACCATTTCGTCCCGCAGGAAGGCTAGGATCGGAGCCATCCAAGTACCCTCCTGGCCAAGAGTGGCGACCTCACGATGGCCGCCGATGTACTCCGCCTGGCCTGGCGTTTCCACCTTAACCACCTCAGCAGTTGTTCCACCTTCCCTCCCTGAACCGGAGGCTGAGGCAGCGATAGCGTCGCCCCCTCCAGATTCGGGGGCTGCGACGGACGGCGGCGGTTGTCTTTCTTCGAAGACTCCAGCCGGAATAGAGACTCGCGAGGAAGCGGGCTGCGAGAGAGCATCGGCGAGGTGATTGTCGCGCTTGGGGATGTGCTCGAAGCCTAGCCCCTCGAAGTGGCGCTCCATCTTGCGTACCTCCGCCAGGTATGCCGCCATGACGGGATCTGAACACTGGAACTCCTTCCGCGCCTAGTTGATGACGAGGAGAGAGTCGCCCTTGACCAGCAGACGCCGCACGCCCAAAGCGGACGCGGCGCGCAAGCCGACGAGCAAACCCTCGTACTAAGCTACATTGTTGGTGGCCTTGAAATCCAGAGTCACCGCATACTAGAGCTTATCCCCGGCTGGGGAGACCAACACCATCCTAGCCCCTGCGCCCTCGAGCTTGAAAGAACCATCGAAGAAAAAAATCCAGGGCGGGCGACTGGTAATGCTTTAGCTTCCGGAACGATGGAAGACCACTTGGCGACGAACTCCGCAAGGGCTTGACCCTTAATGGCGGTGCGGGGGGCGAACTTGAGGTCGAACTCCCCCAGCTCCATGGCCCATTTGGCGACGCGGCCTTCGGCTTCTCGGATGTGGATGATCCCCCTCAACGGGTACTCCGTGTATACCGTGATTTCCCGTCCTTGAAAGTAATGCCGCAGCTTCCTTGACGCAACCAGGACCACGTACAACATCTTCTGGTGCTAGGAGTACCTCGTCTCGGCATCATGGAGATCCTTGCTGAACATAGTAGACTGGCCTTTGGACGCCTTCCCTTTCCGCTACCAAAGCTGCGCTGACGACTTCGGGCATGGCCGCGATATACATCCAGAGCGGCTCTCCTGGCTCTGGCGCAACGAGCACCGGAGGGGAGGACAGGTACTTCTTCAAACCTTCAAAAGCTTTCTGCGCCTTCTCGTCCCACTCGAAATGATTCGTCTTCTTCAGCAGCTTGAACAAAGGCAGGCTTTTCTTCCCCAGACGAGCTATGAACCGACCCAAGGACGTCAAGCAGCCGGCGAGGCACTGCACCTGCTTCAGCCGAGTGGACGGTTTCATGTGCTCTATGGCGGCAATCTTGTCCGGATTTGCTTCAATGCCGCGGTGGGACACGAGAAAACCAAGCAGCTTGCCAAATGGGACGCCAAAGACGCACTTCTCCAGTTAATCTTGATGGAGTGCTTCTGTAGGTTAGCGAAAGTTTCTTCGAGATCGGTGATCAGCTCTTCGCTCTTCCTTTCCGGCCGATCTGCGGCCGATGCACAATGTGCATGGCTCGTTGATACGTCAGACCAGCATTCTTCAACCCAAAGGCCATCCGGGTGTAGCAATACACGCCCATTGGGGTTACTAAAGCAGTCTTCTCTTCGTCTTCTAACGCCATGCTAATCTGGTGGTACCCAGAGTACGCGTCCAGAAAGCACAGCGATTCGCATCCCGCCGTGGAGTCGATGATGAGATCGATGCGGGGGAGTGGGTACGGATCCTTCTTGCACGCCTTGTTGAGGTCGGTGAAATCCACACACATCCTCCAACGCCCGTTGGATTTCTTGATGAGCACGGGATTGGTGAGCCACTCCAGATGAGCGACCCTCCTGATGATGGCCGCGCTCAACGGCTTGTCCATTTCGTTGCGGATGGCCTCCTGCCACTCTAGCGACTGCCACCGGACCTTCTGCATGATCGGGCGCGCGCCAGAGCATGTAGCCAACCGGTGCTCAATCATCTCCCTAGGGACCCCAGTCATGTCGGACAGTTGCCAGGTGAACACGTCTGCGTTAGACTAGAGGAAGGTGATGAGCGCGCCTTCCTATTTGGCGC
>SPJY01003962.1:726826-825194 GCA_005191435.1 Raddia distichophylla
CGACGCGTGGTGGCATGCGACTGGGCAGCGGCGCGGCCAGTGGAGGAGCGACGCGTGGCGCGGCGGGGACGCAGGCGCGGGGACACGGGCGGGCGATGCGGCTGGCGGCGGGGCAGCCAGGTGTCGGGCGCTGGGAGGGGCGTGGCTCATGCGGCGGTGGGGCGCGGCTGACGAGGCTGCGGCGGCGAGGGCGACGGCGGCACGGCGGCCAACTCCGGCGAGTGATTCCGGGCGCAAATCTCCACCGATTTGGATGATATTGGTATCCATCTGGACCGCCTCGACGAGATCTACAACATGGCACCATCTAATCTTGAGTTTGGGAACGGCACAGAGATGGATCTGTAGAAAAGGGTTTCGGTGGGGAGGATTTTTGACGGCTAGGGTTTGGGACTTGAGGGATTTCGTGATGAGGACATGGGACGGGGGTCTTGGGGGTTTATATAGTGCCAAAGACGACTAGGGCTAGGCCTTGGGCTAAGAGGTGTTGGGTTAGGACTGGAATTCTAATCCGGGTAGAATTCAGATAGGCTGCGGGCTTGTTTATCAAGAAAATAGAGTTTCCTTCGCTGGATTGGGCTGAAATTTGGAGGGTAATTCGGATTAGGCTTTGAAAAGGTTCCCTCCAAATTTGAACACGAGATTCCCTCGCTCGCTCATTATTTTATTGGTTTGACGAGCTCCCGACAAAACGGCAAAACTTCGAGGAATCACGAGCTTGCTTTGGAATTTGGACATGAAATTTAGGGGGTTGCTTGATGATGGCTTCAAAGAATTACTGGAATTTTTCCAGAATTTTCCTGAAGGGTTTCCTAGGGTTTTGGCTTTAAACATAATTAAAGTAATTTAAACTAGGGTTTTGTATATAACAATTCCCTTTTATTTAATTTTAATTTTTTGAAAATACAAGTGACATACGACAAAATAGAGGATGTCACAGCTTAGTCTCTCGTGCGTGCTCCATCCTAAAAACATTCCGCATGCGGGGATGTCATGAATAGATCACAAATATGCGGCTCCATGCGAAAATGTGAATTAGTTTTCCTATCATATGTAATTGCCCCACATTCCAATAACTTTTCAAGCTCTTCAACCAAGGGCCTCATGAAAAAGTCTAGATTTGTTTCAGAATTTTTGGGACTAGGTACGATAAGGGATAGAAACCCTTCTTTATGTAGAATCGATGGTGGAAGGTTCAGAGGCATGGTGGCCAATAAGAATACGACGCGACATTCATATTGAAGGGCATGAACCCATCGGTTGCGATTGCAAGATGTACATTTCGTGGTTCCAATGCAAAATCAGGATGCCTCTGATCAAAATGTTTCCACGCTTCCCCATCCGATGGATGAACCATGACATCACCCTCTGTCATTTTATCCTCTTTGTGCCAGCTCATCTGCTGCGCCGTCTCTTCAGTTAAGAAACATCGTTGGAGACGTTTTGTCAGTGGGAAGTAACGAAGCACTTTTCTCACCACATTTGTCTGTCACTTATTTCCTTCGGCATCGTCTAGCTCCACATATTTTGATTCTCTACATTTATCTCAAGCACACTTATCCGCATCATCCTTATAATACAACGTACAATGATTGGGGCAGTAATGTATTTTCTCATATGGCATTCCTAGTCCACCTATAAGTTTGTTATACTCATACCAAGTAGGTGCCATCTTATGACCTTGAGGAAGAACATCGGACCACAACGATATGAGTTTTTCAAAATGATTAATCGAGAAATTATACTTGCATTTAATAGCCATCATACGGGCTACAACAGACAGCAGGGCTACTGTGATTCCATCGTGCCACGGTTGTTTGGCAGACTCAAGAAGCTCTATGAAATCGGACACGGACGTGGGTGCCTCTTCATCCTCGAAATTATGACCAAAGTCTTCCATCAAATCATTCACCCGATCGATTTCATCGAAACCTTCATCGGGTACGGATAGGGGAGGTGCACATCCTGCACTACGACTCTCCCCATGATATACGCACCGATGGTACGCGGCTTTGTAAACATGTTTACATAGGTCGAGTTCCATTTGGTCACGGTTCTGACGCATATCACCTTAATATTAAGGTCTGACGCATGCTAGAAAGCATGAGTCACGAATCCATCGTACATCCATCTTCTCTGTTCTTCCATCTATGGTTGGCATGCGTCATGTCAATTAAGGGTTTAATGACAGGCTTAGGAAGGCTTCTAAACCCACCCACAAATGACTGACCGAGCGTAATTCATTGCGACACTGGTGGGTTCGAGACGAGATTTCGGCAGCATAACCCTAAGGGTTCTCCCAGTGCAACGATTGCCCACAAAGGTTATTAAAACCACCGAGCACTTATGTTATGCATCGGAGAACCTCTTACGATTATGTTGTCGAAAATCTCGTCTCTAACCCACCAGTGATGCAATGAATTGTGCTCGATCGGTCATTCGTAGGCTGTCCACTGGGATGCCCATAGATGGCAGTCCACTGGACATTTCGGAAATGCTTATCAGATCTCGTATGAAAACACAAGGAATCACCGTTGGTGTTCCACACTAGTTGTGCCGTTTTCGAATGGATGACGTATGGCTAGGTGACAACTAAAAAGGATTAATGCGGACATGTTATTATTACGCTTAATATATTACCAAACCAAAAAGACATGTAGTAAATAACATTTATGAATTAATAAACAATAAATCATCAATCCAAAAAATAATTACTAATTACTAAACAACAAATAATAAATTATTTAGAAAACACTTATTTATTTATTATTTGCCTAATTTACTTGTTGTGTTAGTAACTAAACCTATATTAGTGTCGACTAATCATGCACGTCCGTCGACACTACACAACAATTACGGAAAAGAAATTGGGATTCGATTACCTCGTACGTCGACGGTCAACGATAGGGATGGTCGGATATGAAAAGTGGGGAGGGGACGGGAGGTGGGCGGAGGTGGAGGAGGAGGCGGAGGTTGTGCAGTGCAGAGGGGGTGCGAGGGGTAGGTAGCGATTGAGGCAGGCGTCGGCGGGCAGCGTAGGTGAGGGCGGGGCGGTGCGGGCGAGGCGGCGGAGCATGCAAGTCGGCGGCGCAGGCGAGGCGGCGACGGGGCGGGTGACGTGGCGCCGCAGGCGCGACGGCGGTGGCGGGGCGGCATGTGGCGCAAGCGAGGGGGTGACGCTGCGTCGGCGGTGGCTCCGTGCTTGTGGCATAGGCAGAAATGTGCCTAAGTCCCCAGCAAAACACAATTAATTAAGCATATTTCTCGACGGCCAACACAAAGCCGTCGATACAATCTACGCATTCTCGACTGCCACAACAAAGCCATCGGCACAACCTACTCTCTGTCGACGGTCCTAGGTCAACCGTCGAGACAGATAGCGATGGTGGGCCCTACGCAGGGAGGCTTCTCTCGACGGCTAACATTATGTCGTCGAGAGAAGTGCACTTTTCTATCGACGGCTATATACTGCTTAGCCGTCGAAACAATATAAACTAGATGGTTTCGTTTGACTACACTCGAGAGAACAGATCTGTCAAGACGGTTTTCTTTAAAACCGTCGAGAAAGTTTCCTGTCTCGAGGGTTTTATGATTTGTAGCACTCAACGGTAAACCCAACATATATTGATTTTTAAAAATACAAAAAAATGTTGTTGTTCATATACAATGCGTTGACTTTTGCTCCTAAATGCTATGATCAGTTTGCTTTTGCACCTTCGGTGGTGCTTGAGGGGGAATTTTGATTCTTTGGAAGAGCTTTGTTGTGTCTGATTCTATCAGTGAAATTAAGCCATTTGCGGTTTCTGTAGATTTTGTTTAACATGTTAGATAATAGTGAATGGAAACAGGGATTAAAAGGCTTTGCTGCCCCACACGTCTGTTCTTTCCCCTTCCTCCGGATCGACCAAGCTTTAGCTGAGCCTCTCTCCTTTCGCTGCTGGATCCACACTGCCCGATCTCGAAGGTAATTCATCTTGTATATAATTGGTCTCTTGCAAAGGATTTACCATATTGAAAGCGTAGATCAATTAATGTAGTATTGGAAAAACACGCCAATTGTTTGCCTCAATCGGGGAGGCGAACCGGCGCGCTTGCACCATCGCAACATTTTCGATCCAGACGAGAGAAAATGGAATGCCAAAGATCAGTCAGGACACCTATAAATTTGGACGAAATCTACATCATACGCAAAGAGGCATCCTTAGTTACCTCCGGCCGGCAGCCATGTCTTCTAGCTCTGATTTGTCACCGCCTGCATACGCCACAACCGAAGCCGTGGAGGCTCTCTGAGTTTTGCCACTCCCCTGGGTGGCACTTCTAAGAGGGTAGCTGCTCGGAAGAGGCGCCATGGTGGTCCAACGACGACGATCCGGAGGACACTGAGGACTGTGACCCTGAACTCGACGGTGAAGACGAATCGAATGGCAATGGCGCGTCGTCAGACCTGACAGCGGGGATGAGGGTCACAGCGAGGGAGGGGATGATGACAATAACGATGACGATGAGGATAACAGTGACAACATGGGCGGCGCCAATTAAACAATTTTTTAGTAGTTTTAAATTTTCTTAATTTCATGCAAATTTTCTTTTTTAGTCGAAACATGTAGCACTATTTATGAAGAATTTACTAGTATTTATACTATTAAACGTACCTTTTCTTAGTACAAATTTGCTATCCATAAACACCACTATGACTGTTGTATTATGCTTGTGACAAATAATAAACACCACCGAGTTATATAATAAACAACACTCACGCATGCATACAGTATCAGGTCTCTCACTATTTATTAGCAGACACCTCACTATGCGTCCACAGTTCGAGCCCAGCTTCTGCCCCCTACAGGACAGATTTTTCAAAAAACACAACCATCACTCCCGGTTTAAACTTATAATTGGGATTGAAAGCCTACTGACGCAAAGCAGTTATCTGGGCCCGGACGTCAGTAAATCTTTAATCCTGGTTGGAGGTTGCAATTGGAATTGATGGTGTTCCCTAATGCCGGTTCCTGTATTAAACCGGGATTTACATGGTTATTCATAATTTTCGTAGTCAAAAGAGAATATAAACAATTTATGTACAATGTTTGTTACAATTTGACGATGTCATAAACTATATATTTAGTAGACACCTCATTTTCGGACTTTTCTTAATTAATAAAAATTTGTTATCAATAAAATCATTACGTGCGAATTGTGTCTAACTGGTGCGAATTAAGCGCGAATTAGCATCCACAGTAGGGGCTCTATATTACTGTGCATAGCATTGACTAGGAAAGAGAGGCCGTCTGCTGCATTGCTGGTAGTCACAGTGGAAGCTCCATGCCGCGATTAAGAGAGAGAGAGAGTGGGAGGTCGAAGGCGTCAAATATGGCGACCCCGTGAGCTCGCTTTATTCTCATCGATCTCTGTGCCGGTAACAACGACTCGCTCCCACGCTCGGGCGGAGAAGGGGGAGACGAAGGCCATCGATGGGGTGCTACCTTCAGCAGCGCCCTCACCGGCCGCATAACCGGAGGGAGATGGGAAGGCGCATTAGCCAGATCTAGCGACAGGGCTGAAAGCGAACTCATCTGCGTCCGTTCGGTCGGCGGGGTCGTCAACTGCTTCAAGCCTTTCTCGGGGACGAAAGAGGTACGACATTGTTCGCCCTGTGGACGGATTTGGGGCGAGTAGATCCAGTAGGTAGTGATTTGCGTGAGTAGATCCAGTAGACACAAGTTTTGGGGTGAGTCCATTGAACATGATTCAATTTTTAGGGTTTATGGTTTGTTCTATATTGGTACTGACTCTTCTTGATGCTTCGATTGAGGGATGCCTGAATCTGTGGTGGACGCCGATGTGTGGGATTAAGGTTCATGGGTCGTACTGTTCTTCTAGCTTGTTTTATTTAATTTAGGCGTTTAATCAGTCAACAATTGGCACTTCTGGGTGTGTCGACATCGGTGGGTTTTCGGATCGGATGGTTTCGTTCAGGCATGGTGTGCACATGATTGCTTTGAGGGATTTGGAAAAAACTATCTCTAATGTAGTTCTGTGCACGTACATGGGCAGCAATATATGAAGAGAAGCTGCGTATTCGGCTCAAGTATGCATCTGATCTGGCAGGCCAATGAGAACTTCGTCCCATCAAACACGCCACAGGCAATGTCAATGAACACACTTGTTCTCAACCTAGACGAACTGGCAGAGCAGCTAAAGATGTTCGCACTTTAGGGCAACGAGGAGATGATGAAGGTGAAGCCTCCTGGGTCGTCTAGTGAACCTGCTTCAAATGAGGAACCCTCTACAATCCTTGGTCCGATGTGGATCCGTTGGACATCATCAACTCAGACGACAATTTGGAGCATGACAAGTATGGTGCAAGTCTGCAAGATTTGTGCGAGGAGAATGGCATGGATTACGACAGCGACCAATCTAGGGGAATATAGGTAGAATAAGAATGTCAAAAGATGATTGCCATTACCATTAGGATGATGATAATTTGTTTAATGCAATCTTTTGCTTAATATGTAATGGCATGAACAATGTGTGTATTGGTACCTTGTAGTGCCTGATGGACCTTTGGTTTATATATTGTATGAGACTTGTGTGCAAGACCTTCAATCATCTAATATAAGTACTTATGTGGCTATAATTTTGATGACGTGATGCCTTTGTTTATTGAAATCATGCCTCTATGGTGTTGTTTATTGCCTACTTCCTGTATTTTCAAAGTTTATTGCCTGCCTTTGTAATTTGAAATAATATATATTCATTCTTGTTTGGTCATATCAATTCATACCTCTATGTTAATGCAGGCCAAGGATGGATCCTGAGTACCAACTGTTCATGCAGCAACATGGATATTACTGGGTCAGCAACGCAAGCAAAATGACACACCAATAGCCCGACACCAACTTCTAGGGCAACCCGTCATTACATTTTCGAGACTGGTCCACATTTTCCATCTGGAACATCATCACCTGTTGGGCCTAACAGTCAAATACCACTGCAGTACCCATATTTTGGTGGGTCATATCACTTTGTTAATTAACACCCAAAACAACAACACTACCCCGCTATCGATTTGGAAGACAACGAAGATGAGAATGATGAGGTCCAGGAAATCCAATACCCGTAGGCAAAAAAGGGGAAGGGAAAGGAACCGGTCATCGAAGGCCAGAGTAACAGAAAGGGAAGAGGGCCTACATACAACATCGAGGAGGACGAGAATCTTATTTCAGCATGGCTTAACACATCGTATAATCCTATTGTCAGAACAGATCAACCCACCAAATGCATTTGGGAAAGAGTGCGGGGCAGGTTTAATGAAACAACGAAGAAAAAAAGTAGAGAAGATAGATCAGATGAGAATCGTTGGAGTTACATCAATAAGGGTGTTGGTATTTATGTTGGATGTGTCCACTCTGTCCAGAACCTAAATCAAAGCGGGAAGACCCAACAAGACAAGGTATTCATTACTTCGTGTTTTGCATTGCCTGAGCGCATGATGTCAGCCTTTTGTCATGACTATTTGCATTTGTGCAGGAGGACGACGCGAAGAAACTATATCTGTAGGACACAGGGAAGCCCTTTGATCTTAAGCACTTCTGAAGGTTGCCCAAGGACGAGCAGAAGTGGAGAGACCAAGCTCCAATATTGGCCACAGGTACAAGGAAGCAGAAGACAACATCTGGAGCAACGCCTGGCAGTTCAAATGGTGGGGGATCGCGAGAATATTAAACAGACCTCCAGCCCATGGGTAGAAAACAAGCCAAGTCTAACTCCTCTGTTGGCAATCCCGTTTGTGATCTCCTTGAAAAATGGACGGGAATGAAGGAGAGGAATAGTTCTATGGAAATTCAGTTCAGGCAGAAGGAGGTTGAGACTAGGAAGAGGGAGGCCCATGCTAGGGAGAAGGAAGCAGATGCTAGAAAAGCTGAGGCCGATGCTCGTCACACTGAAGCTGAGGCAAGGAAGATAGATGCTGAAACCAAGCAACGAGAATACATTCAATCAACAATGATGCAGATTCCGTCTGAGGTGCCCGAGCCATACCGTACTTGTGGATAACATAGACCCCGAGTACCCACACGGAGGGCCTAAAAGACCACCTGACAGGGGATGGACAATGTCGGGTGGATGAGGACGGGTACCACTCAGACTCTAGAAGGCTTGCCCGGCAACCAGTTGGACGCTAGAAGGCTTGCCCGGTAAGGAAAGACAAAAGGATAGAAGTCTATCCCTAATAGGGAAGATACAATTGTAATCCCAGATAACTACATATTTGGTTAGGATAGAGATAGGAATCTTACCTCGTAACCGAACAGGACTCCTTGTAACCCCGCCCCTCCACTATATAAAGGGGGTAGGGGTCATAGTTCGGCAACCAATCCAATATCCTCGGCTCATAGCACAACTTGACGCCGAGAACACAACATACGAGAGATCTCTCAATCATCTTGTACACATATACGCCATATAATCCTAAAGCACAGGACTAGGGTATTTCATCTACCGATGATCGAGGGCCTGAACCTGTACAAAAAAGACCCCCTTGTCTTGTGCTACCATCGAGTTTGGATCCAGCGCACAACTCCATTTAAATTCATTGTCGACGATAACCCCCAGTTAAGCACCTGTCGACAATTGGCGCGCCAAGTTGCGGCAGCGTCAAGATCATCTTCATCAAGCTCTGTGGCATCGATCAACGGAGTCGACGTTGTCTTCGCCGTCGACAAGGCCTTCCACTTCGGGAGCCGACTGCATTAACAACAACTTCGGCGAACTCCACCTCTCGGATTCGAATCAGATCCAATCTGGGTGGAACTAAAACAACACCTCCCACTCTGGTTGGGGAGCGCCACGACCATCTACTCATGAGTGGTACGCCAAGGGCTCACTTCCCGACTCAGATACGGCGATGACTCGAAGACATATTATGGACGTAATATTAATTTGATGATTCCTGATGATATAGAGGGAATTTGTAGTTGGGACTAGATGCGTTGGAAAGATAATTTCGTTAGCTTTCCGTGAATCCAAAGAACGTCCAAAACGGAGTTCGAATGTGTCTGGGGCCTTCGTTTGAAGGCAACTGCGTAGGAAGGTCGCGAATCTCAGCAACCACGTGAAGCCCACTTGCGAAGGCTGCGGCATGCGGATAGGCCGTGGCACACCTCCAAGGACATCAAGGATCAGCAAGGAGCTTCTGTTTACAGTCGACAACCAACACTTCTTCCAGACTCAGATCCGATCCAGTCTGAGGAGAACATCGACATCACTTCGTCTAGACTCCCTTTCGGGTCGAGGAACACCACCGCCACCAACTCCCGAGTGGTGTGCCAGGGGCTCAATTCTTGATTCGGATACGAAGAGGACCTAACCAAGAACAAGTTCAAGATAGTGGATGCCTTCAGCAGCCACACATATTCGATGACCAAGTCCCTCTCTTTTGGACTTGGACCAGATCCGATCTGAAGAGAGCTTCGTCATCACTATAATTGAACTCTCGTTCGTGTTGAGGAACGCTGCCGACAGCTACTCCCGAGTGGTGTGCCGCATGACTCAATTCCCAACTCAGATACTGTGAGAACTTAATTAAGGATTTCTACAACACTTTCACGGGTTCGGACATGATTTAATCCGGGGGAGGAATCGACATTACTTCAGTCGAGCGTCTGTTCATTTTATGAAACGCCACTGCTACTTATGCGGATTCGTTCCCGACTTGGATACGGAGAGACAGACCGAAGATTATCGAATGTTGTCAGCTCGGGCATTTCGCCAATCGGTGCCCAAGGAGGGGCAGAATGTTATGCACAGAAGACCGCCCGCAGCACTCGGATGTGTGGCACCACCTTGGGCCAACACTCAGAGACAGCCCCAAGCACCGCAGCAAGGTCGCATCAACCATGTTAAGGAAGAAGAAGCCGAGGATGCGCTAAACGTAGTTCTGGGTACGCTTTGTATCAACTCGTGCCCAGCTAATGTTTTGTTTGATCTTGGTGCATCTCATTCTTTCATAAATGAGAAATTGGCTGCGCATCATAACTTCCCTATCCAAACTACGCATCCACCAATTCGCATCCATGCCCCGGGTGCAATGTTTAGAGCTGATCGGACCTGTCGAGAAGCATCTATTGAGATCCATGGAGTAGAATTCTTGGCCAATCTTGTTGTCAACGATAAAGATATTGATGTTATTCTAGGTATGGATTGGTTGTCCAAGAACAATGGAAAGATCAATTGTGCCCAAAAATCCATCTCTCTCACTAACTCTACCGGTGAAAAAGTTGAGTTCTCATCCATATCTAGCAGCACTCATCTACGTACCCTGAAGGGTGATGTCCCTCCTGGTGTTAGTATCGTACCAGTGGTTTGTGACTACCCGGATGTCTTTCCCGAGGAACTTCCTGGAATGCCACCAGACCGAGTGGTTGAATTTGTCATTGAGTTGTTGGTCGGAATAGCTCGTATCTCCAAAAGACCATATAGAATCCCTTCCAATGAGCTAGCCGAGCTGAAGAAGCAACTCATGGAGCTGCAACATAAATGTTTCATTCGTTCGAGCTCCTCACCTTAGGGATGCCCGATGTTGTTTGTACAGAAAAAGGACAACAGTTTACGGATGCGTGTTGACTATCGTCCGCTAAATGCTGTCACAATTAAGAACAAGTACCCTCTCCATAGAATAGATGATCTTTTTGATCAAATGTTCGGAGCCTGTACCTTCTCCAAGATTGATCTCAGATTAGGCTATCATCAAATCAAAATCAGTTCAAAGGATATTCCTAAGACCGCGTTCTCTACTCGGTATGGCATATATGAGTATACCGTCATGTCCTTTGCATCGGTGTACTATATGTACCTCATGAATTCCATCTTCATAGAGTATCTCGATAAGGTTGTTGTCGTATTCCTCGTGGCATCCTTATCTTCTCTAAAACTGAAGAAGAGCATGAAGAGCATCTCCGACTTGTGTTGGAGAAGCTTTGTGAGCCTTGTCTTTATGCCAAGTTCAGCAAGTCTGAATTTTAGCTAAAAGAGGTTGCTTTCCTGGGTCATATCATATCCGAGGGAGGCGTGGCTGTAGACCCGAATAAGGTGCGAGATGTAAAGAATTGGAACCAACCCAAACAATGTCACCGAAATCCAGAGTTTCCTTGGTCTTGCCGGTTAGTATCGGCGTTTCATTGAAAATTTCTCCAAAATTGCTAAACCAATGACCAAACTCCTCAAGAAGGACAAGAATTTGAGTGGACAGCAGAGTGTGAAAAGAGCTTTCAAACCATAAAGGGGCACCTGACCACTGCTCTTTTCCTTATTCTACTTGACATTCAGAAGAGTTTCGACATCTACTGTGATGCATCTCATCTTGGCCTTGGCTGTGTTCTTATGCAAGATGGCAAGGTCGTGGGCTACGCATCCAGGCAATTAAGACCTCTTGAGCTCAACTATCCTACTCATGACCTCGAGCTTGCAGCTATTGTCAATGCTCTCAAAATTATGACACCATTTCCTAATCGGAAAGTGCTATGAAGTCTACACCGATCACAAGAGCCTTAAACACATCTTTACCCAGTCGGATCTGAATGGAAGGCAAAGAAAATGGCTCAAGTTGATCAAGGACTATGATCTTTGACTCCACTATCATCCAGGCAAAGCCAATGTGGTTGCGGATGCTCTAAGCCAGAAATCACGATGCAATTGCATCACGGTCAAGCCTGAATCCTATACCCTCTGTTTGAAAATGGAAAAACTCAGCTTGGAAGTAGTTCTCCAAGGATATCTTGCCATCATAGAAGTCAAACCTGACCTCATTGATCAGATCAAGGAAACCCAAAAGAAGGATAAGGGCATAGCATACATCCGAGCCAACATGAAGGACGACAAAGCCAATTGTTTCTCTAAGGATGCACAAGGTGTCCTCTGGTTTGGAAACCGACTGGTAGTGCCTAACAACAAAGGGTTGAAAGCATCTATCCTGAGTGAAGCTTATGACTCCATTATCTATCCATCCCGGGGGAACCAAGATGTACCAAGATCTGAGGCAGAGATTCTAGTGGACTCGTATGAAGAGGGAAGTTGCCCAGTGTGCTGCCGAGTGCGACGTATGCCAACGAGTGAAGGTAGATCACCTTAAACTGGCGGGCACTCACCAACCACTGCCCATACTCGAGTGGAAATGGGATGAAGTTGGCATGGATTTCATCACCAATATTCCCAAAACACAGAAAGGTTTGGACTCTATCTGGGTGATAATCAATCGGTTGACTAAATACGCTCACTTTCTTCCTGTGAATGCTATCTATCGTGTCAAGGACCTGGCTCAACTGTATATAGCTTGCATTGTCCCTCTCCATGGTGAGGATTGTATCGAATTGAGGCTCCCAATTCACGTCACGTTTTTGGGAGTGCCTTCACCGAGCAATGGGAACCCAACTATCATTTAGTACAGCTTATCATCCCCAAACCGGTGGCCAAACAGAGAGAACCAATCAAGTTCTTGAGGATATGCTTCGGGCGTGTATTCTTTCTTATGTCAAGAATTGGGAGCAGTGCTTCCCATTTGCTGAATTCTCCTACAACAATAGCTACTAGTCCAGCTTTCAAATGTCTTCGTTTGAAGCTCTTTATGGGAGAAAGCTCTTTATGGGAGAAAGTGTAGGACTCCCTTGAACTAGTCTGAAACTAGAGAACACCCATTATATGGTCCTGACATAGTAATCGAAGCTGAAGAGCAAGTCAAGATAATCCAAGAACGATTGCGGGCAGCACAATCACACCAAAGGAGCTACACGCTGATCGTCGCCGCCGAGAGCTAACCTTTGACATCAGTGATCTTGTTTCAAGGTGACTCCGCTGAAGGGTACTCATTGCTCGTCGGTGCTCGCCGGTGTTCACCAAGTGGCCGTCAATGTTCGCCTAGTGGCCGCCGGTGCTCGCCGGTGTTCACTGAGTTGCCGCTGGTGTTCACCGAGTGCCCGCCGGTGTTTACCGAGTGCTCGCCGATGATTCAACCGAACAGCACATCCGCGTACGGCGGCGCCTCTAGCGATATCCACACGTACCGAGCAAGAACGCCTCACGGGGTGTGCTAGCACCTCGCCGTGTGCTAGGGTTTCTAGAGAGCAGGAGGGGCACGTGACGGCTAGGCGTGGTGAAGGCTAAACTCATCTGCTAACGGCGGCCCTATGCCTCTCCTTATATAGTCACGCTAGTGGGCTTCGGCCCGCTACGGTTCAATCTCCTATGTAGATCATATCCACGTACAAATCCGTTAAACAGTTCCAACTCATTAAGTGTGTGACTCGTTAGGTTTAGTGCAAGTCGACCGTGGATCCGAAACCCTGTTTCCAATCCATTGATCAACAGTGGCACCTAGCAGTACGTATTGACCCCCGAATGCACAGAATCAATATTCGGCTGAACCTTGATACACTCACATACCGATCCCTTTGCCACCTGATACCAGTCAAGCTCAAAGCGAGATGCGCGCCACCCTTGCTGATAGCTCGACCACTTCACTCGGCAGTGGAATGGATACATACTACCCTATTACGATGTAGCGTTTGATGATACCAAAGTATACAAGTCAATATGCTGGGCATCCATGACAATCTCAGGTCTAAGGACCATATAGGTATACCACTCGAGACTATATGCTGATGGCGCTATAAGAGATAACAACTGACAGCTTCTCGGAGTAGGTCTGTCCGACTGCTCATGTTCTCTAACATGCATCCATATTATTGGTTTGATATCTCTATATCTATGGTATGTGAAACATTGTCATCAACCAATATGTATGCTGATCAAATCATAACCGCTCCTCGTAATGATATGGATTAGGGGCCCTTTAGAATAATGTCACTTTAACAATGTGTTTCACAATCAAGTCATACCCAATGGATAAAGTCATGACATTTATTTAGGGAACCGATAAACAACTTTATCATATGTACATGAACAAAGACGTGATACAATCATCACTATGATTGATCTAGGGCATATCCCTTTCACAAGACCTGGTGACCTCTCTCTTCCATTGGTTGACATGGGAAGTGCCTCAGACAGAACACCACGTGCCCCAGACCATCTGCGCTCAACGGCCAAGTGGCAGACGACGGTGTCGAGCAATGCCAAGTGGAGGAGAAACTCATGCAGCTGCAGCACCCTCACTTTTCTCACCATTTCCCTTACCCAAAACCTCTTATTTACAGGTGGGATCTGGCCCCACTTTTCACCCACACATGCCAGTCCTATTTAAGGCCCCAACCAGCCCTCTTCCTCCTTTCTACACCATTATTTCAGCCCCTTCTTCCTGTTCCTCGAACTGAGAATGATAGCAGCAGTTCCTTCACTTCACTCTAAAATCCACCTAAATAATTGGAAAGACAGCTTGTGCATGTCAGTATCAAATCTCTCCATCACCTGAGCTCCCCACAACTTCGAGGGCATTCACATTCACGAAGGATTTGGTGAGTTCCCTATCGTTTTCGTCACCTCCCGTGTTCTGAACTTGCAGCAGCAAGAACTCATTCAGTTCTACCTCTTGCTACCATTTCTTGTATTCCCAAGCTTAGGGGAGTGTATTGGGAGCTTCCTCAGCACCTGAAGGAGTCGAGAAACGTTAAGAGAAGCCACGAGAAGGAAGGAGGAGGTAGCAGCAAGGACATGACTCGTACAGCAGGAAGCAATGGAGGTGAAAGTCGCAGCCAAGCTTCTTCCTCTCCGATCTATCCATCCATTGGACGTCGGAACCTAAGCAAGGCATCCCTTGCTGGGTAAGAACCTTAGGAATTATACCCATTCCCCAATGCATCACATAGAACCATTGCACAGGTTACCTCTTAAGTTAACCAAAATACTAGAACACCGGATTCAGGAATAACTCTGTTCAGTCCTTCTATGAACAGCAGTTCACTAAATAAATGGTATTGAGTCAACCGTAGCTAGAATAAAGAAGTTGTTTGCATGAAAAATGTGCGCCAAGAGATTATCTGTAACTTTCATGTTGACACCAAACTCAGCCGGTAGTTCTTCTACCCCCAAAAGCCTCTCGTACCGATCAACAGACAAGGTGACTAGTTTGTGCCGACTGGTCTTTAGCACCCCAAATTCACATGACCATATCTCCCTCATCCGCACTTGGATTTGGGTGATTCTTTTTGTAAAACCTACATTAGCTCATGAGCTTTCTGAATAGAATGTTGTTCCATATTTCTCTGTGTTTGGTATTTTGTTTGGATTTTTCTTGATGTACTTGTTACCAAAATGGTAGTAAACGACGCTCTGGAGGAGCCCGGACTTGAGCAAGCTTCTCTTCCTCTCGACGACCTACACCAAGGCACTTATTATTCCTCTCAGTTGGCTCCGGCATATTGAACTCTATTTACTTGCATTACTTTGATTTTGTTCTATCAATGTTTCCAAGCTAGTTTCTATATGATATTTTGATGGTTAGTAGTTATGTCCTACTAGTGGTCAGTTTATTAATAGGTTGATACATCCATTCCTTGATAGCCTAAGTGGGTACTACTATCTATGTTGTGTGATGAATGCTTAGCCTTGCTAGAGTCAACGTAGTTAACTGGATTGTTTGAATATGATACCTCAATGCTCAGTATGGATTTATCCATGGTTTATGGTGATAGTTTGGTACGCTGGATTGATGATTGGGCCTGAACAAGTGATAAGGATATGACGGGTGGAGCTTGCGGGCATGTAGCCCCGTTTGGGCAATTAAGGACGGAACATTAGGCACCTTCCTGTCAAGTACCATACGTACGACCACACGTGGGAAATGGGACCACTTGGCTAACTTCCTGCGCATGCATGGCCATGGGGTACCATACGGTGCAAGTTTATGTTTTCTTGGGGTGGGGTGGCAGGGTGGACCATCCGTGGTGCATCCCTGTGCTTGGTAGGTTCGGGCCTTGGACAAATCCACTACAACTGATTAACCCCCGACGCCTAGCGATCACAGATCAGGGCAGTTGACCAGTTTATTTGGGTGATCCCATGAGAATACATGTGCATCGAGAGGCCTCGGCATGGCTTGCTGTGTTGTCTAGGTAAAGTCGTACACCTCTGTAGAGTTACAAACTATTCGAACAGCCGTGTCCAGGGTTAAGGACGTATCTTGAGTTGGATAAGCTGCCATTTGTTAGCATGTGTGCGTGCGTTGAGTTGAATGGGTGTGGAATTGGATCGGTGTGGTACTGGATGTTTGGTGTTTCCGAGCACAGGGTTGCTCATGGTGGCTTTACCGAGTGGTTGATCTTGAGGAAATAGATGATGATGCACTTGATGATGTACCTTACAGTTAGCACTTCATAATATACCTTGCTGTTGCTCAATAGGCTTTTAACATGTTTTTGTTAAAATGCCATTTATAACTTACTTTTGTTAAGTCTTGTATATGCTCTTTATGCTGAAAATTGTCTTGCTAGCCATTCTCTGATATATACTATGCATTGGTTGAGGCTATAAGTACCTTCGAGTGCTGAGTACCATCTATACTCAATCAAGTACTATTGTTTCAGGCAATAGTGATATCCCACTTGAGTACTAGTTTCAAGCCAGGGATAACAACCCTAGTGTGGTGCCGAGTTCTAATTCTCAGTCGGTTGCCATTGGGTTGGGCGGCATACCACGTTGGACTTTTGCTTATAGATGATGATATGTCATTGGTTTTGTCAAACAAAGTACTTATTCCGCCACGTACAATTCTGAACTATGTTAACTTACTTGTATGGACCGCAGACCATACTGATAGTGCATCTAGGCCCTATGTGGGTTTTGGTGATAGATGACGGGCAATAAAAGAACTAGTTTGTTTTATGAAGTCTTGGACATATTTTAATATTTGGAAATGGATTTGGAAGACATTTGGAGACCATAAAGCTAAAAGGATAAGATGATGTACATTTTAAATAGATTTAGATCTTTTCTTTTAAATCGAGTCTAAGGACATGCCGTACTATTAAGAGGGATGCGACGGAAAACCACTTCTAGATGTTCTAAGTGCTCTTGGTAGAAGAAATTTGACACATTCTATCCACCAATCAAATTTGAGGGAGTTTTACTTATAAACATATTGGACTATCCGATGTTGAACCGGAATGTTCCGATGTATATCGATATATCCGATCCTTGGCCCTATTGACCCCTCTCTGTCTCCCAGTCGCAAAAATATGGAACTATCCGATATTTTCCCCGGAATGTTCCGATATGTATCGGACTATCCAATGATAGGTCTGATTGACCCCTCTCTTTCTCCAGTTCCAAAAATTATCGGACTATCCGATGTTTTCTCCAGAATGTTCCGATATGTATCGAAATATCCGATGATAGGTCCGATTGACCCCTCTCTGTCTTCAGATTCAAAAATATTGGAACTATCTGATAATAATATCGGACTATCCGATATGTATTACTTCCTCTGTGATTGATCCTTAATTGAATATTCTCAAAATCATTCCAGGAATACAAAAATAGCATTTGCGTCGTGTTTCGCTCATTCTAATATCGGACTATCCGATGTCTGTCAGCACCAAATGACTAGTTGGTGGGTGGGTGTATTTATTCCCCTCCTCCCACCATGGGCAAGGGTTGCCTTTCACTTTCATTCACAGCTGAGCATTTATTGCAAACCCTAGCTCCCCACTTCCATATTCACTCCAACCTAAATCCCATTGATTGCATCTTTGTGAGGGTGAAGAAGATAGATCTAGAGGCTTTGTGTTGGTCAAGCTTCAATCTTGAGCACATGGTTCATTCTCCAAGTTGGTTTTCGGCCGGATTCGTTACTCTTGAAGTTTGAGGGCTCCTAAACGGCAAGGAGTTGCCCTAGAGTCACCGTGCTTGGTATGGTTGCCGGGGAGAGTTTCTGAAGGCTAGATTCGCCTCTGAAATGGAAGAATCCAAAGAGTGAAACCGGGAGTGCTTGGTGCAACCAGGGTGGTTAAGGGTCAAGAGGAATCCAGGCTCAAGTGACACCGAGCCGCCTCAACGGAGACGTAGGATCTCCTCAAAGATCCAAACTTTGGGAACATCTGCTTCGAGTCTCCTTGTGGATTTGGTTTTACTTTACTTACTTTACTTATTGCTTGCTCTCTAACCTATTTGGTGCAGGTCATATCCTTGTTTCTACCTTCATTTGCTTAACCCTAGTTTCAGCAATATCGGATAGGCTGATTCCATTTCAGATAGTGCGATTCATATCGGACTATCCGATATATCATCGGAACATCCGATATTGTCTTTCCGCTGTGCTGTTATTTTCGCTGTAAAATTTGAATAGCCTATTGACCCCCTTCTAGACTACATCTCGATGCTTCGATTGGTATCAGAGCAAGGACTCTTGTTTCGAGCTTAACAACTCAAGAGGTAAAAGATGTCGTCGGAGTATGTTGATACGACAAAGAAGGATGACCACTTCGGTGTGACTATTCCTTATAATTATTCTCACGCTAGTTCATCGTCATCTTATTGCTATATCCCGTTGGGTCTAGCAGTATTCTTTGATGGCACTCACTTGGCGGCATGGAGGCATAGGATGAAGATGTACTTGATCTCACTCCACCCTGCTATTTGGGATGTTGTAGAAACAGGTTACACTGTGGAGCATCCCGAGAAGCTTATGTCAAAGGAGAAAGATGATCGTTACTGCAACCATCAAGCCGTCAACGCCTTGTTCAACTTGCTAAGAGCTACTGAGTTCAATAGAGTGCATGGACTTGAGGATGCAAAGAAGATTTGGGACAAGCTTTGAGTGGCGCATGAAGGAACTTGTAATGTCCGTGAATCAATGATTGAGCTTATCAAATAAAAATTGTGACGCATGGTGTTGGAAGGAGAAAGTTAAAAGACCATGTTTGATCGGCTAATGGTTCTTGTCAATGAAACAAAAGGACTTGGGTGTGATGATCTAACCAACAGCACCGTGGTCAAGATTATGGTTCGAATTTTCACTCCCAACAACCGCAACTTGGTGTAACTAATTAGAGAAAAAGTGACTATTCAACCCTTACTCCTCATGATGTACTTGGAAGGCTCTTAGCCGATGAGATGATGGATGTGGAGTGAAAGGTCGTTGAGGAACTCTTGCAGCCAAACAAGAAGAATAAAATTGCATTGAAGGCAAGCCAAGATTCCGAAGATAGCTCAAGTGAAGAGGAGAAGTGATGAGGACATCACCAGTATGGATACAATCAGTGTGACCGCTGCCCCTCCTTCCTCTCCGACCGCTACAACGACGACTGACGCTGCTCCATCGTCGTCGCCGGGCGCTGCTCCATCGTCGTCGCCGGGAGGCCTTAACCCTAAAGCCCAGCCTTTCAAGCCTTCTCCGAAGAAGCGGTGCAACAAGTCCAAAACTCACGATGCCTCGGCGAATAAAGGACAGCCCATATGGAAGCCCAAGATGCCAAAAAGCCCGGTTCGGTCATCCAGCAGCACGTCAACTTCAAACGGGCATAACTTGGGCTCCCGAACTCCGATTTCGGCGTGCGACCACTTGTTGGAAAGCTTAGGAGATAAGCTTTCCAATGGATCCAGCCCCACATCTAAATTCGTCCAAGAGCATCAGGTAAATGCAGAATAAAGTTTCGCGCCAGAAACTCAGGGTGCTGCAACACCTTATTTTTGGGCCTATGGCCCATATATCACTAGGGTTTGGTGGTGGCTGCACCCTTGGGCGCCCCACTCCCCCTGGCCGCCGCTATATATGTGGCTGCCGCTGTTTTTCTACGTTTAGGTTTTGTTGTGTTTTGGTAGACCCATATGTGTCCCTCCTCGTGTTCGCGTGTGTCGACTAGACCACCCGTGACGAGAAACAGAACCTCACCCCTGGTTTCATGAATTATCAATTATCATTTTGTTCTTGCTTGTTCTCGGCTGCAGCAGGTTCAAGGATCGATCGGGTTTCGACTTGGTTGATCTGTTCAGCGAGGTGACGTTGTGATTGCTTGGTTGCTGATCTCGTGGTTAGTAGCCGATCCATCTACTTCGCTGTACACCAAACTGACATATCGTTCCGCACAAGAAGATCGGGCCGACCCCGTGCGCATCAAGAAGGGAACTTCGCTTGATCTCTAAGAGATGGCGCTTACAGTGAGGAATTTCAACAAACTCCTCAAGAAAAGTGGATACAAAGGAAAGTTACACAAGAAGTATTCCGGTAAATTAAAGGGAAGACACTTCACTAGGACATGTTATGAGTGTGGCGATGTCGGTCACTTCATTGCCGAGTGCCCCCAAAAGAAGAGCAAGGAAGACATTGACAACAAGAGGAAGGACAAGCATTATTCAAAGGAGAAGACCAAGAATCACAAGAGGAGTTCTAAAGGTCAAGCTCACATCGGACAAGAGTGGACCTCTGGTAAATCTAGCTCTGAGTCTAAGCCCAAGAATGAAGGAGTAGCTACGCTCGCTATCACTTCCGCTCCAAAGAGCAAGTCGCTCTTTGGCGACATGAGCGATGATGATGCTCCTACATGCCTTATGGATAAAAGTGGAAAGGAAATTTCAAAGTCCTCACTCAATAACATCATTGATTCTAGTGATAGTGAAACCGATTATGATGACTTGAAAATTAACTCTTTCAATGAAATAAGCATGTCAAATATGAAAATGATGTTTGAAACTATTGAAAGGCAAGAAACTAATCTTGATCGTCAAGAGGACTTGCTCGTCCTTGAAAAGGAGATAAACCTTGATCTTGAGAAGATATTGGCTAGTGAGAGGGAGACAAATGCGAAGTTCGCCAAAGCTTTAGGTTTGGTCAAATCACCAATGCTTCACTCATAGAGGAACTTAGTGGGCTCAAACAAACCCATGAATCTCTTGTAGTGATGTTTGATGATCTCTTGAAGAGTTATTCTTCCACCTCAAATGATGCCTCAAATGCTTCAATAATTTCAAACATTAGTGGGTGCTCAAAGTGCTTAACCATTGATGTTAAAGTTTGTGCCACTAACTTTTAAACAATGGAAGATTTTTTTTTCGAAAAAGGAAGCTTTTATTGAACTCAGACAATTACATCGAGAAGATACAATCAAACTGAGAACACTCCCGGCCTCTGCATAGCAAAGATACACACAGCCCAAAGAAGAAAAGAGAATAAAAGAATGGGCGAACGTAGAGAGTGGTAAAACATCCTTATCAAGGCCGTCAACCAAAACTCCCTGACACCGACTAAACTCCCTGACACACTGAACTCCGAACCCAAAGAAGCCAGGACAACTCTCAAGGAGAAGCCTATGAGATTGAGAACCCAAAACAGGACAAAAGAGTCAGAACGATGCCTTCAACAAGGAGATGACGATAAAGCCCGCCACCATCGCCCAGTCAGCAATCTGGATTTTCATCCGTGCACTTGGGAGGTGAGCCCCCGACGAGGCCTCAATGAGCTCAAGGGGCTCCTTCAAGATGGGATCTAAAAGTCATACAAAGGGAGCAAAGATCTAGTTGACTATCTTGTCTTGAAGAGGGGCAACATCAACAAGAAAGGCGTTGATTACTCCCCTCCCAAGAAGAACAAGAACGAAAAGGGCCACATTGTGGTAGCCCCGGTTGTTAGGCCTATTAACTTTGTGCATGCTAATGGATCTTATGCTCATGCATTTTATTCTACCTTCAATGAATCTTACGTGCTTAGGACAACTAATCTTGGTAGAGTAGTTTCTCACTTTGTTGGGACTAAGTCCAAGAACATTAGCATGCCCAAGTCATTTTGGGTGCCAAAGGCACTAATGACTAACTTGAGAGGATCCAAGCAAGTTTGGGTACCTAAAACAAAAGTATAACTTGTTTTGTAGGATTATCGCTCCAGTGGGTATACTTGGGTGCTAGATAGTGGATGGATAAATCATATGACCGGAGAAGCTTCTATTTTTACCTCTTTTGATATCAATGGCTCACCTTATGAGAACATTGCATTTGAAGATAATGATAAGGGAAAGGTAATGGGTCTCGGCAAAATAAGTATCTATAAAGAATTTACTCTTTCAAATGTTTTGCTAGTTAAGTCTCTAGAATACAATCTTTTGTCCATCTCTCAATTAAGTGAGATGGGTTTAAATTGTATTTTCTCTAGTGAAGATGTCTCGGTCGTTAGAAGAGAGGACAACTCTCTAGTCTTCAAGGGTGTTTTAAAGGAAAAACTTTATCTTGTGGACTTTACCTCAGGTAGAGCCAAACTTGAAACGTTTTTGATGGCTAAGTCTTGGATGGATTGACTTTTGGCATCGCCGACTATCCCATGTTGGCATGAGGAATCTTTAAAATCTTCTAAAGGGCGAGCAAATTTTGGGACAACGAATGTATCTTTTGAGAAAGATAGGATTTGTAGTACTCGCCAAGTAGGAAAACAAGTGGGAGCACATCATTCAACTAATAATGTGATGACTACATCAAGAAAGTTGAAGATGTTACATATGGACCTTTTCGGTCCCATTGCCTACATAAGATGATTGGAGGTAACAAGTATGGCTTAATTATTGTAGATGATTTTTTCCGGTTCACTTGAGTGTTCTTTTTGCATAACAAGAATGAAGCTCAAGAAATCCTAAAGAAGTTTATGAAAAGAGCTCAAAATGAATTTGAGTTGAAGATTAAGAAGATTAGAAGCGACAACGGCATGGAGTTCAAAAACACCAGTGTAGAAGAGTGTCTTGATGAAGGAGTCAAGCATGAGTTCTCCGCCCCCTACTCCCCTCAACAAAATGGAGTGGTTGAGCGGAAGAATCGAACACTTATTGAGATGGCAAGGACAATTCTAGATAAGTACAAAGTTTCTAACACTTTTGGGCGAAGGCCGTCAATACCGCTTGCCACTCGCCCAACCGTCTCTATATCTACACAAACTATTGAAGAAGACGCCGTATGAGCTACTCACGGGTAAGAAACCCAATGTATCCTACTTTAGAGTGTTTGGTAGCAAGTGCTTCATCCTCAATAAGAAGGTAAGGTCTTCTAAATTTGCTCCTAAGGATGATGAAGGATTTCTATACTTGGTTATGGCTCAAACGCTTACGCCTATCATGTTTTCAACAATGCCTCCGGTGTGGTTGAAACAGCAAGATATGTGACATTTGATGAGACTAATGGCTCACAAGTGGAGCAAGTTGATTCTTGTGTATTAGGTGAAGAAAGCCCATGTAAGGCAATCAAGAAGATGGCTATTGGAGAAGTCAAGCCTCAAGAAGGAGTCAATGATCAAATCGATGTGGATTCATCTCTACAAGTTGAGCCACCTACTTCTACATAAGATCATGTCGAGGATCAAAAAGTCGAAGAAAAAGATCAACCGAATGAAGAACCGATTCAAGTCACATCTCACTTATGGATTCATCAAAGCATACAAAGGGATCATCCCGTCGACAATATCCTTGGAGATATAAATAAGGGAGTATCTACTAGATCCCATGTTGCTAACTTTTGTGAGTTTTCCTCGTTTGTTCCTTTTGTTGAGCTCGTGAAGGTTGAAGAAGGTTTAAGTGATCCGGATTGGATAATGGCCATGGAAGAAGAGCTAAACAACTTCACTAGGAATTAAGTATGGACTTTGGTCGAAAGACCAAAACAAAATGTGATTGGAACCAAGTGAGTGTTTAGCAATAAGCAAGATGAAAATGGGATCGTGACAAGGAATAAGGCGAGGTTAGTTGCTCAAGGGTTCATCCAAATAGAAGGTTTGGACTTCATTGAGACTTATGCCTCCGTACCTAGACGAGAGTCCATTCGCATTTTATTTGCATATGCTACTCACCATGATTTTAAGTTCTATCAAATGGACGTGAAGAGCGTCCGAGTTGGTATATGTTACGTTGAACAACCCCCCGGCTTCGAGGATCCAAAGCATCCAAACCACGTCTATCAAAGTTATAAGGCACTATATGGTTTGAAGCAAGCCCCTCGGGCATGGTATGAGTGTCTTAGAGATTTCTTGGTAAAGAAAGGTTTCTCTATCGGAAAGGCCGATACTACTCTCTTCACTAAACATATTGATGGTGATTTGTTTCTGTGCCAAATTTACATCGATGACATAATTTTTTATTCAACTAACAAACAATTTTGTGAGATGTTTAGTGGGATAATGACCAAGAGATTTGAGATGTCCATGATGGGGGAGTTAAATTTCTTCCTTGGTTTTCAAATCAAGCAACTCAAGGAAGGAACTTTTATTTGTCAATCAAAGTACATCAAGGACATGCTCAAGAAGTTTGATTTGGAGAATGCAAAGGCAATCAATACTCCAATGCAATCAAATGGACACTTGGATGTGGATGAAAAAGGTAAAGCCGTCGACCAAAACTTATATCGCTCCATGATCGGCTCTCTCCTTTACCATTGTGCATCTAGGCCGGATATTATTCTTAGTGTGTGCATGTGTGCAAGATTTCAAGCCGCTCCTAAGGAGAGCCATTTAGTGGCATTTAAAGGATCGTGAGATATTTAGTTTACACCCACAACCTAGGACTTTGGTATCCGAAAGGATCATGTTTTGATCTTGTCGGCTATTCGAATGCGGATTATGCTGGTTGCAAAGTAGATAGGAAGAGCACTTCTGGGACTTGCCAATTCTTGGATAGATCTCTAGTTTCTTGGACTTTCGAGAAGCAAAATTCCATAGCCCTTTCTACCACCGAAGTCGAATACATTACGGCGGGAAGTTGGTGCGCTCAATTATTGTGGATGCGACAAACTTTGAGAGATTATGGTTTTGACCTAAGCCAAATTCCACTTATGTGTGATGATAAGAGTGCCATCAAAATATCCAATAATCCCATCCAATATTCCTGAACCAAACATATTGATATTCGCCACCATTTCTTGAGAGATCACTCCACCAAAAGCGATATTGATATTACACATGTGAGAACTGAAACACAATTGGCCGATATATTTACCAAGCCACTTTATGAAAGAAGGTTTTGTACACTTAGGAGTGAGCTAAATATTCTTCATGCTAGTAACGTGGCTTGAGATAGTGCATGCCTAAATTTTGTTTGAAAAATGAAAATCAATGTTCTTTTACATAATTCTTGTTTGAACTTGTTTGCCTAATTATATATTGTTATTGAGTCAATTCGGAAGTAATTCTTGCTCTCTTGAGTATATATTTATCCATTGCTTGTGAAAAGGCTCCCTTGATAATTTATATCTTGTCCCAGCTATTTTAAAACTCTTTCCTATTTTCTGCTGAAAAGGTTGACATCGGAATGTTCGATGTTAAATATTGGGGCATCCGATGTCACATCAGATATATCTGGCGTGAGGGTTGCGTGCATTTATTACTGAGTGGGTAAACTTTTCTTTTTACTCTCTCCTCACTCTCACCGCACCGCACCGTAGCACCGTCACCTCTCTCTTCTCCCTCCGTTGCCGCCCCACTGCTCCCTCTCCGGAGCTTTGCCCCCCTCGATCGGAGTTTCCAGAGTTCCTCCGGAGCAAGCCCTGGCTGATCCCTCTCCGTTGCCGTCTAGTGCTACGCCGGTTCCCTCGGTGCCGCCCTCTCAAGGTACGGATGAAGATTGCCGCCCTGATCTCCTTCGATTGTTGATTTCTATCTAATGTGGTTGGATTTAATCATCCCTAATGTCCTAGGGTTAGTCCTTTGCAATGGCATTAGATTTTGTTGGATATTCTTTGAGATTCGAAGAATCTAGGTTTTCTTAACTGAACTGTATACATCGAACAATTCGATGTAAACATCGGACTATCTGATGTGAGACAACAGTTGAAAACCTATTTCTTTAATCCTTTCCATTCTAAGGCCATATCTAATCCTAGATTTCTTTTGTTTGTCTAGATGGTTAAGTCAAAGGGTAAGCAGCCTTTAGTTGATTCTAGTGGTCCTTTTGAGCAGAGGAGGACAAAGGCCAGGCATGATCCTGTCAGAGCTCAATCCCCAGCCACTTCTGTTCATTTGTCAACTCCTCGGGCTAAAATGTTTATTGAGCCTGCCTCCCTTCGCAGCCGCTCAAAGATTCCAGTTAAGAAGACAGCTTCCAAGAATCCCTTAAGGTCCCCACCTTCTGGCTCCTCTAGGCAGCAACAGTCCTCATGAAGGGCAGATCCCACTAGACCTCCGATTGGTCCTCTAGAGACGCATGAATCTGTCAGGAATTCATGTGGGAATTACTATCCTCCTAAGAGGATGAATCTCAGGGGAGATTCAGTAAGAATCAGGAAAGAAAGGAGGATAGACCCAAAAGATTATGACAAGCAAGTAAACACTGATCGTCGCTTCTGGAACAACTTCCAACAAGGCTTCTATGACTCAATGATCTTTCCAAATAAGACTCCAGTTGTCACGATGCAGTCGATTGATTGGGATTACCTGGAGTGACAACATGATCATGTGTTCGATGAGGTCCTTGACATTTGCGACAAGTTTGATATCAAGGACATCATGGGCCTTCGATACAACTGGAACAATAAGGTGATTGCCAAGTTCTATGCCACTCTATACTTTGGCACTGACGAGTCTGAGTCACTCAAGTGGATGACCTGTGCTACCTACTATAGTGTGACAAAGGCTCGGTTTTCTAGTATACTTGGATTCTCTCCTGGACTATGCTTCAACAAGGACAAGTTTCATGAGTATGATCCTCTGGAGATAAACAAGTTGGACTGTGTCCATGATGAGTCTCAGAACTTTTAGCTTGGTAAGGCAAAGGGTCTTCTTCCCACTTTTGCAGATCTCACTAGGATGATCAGGAAGACGCTTACTCCAAAAGAGTGAGATGCGTCGAGCATTCTTGGATACTCAAGGAACTTGCTTTATTGGATTAAATCTCAGTCCCAACCTTTTGATGTTGTGGCCTTCATTTGGAGTGAGATCTGTCTAAGTTCTTGGGACCTTAGGAGGAGTTGCACTCATGCCCCATCTATCATGAAGATGATTGAGGAGGTCACTGGCTCAGGTTTTGTTAAGGACGTAGAGCATTCAGGCCATTAGGTCAGAGTCATCAACACTCCTGTTCGTGGCTCTTCCCATCCTCTCAAGGTCCTGGCCGTGGTTCTCCATTTTTTGGCAGGCAGCTCCTGCTTCTTCCTTAGGTCCATCCTCATCCTCCTCCTCTCCTATCAAGGCTATTCTTAGGGCAATCTTCTGCCTAGGCAAAGATGAGAGGCGTGCCCACCAGAAGAATTCAGAGAGAATAAAAAAGAACACCTTGAGGCTCAAAAAGATTCAGAGGCACTTAGAGAGATCCCTTGCTCTCCGGATTGAGGTCGAGGGCAGTGAGGATGATGATAGGCTTAAGGACTATGAAGCTGGTTTTGCCTCTCCTACTGAAGACAAGGATGAGAGTGGTAGTGAGGGAAGCTACTACTCTGGGATGAAGAAGACGAAGATGATGAATGATCTCTGCAGTTGTCTAGCTTATTTCTCATCTTTTTGGTGTCTTGATGCCAAAAGGGGGAGAAAGTAAAGCTCTATCTATTTCTATTTGTATATTGTTGTTGTATCAAGTTTAAAACCATTATGTTGTCTTGAACTGCAGTTTGATTGTGATAAACTTGTATGAGTGTAAACGTTTAAACTCTCGTGTGCTAAGTAATCATGTTGTCATGTGCCCAATGCCATGCCATATGCATTTCTTGTTTAATTTACTGCTTATTAGCTCACTTTGGCACATATATTGTTGACTTGCACCCCACAAATGCAAGGATATAGGGGGAGTCTCTAGTTCTTTTTATTTTTGTCCACATTTTATGGGGGAGCTCCACTATACTCTTCATTATTCAAATGAAATAACTTCAATTTTAAAAATCCTTATGTAAGCTTTAATTGTGTTTGTCATCGATCACCAAAACGGGGAGATTGAAAGTGCATCTAGGCCCTATGTGGGTTTTGGGGATAGATGACGGGCAATTAAAGAACTAATTTGTTTTATGAAGTCTTCGACAGATTTTAATATTAGGAAATTGATTTGGAAGACATTTGGAGACCTTAAAGCTAAAAGGAGAAGATGGTGTACATTTTAAATAGACTTAGATCTTTTCTTTTGAATTGAGTCTAAGTCATACTATTAAGAGGGATGTGACGGAAAACCACTTCTAGATGTTCTAAGTGCTCTTGGTAGAAAAAATTTGACACATTCTATCCACCAATCAAATTTGAGAGAGTTTTGCTTATAAACATATCGGACTAGCAGATGTTGAACTGGAATGTTCAAATGTATATCAGAATATCCGATCCTTGGTCCGATTGACCCCTTTCTGTCTCCCAGTCACAAAAATATCGGACTATCCGATGTTTTCCCCGGAATGTTCCGATATGTATTGGACTATCCGATGATAGGTCTGATTGACCCCTCTCTGTCTCCAGTTCCAAAAATTATAGGATTATCCGATGTTTTCTCTGGAATGTCCCGGTATGTATCGGACTATCCGATGATAGTTCCGAGTGACCCCTCTATGTCTCCATATTAAAAAATATCGGAACTATCCGATAATAATATCGGACTATCCGATTTGTATTACTTCCTCTGTGATTGATCCTTATTTGAATATTCTCAAAATCATTCTAGGAATGCAAAAATAGCCTTTGCGTCGCGTTTCGCTCATTATAATATCGGAGTATCCGATGTGTAACATCGGACTATCCGATGTCTGTCAGCAGCAAACGGCTAGATGGTGGGTGGGAGTATTTATTCCCCTCCTCCCCCACAGGCAAGGGTTGCCATTCACATTCATTTTCAACTGAGCACTTATTGTGAACCCTAGCTCCCCACCTTCCATCTTCACTCCAACCTAAATCCCATTGATTGCATCTTTGTGAGGTTGAAGAAGCTAGATCTAGAAGCTTTCTAATGGTCAAGCTTCAATCTTGAGCACTTGGTTCGTTCTCCAAGACGGTTTTTCGCCGGATTCGTTACTCTCGGAGTTTGAGGGCTCTTAGACGGCCTGAAGTTGCCCTCGAGTCACCATGCTTGGTGTGTTGGCCGGGGAGAGTTTGTGAAGGCCAGATTCGCCTCCGAAAGGGAAGGATCCAAAGAGTGAAACCGGGAGTGTTTGGTGCAACCCGAGAGGTTAAGGGTGAAGAGGGACCTCGGCTCAAGTGTGACTGAGCCGCCTCAACGAAGACGTAGGATCTCCTCAAAGATTCGAACTTTGGGAACAAATACTTCGACTCTCCTTGTGGATTTGGTTTTACTTTACTTACTTTACTTATTGCTTGCTCTCTAACCCTATTTGGTGCAGATGATATCCTTGTTTCTACCTTAGTTT
Organism: Raddia distichophylla; assembly: GCA_005191435.1. NCBI lineage: Eukaryota > Viridiplantae > Streptophyta > Magnoliopsida > Poales > Poaceae > Raddia > Raddia distichophylla. The sequence continues at coordinate 756,059 of SPJY01003962.1, forward strand.
GCTTAACCCTTGTTTCAGCAATATTGGTCCAGTAAGAATCATCGATTCTCGAACAACTTCCACCAGGACATTTATGTCTTGGTGATGTTTGAAAGAAAGAAAGCTATCGTCCCTATGCAGTGGATAGACTGGACTTATATGGCAGATGTGGATGACCCCATCTTTGATAAAGTGATTGATGCCTGTGAGCGTATGGGATCAAGGATATCATGCGGCTGCAGAATGATTGGAGCAATGAGGTGATAGCCCAGTTATATGCCATTCTGTACATTGCTCAAGACAAGGAGTGTACCTTCCACTGGATGACGGATGGTACTTGGTACTCCGTCAACAAGAGATTTTGGCAACATTCTAGGGTTCATCCCTGAAATGAGCTAATCAAGAAAAATGCATAATGAAGTGAGCCTGCTAGAAAGTGTCTTAGACTTCATGTATGACCATTCTGGTAGGTTTCATCTAGGCAAGAACACTGGGCTAGAACCCTACTATAACTACTTCAACTGCCTCTTCCGTATGATGCACACCTTTAAGACTGGAGACGCCAGCAGCATTTAGAGTTGGACAAGAAACTGGCTGGTAAAGATGGCTCCGGGGAGCGACAAGGTAGATGTATGGGACTTTATTTGGGAGGAGCTAAGGTAAAATGCGATCAGCCCCAGTAGAGCTTGTGCCTATGCCCCGTACAGCTTTAGAATTTGTGAAAGAAGTAAAGCTCAGCAGTCTGAAGATTAGGGTGATCTCCACCGGTCACCGAGCTCTACTCGGGGTCCGACTTCTTCTCTCCCTACGGCATCCGAGGAGTCTTATGGGCTCAAGAAGATACTTCGTGTTATCTTTTGCCTCAGAAATGGAATTGAGCAGCGAACCAAGAAGAATGGCAGGGATGTGAAGGCAACGAAGCAACGTATGGGTCTTCTCTGCTCTCCTCCTAGCTCAGAAGAAGAAACTGTCTATACCAAGTAGGACGCTTGGTTTGCTGAGACAGTGGTGGAAGAAGAAGAATCTGGAGACGAGGAGGAAGAGGAGGAGTCCAACTGAGCGCTTACAGCTTGCTTGCCTTCTACTTTTGGTGTCTTGATGCCAAATTGGGAGATGAAGTTAAAGCTTAAGTCCTATCTATGTGTGTCATCTGCTTTAGTTAATTAGTACTCCTGTATAATTTGATTTGGCAGAACTCAGTTTATTTGGCTTTGCACTGGTTTGTATTATTTGTGAACTTGGGGTTGTGCTTGTGGTTGGTTGTTAAATCTCTTGGTGTGGTGGTTGTTAGTCTATCTTGAGCTTGTATATTAATGTGAGATCCTCTATTTTGTCGTATGTCACATGTATATTCAAAACCTTAAAAATAAAATAAAAAGGAATTGTTATATACAAAACCCTAGTTTAAACTATTTTAAATTAGTTTAAGCCAAAACCCTAGAAGATCTTTTAGGATAATTCTGAAAAAAAATTCAATGTCCTAGAAGCCATCATTTAGCCACCCTGCAAATTTCAAGCCCAAAGCCCACGGCAAGCCCATGATCCCATGAGGTGCTGCCATTCTGCTGGGAGCTCGTCAAACTGATGAAATGATGAGAAAATATGTGAGAACCAAGCCCAAACTTGGATGAGAGGTTCTAGAGGCCCAAACTCGTGCTAAGTAAAAACAAACTCAAGCCCAAATAAGCGCATTTGTAAGTTATCAAATTTGGGAGAGTCCTAAACCTACTCATATTAGAATTTGAGCCCAATTCAAAGTCTACCCATTTCAGGGCCTGACGTATGTCGACCACCACAGTATAAATACCTCCCAAGAGCCCCTCTCAAGTCCCCAACTCGTGAAACCCCCAGATCCAAACCCTAGCCATCAATAGCCCTAGCCACCAAAGTTTTTTGAGGTATATCTCCCTGTGCTTTGTCCAAACCCAAGTGTAGATGCCTTCATTGTGTACAGCTCGTCGAGACGGTCCATATGCATATATGGATCGCTAGTTTTGGCCAAGAAAGGGGGGAAACCGCTTGCCGGAGTTTCGGGTCGTGCGGCTAGCACCGACATCGCTGTCGGCACCTTGCCGTCCGCGCGCTGCCCCGTGGTCCGCGCTGTCCAATCGCCGCCCACCACCTGGCTGAACCGCCGCCCGCACGCTGCGCCGCGCCCGCGCCACACGTCGGCTTCGCACTAGACGCCGCCACCGGTCATCCTCGTCGTGCCATTTGTGCCACCGCGCTGCCTCCTCGCCCGCGTTTCAGCTCGCCATGCCACGTGTCGCGCCCGCTTACACCGTCGCCGCCATCCGGCACCGAGCAGCCACGTGTCCCCACCGCGCTCACTCCCACTCGCGCGTGCGCGTTAGCGCCGCCACGCCTCGCTCAGCCTGTCTGCGTGCCAGCATACACCGTCGCCGCCAACCGGTACCGAGCCGTCGCGTGTCGCCACCTCGCTCACTTCCACTCGTGCGTGCGTGTTAGCGCCGCCACACGTCACTCGCTGTCGTTGCTGCGTCGCTCCGCCTATTTGTGTGCGACACGTGTCACCGCTTTGCCGCCGCTGCGCACCCGCCCGCTTCAGCCATTCTGTTTGCTGGTTTTCCTTCAGTTAACCAAATAAAACCGATTTATTTATTTTTGGATTTTCTAATTTATCCGAAAATTCCAAGAATTGTTTAGGGAGCATCCGATGTCCAAATTAGATGATTCCATAGCCATTAAATCCCATAAATAGCCTAGAATTTTATATATTTTATTGAGCTATATGTTCTGTTGATAACTTTTCTGTTCTTTTGCATTTGCATCAACGTGTAAATCGTCCGTGCTCCCGCTGTTCGACATCTTTCTAGGAGTTTTCCGAAGGAGGACCTCTTGCTCTCCTATTTTGCAAAACTCATCCGTTAATTTTTTTTATTTACTTTTCGCTTGCATGAAATGAAGGGAAGGGTTAGAATCCTATTTATTCACACTGAGTCATCTACCCTATAAATTTAGCCATTTATTGCTGCCATTAGTATTTCATAGCCTATTCTTGTGCATAGATGCTAGTGCTCGTGGGTTATTAATTTTTAGATTATTCATCATTTTATTAATCTTGTGACTTGCTATTATTGGAGGTGCTGAGTTACTCTAATAACCTAATCAACTAAAACCTATGTGGTGTGTGTAGACTAAAGGTTGCAAGTCGGGTGTTTTTGTGGAATGAGGATTGTGGTGGAGGTACTCACCTTGGTCTAAGGACCCTTGACATGTGCTTATCCGGCCAAACCATACAAGCACAAACATAAGTGCTAGCTCTAGCATGTCGGCCAACATGTGCTACTCCTGGCTTAGTAGTATGGAAAACTGTTAGCACACGATACATTGAAAAGATCGGGCTGCGCTCCGTTGGCTCGAGAGGGGGACTCGAGATGTCGAAACCTTAGAGGGGTATCGGTGTTAACAGAAGGAACTAATAAATCGCCTTGTATCGTTACTTGGTCTGGGCTCCAAAAGAAGAGCTAAGGCATAAAAGTACAACTAGGCTTATGGGTAAAGTGTGCTATACTTTTCAGAGGTTAAAACTATCATGATAGCCGTTCCCACGGTCATCGGAGGGGAGGAAGGTCGTACATGGTAGTCTCATGTGTTGATAATAACACGATGGGTTGGTTTTGTTTGAGTTGTTCAAGGCTTGTGCAGTTATGCAGAGGGGATTTGGAAACCGAGCTCTGTGTGTTACTTTGGGAATCTTATTATTATTAATTCTTCAACAAATGTTTTTACAATACTTTAATTAACTTGATTAGAATAGGTGTTTACGCAAATTAGACATCCTGTTCTTGTTTATAACATTGCATTCATTATAAAGATTCTTGTTGGGTAGCCATGTATTCACTATACAAACCACGAATATATTTGTATTTAGGAGAAGACTCGGGTCCGGTTTGCCTACAGGATCAGGAGGATTCTGTATCCGATTTCGACCAGCATTAGCTATCGCACAAGGGTTAGATTAGAGCATCGTCATACTTTGTTCCGCTGCATTTATCTGGATTTCCTCACTCTAAACTATATTATATGGTCTTAATCAAACTATTGTAATAAGTGATTGTGCTACAATTACGTTTGCTTTAATATGTTATTTTTATAGTTAAATGTGTTTGTGTGTTGATGTTCGACAATTGTCACTCATGAGTTGCTAGCATGGATATCTGGGACTAGCAATCGATCATGAGTGGATCCTGGTGAAGCCAGGGTCACGACAAAAGTTGGTAGCAGAGCTAGTCTGACTCTTGGAAGAGTAACTAGTAAGTGGTAGCTTTTGAAAATTTAACATGATTTTAATGTTAAATCCTCTTTACCTTAGCTTCTTTGACAAATTTGTTAGCCTAACCTGTTTACCCTTTTTCAAATTCTAGATGTCGGCATCTCATCCTAATGGAGAGCGCCAGGGCTTCCCTGCACTGCTGTGGGGTTTGCTAAGGGACTTGGTCTATGAGAGAAGGCCCGAGTATACCATAACACCGATTCACCTCAATAGGATGAGCCAGCAATGCGTCAAGTGGGCGATTCACTATCTAGATAAGGAAGGAGCACCGAGGGTGTCTACTTTCCAAGAGGCTGCTGAGTTCGAAGGTCGCGCCATTCAATTGGTGGCACAGAAGATTTTGATGCACTTTGCCCATGTGCATCAGAATGAGCTAAGGTGGAGCCAGTACTGCTACATTCCTAGGCAGTGTAAGAGTAATTGCCCCAGCAATAGGTCGTTAATTACGAGCGCCCTAGAGCATGAGACCAACTCCACCATATACGCCACTGTTACTTATCTGTAAGCTTTGAAGGATTTGTACGATGGGACCCGCTTCAACGAACAGTTCTATGAAGAGAAGGTCGCCGAAGTGGAAGATCAGCTAGGAGAAGCCAAGGAGAAGATAGAAGAACTCAAGCTGGAGCTCTCAAGCTTAAAGGATGCTCAGCGCAATGGTAGAATAGATAAAAGCGGCGCACCAAGCAAAGCTTGCACATAGAAGGAAGAAGGCCTTAGAGAAGAAAGAGGAGCTGATGAACGAGAAGATCAAGAAAGAGATAGCACACCTGGATGCTATGAAGAGGGAGATTGAAGAAGACGGAGATGAGCTGGTGAGAGAGCAAGCCAAGCACAAAGGCTAAGAAGGGCAAGCTGGAGTGGGAGCACGTTTCGACTCTCAAGTGCGATCGAAGGAAGGCAAGGGCAAGGTGGAGTTCTTCAAGATCGAAGAACCTGAAGAGGACGAGGAAGATGAGGACGAAGAACCGTTCGAGGTGGAGGATGCATCTTCGTCGTCTTAGAAGATCGCTTCGTTTTTATCGTCGCCAAGATTAGGGAGTGTGTTTAGTTAGTCATAAAGACTTAGTTTTTGCATCGTATTTCCTTTAAGTTGTGTGTGGAGTAGACAATATCGAGTTTTGGTTTTCCCTTGTGTTATATTGCTATTCATTATGTTTGGATATTAAAGGTATAATTAAAGTTAAATTTAGTTTAATATCTGATATTGTGCTTTGTTTAAATTTTGCATCAACATTCAAGAAAGAAGGAAGACGTGGCTGGAAGAGTGGAAGAGTTCTTTCGACTTCAAAATTTTTCATCAATTGATTAATGCAACTAAGTACTTCATACATAAGGAGGCTAAGCTAGCTTATAATAAGGCGATAATGTAACTCAACTAATTTGTTGTTTATGACTGTAACCTGTGTTTGAGTTGGAGTTATTTGAAACATGCTTACTTTATGTTAGCATGTGGTGTGTTTCCTTCTTATTTGAATATTTGCATGGAGTGACAAAAAGTGTTTATAAAATTATTATATCTAAAGGATGTCACTTACCGTTTAGACTTCTTTTCTATCCTTCATGTCTTAGCAGATGGCTAGAGGTCGTGGAGGTGAAGCCTATGGAAGAGGAAGAGGTCGTGGAAGGGGTAGAGGCCGTGGACATGGAGTTCAGCCTATACCCATTGATCTGTAAGGAGAGTTGGATCACCCGGTTAATCAAGAGAATGTTGCAGTTCAGGATGGTCGAGTCAACAATCAGGGTAAGTCAACCAAGCTGCGCAAGATGCTGGTAATCAAGCAGGACCGGTCAACGTTGCTGCTCAGGATCCTCAGCCGCCACCTCAACCCGAACAAACGCCGCCGCCGCCACCCCCACTGTAGGCAGGACCAGCGCATGATGCGTTGATTCTCCAAGGTTTGCATCTTATTGTGGACCATCTGAATCAGCCGCCACTGCAGTCGATGCCAGTGCCTAGGTTGCCGCAGTCAAAGTTCAGGGAGTTCATGCTAACTCGTCCATCGGAGTTTTCTGGTCGTGGAGACCCGATTGAAGCCGAAGACTGGGTCAAGAATGTGGAGAATAAGCTCTACTTGGCCAACTATGATGACTATGACAGCGTGCAATATGCTGCTCATATGCTCAAAGGAAATGCTGCCCTCTGGTGGGAGAACTATTGTGCCACCAATCCGGACTATGTGGACATGGGATGGGATGACTTCGTGGAAGTTTTCAAGAACCATCATGTTACGACGAGTGTTCGGGAAGAGAAGAAGCGCGAGTTTGAAGGACTACGCCAGAACAAGTCTATTGATCAATATATCAACAAGTTCATTGAGTTATCCCGTTATGTGCCAGACTTAGTTACTACTGAGAAGGCTAAGGTCTGGAGGTTCACTGAAGGACTGGACACTTGGTATGTGGTTCAATTGAAGCCGCTCCACTACGAGACTTTCGTTGATGTCACGGAGAGGGCTCCTATTCTAGAAGGAGCCCAGCGCAAGCATAATGACGATAAGAAGAGGAAGTTCACTTCTCAACAGACCAGCGGCAATGTGATGCCTCGTACTCATCAAGTTCAGAGTTTTGGTCAAATGCAAAATCAGACAAGGTAGTACCAAAACTCAGGTTTCAAGCAATCATTCACTCCTTAGCATGGAGGCAATTCTCAGCAAGTTCGCCAGACGCCGCAGGTCGGAGGTCAAGTGCAGAGTCAGAATAAGACTCCCAATGCTGGTGTGACTTGTTTTAAGTGTCATCAGTAGGGACATTTGTCGTATGACTGTCCGCTTAATAAGGGAGGCCAACCTCATCAGAATCAAGGAGGGACGTCTGCTCGTCAGGCACAGCAAGGGCAAAATCGTGGGAGTGCCTTCAAGACGCCCCAAGGAAGTGGACATGTTAACCACATCACCATGGAAGAAGTTCATAATGCCTAGGATTTTGTTCTTGGTATGTTCCAGGCAAACTCAATCCCTGTTTCTATTTTATTTGATTCAGAAGCTTCGCATTCGTTTGATGCAAAGGAGGTTGTAGTCGATAATGGTTGGAGGGGCTATGAACGCAAATGTGGGATGTCTATATGTTCATCGGAGGTTATAAGTTTTCGACTAAGTTGATTATGATCGATTCTAAAGGCATTCAAGTGATTTTGGGAATGGACTGATTGAGTTAGTATAAAGGTAAAATTGATTGTGCCGATACATCCGTAGCCCTTACTACTTTAAGTGGAGAGACCATCAAGTATGAGTCCTTGCATAAAGAAAGTCCGGTTGTCATGTTGCATCACCGAAAGATGATGCATGGAGAAGGAGAAGAGCGTTTGCCTTTGAAGGAGACTCCAATAGTGCATGAATGTATGGATGTTTTCCCCGAAAATTTACTTGGGTTGGATTCAGTATCGACCTGTATCCGTGTACGGAGCCTATTTCTCAACGGCCGTATCGAATGAATCCTAATGAGCTTGCGGAGATGAAGACACAGCTTGAAGATTTGAAAGCTAAAGGTTTCATTAGACCAAGTGTTTCTCCATGAGAATCGCCTGTGTTGTTCGTGGAGAAGAAGTATGTGAAGCACTGAAGGCAAAAATTTTTAATTGTCTCAAATTATACGCTACGTGATGAGTAAAGGAATTTTCGTCGGTACTCTAGGATCTGCAGACCACTCCTAGCAGGCCAACTGGGCAATCGCCTTTCTTCCTGGTGTACGGCTCTGAGGCGGTTCTACCCCACTAACTTGAATTCGCTTCTCTAGAGGTTTGGAAATATAAGGAGGAAGAATTGAACGCCAACTGACTCAAAGATCTCGACCGACAGAAAGAGGTCTGGAATGTTGCAACGATCCGGACAGCCAAGTGCCTTCAGGGCTTTCGTCGCTATAACGATTGCAACAATCCAGTCAGCCAAGTACCTTCAGGGGATCTGGTCCTATAGAAAAACCAGAAAAGGAAGCACAAGCTATCCCCAAGTTGGGAAGGCCCTTACACCATCGATGAAGTGACGTGGCCGGGAACTTACAGGCTCAAGCGAGAGGATAAAATGATTGTCGACAACTCGTGGAACATAGACCAGCTACGTCGCTTTTACGCTTAAATTATAATTTTGTACTTTGTGACCTGAGTCAAACCATGACCTTCTACATAGCCAAATTCTTGGCTATGCAGTAAGTTGGGGGCTAAACCTAATTTGTGCGCTTATGCACACATTTTCTTAATATCTTCGTGATTATTCTGAGTGGTTATTTCGAGTATTGAAGCTCCAACCCAAAAATTGACGAACTCTATGTTACTCGGCTCGCGCAGGAAATTCCTTGAGCTGACTCCCAAGCACTTAGGGGCTAGACTAGTCGAGTAGGCCGCATAGACGGAAAACAACCCACCCACAAAAATCAGATGAAACACTTGAGTAGGCATTAAAGCAACAACAATCAAACATTCGAGTTTTCAGAACTATCTAAGTTCTCTCATTACAACCTTTACAGGGGACACATGGCATCGAGCTCTACTCGGGAATATAAAGACTTCACGATTGCTAGCACCAGACAGGCACTAGTGACCATTGTCTCCTTTAGTTGGGTCTTCAACCTCTCGGGATCCTGCTTCAGTTGAATTACGATCTGGCTTGTATCGCCTGGCCCCGTGTCTCCTACCAGTAGAAGCTTCCGCAAGGGCTCGGACGCCTCCCGAGTTGCTCATAGGTCGCATTTGCAGATTTGATCTTCCCATGGTGGATGTTGAACTGCGCCTGTGTTTTTCATTTATACTTTGGAGCAATGCATACATATATCGTCAAATATTCAGCTTATAAAAACAAAAGAGAGCTTGAGGGAGGCATGGTACCTTCCAACTCATGCTGGGCCATGTCAAGCTGAGATCGAATTTGTAATTCTTCCTTTTCCTGTGCTGACAAAAGAAGCAAAAGCATATGACAAACAGTATGAAGCAAATCTTCAAAGAACTCGACGCGAAATCTTACCAACCACGACGCCGACCAACTCCGTCTTCTGCTGCAATTGTGCTGAAGAACGGGCTCGCAGTTCTCGGATTACAATGTCAGACTTCCCATGGGTGTCTATGGCTTTCTTCACATGCTCGTTGAACTTCTCAACTTCGGGGATCATCTCACGAAACAACGCAGATTTCCTTTTGGAGCGTACCTCCAAATTCTGCAAAGGGAAGCCGTTAATGAAAGAACTGGAACAGATAGAGACAAGCACAAAAAATCAAGTTACGTGTATCAGCTCTGCACACTTGAGGGAGTAGTTATTAAGTCCCCATCGCTCCCTCTCTTCCTTGTCGTCATCGATGACTTCCCATTTTGAGTTCTCATTGCGCTAGTGGGCTTTGAAGGCAGTTTGGGGAAGCTGGAGAGAAGAAGGTTCTCACAGGATTTCCTCCACAGAGGGCTCTGCTTCGGTTACCAGAGTTGCATTGAAAGATGGCATTGTGTCCTCCGAAACAGGCACAGTCTCTGAAAATACCTCAGGATGGACCTTAGGTGGCCTCAGGATGGACCTGAGGTGGTGACGAAGCTGGTGGCAACTAGGGCCTAGTTGCCCACCCTATGTCGTGCTTGCCAGGCCGCCTCTTGGCGTGCTCTCCCGAGGCACTGGGGTCTTGATGTAGTTGTTGGTGATTGATGAGCCGCCCACCTCGAGATAGGCCTTGGGCCGATTCCGTACCGGCCCACCGCACGTACAAAAGGTCTAAGAGGCCGCCCGTGGCTGTACTAAAAGAAGCGTCTAGCCCGCCGGGGTCTCTCCCGGGCTTGACCAAGTCAACCGCATCTCCCTGGGTCCCAACCAGGAGCGTGACGCACCTCCCGGGCTCTCTTTAGCCCGGGAGAGGGTCCCGCAAATAGTCCGCCTGTCCGCAGGCAGGTGGCGACAACTGTCATGTCCCACCACACTTTCCCCGACCTTGACCGGGAAGAACTGTGTCTCCCCGGGAACCCGCAGCCCGAGAAAGAACACGCGGGCACCTCGGTTTGTCGTTTGCTTCCTTTGGCAGGTGGTGAATGGTTGTTACGCTACACGATGTCCCCAACGGGTGGCGCGAGGCTGGCTCGGTCCAGTCAATGCTATATTGGGGATAATGGGAAAATGCTTTCTCCCTAAAGCACACTTCTCTCCCGTATCTGCATCTCAAGACAAACACATGTCTTGTACTAACCTGACCAGTTTCTCCCTGCAGGCTCGAGACTAGACAGAGCCCTAGAATGAGACAAGAACACCACCACTAAAGCAAAGACTGGCGCGGGGCCCGCCGCATCAGCTCCGGGCCACCCGCCGCACCTATAAAAGGAAAGGACCCTAACCCAGTCAGGACCAAGCAGTCTCACCCAGATTCCACCGCGCAATCACTCAAGCCACACACACTTCCGAAGCTTCCTTAGCAGTAGTTGTGTAGCCACCATCTTTGTAAGCTCGGGATCGGTGCCTTCAAGCCCGGTCTCGGCACCCTCTGTACAGTTTTCCACCATATAATCAACAAGGCTAGAGTAGAGCTATTACTCGGCAGTGGGGCTCGAACCAGGGTAAATCGCTTGTGTCTTCACGGTTTGTGTTGTTATCTTCCTTCCTCTCTCCTCTTTCTTCTCTTTCTTCACCGTACGACGGATCTGTACCCGGATTGCCAAATCGCACCAGGCTTAGTCCGGGAACACCGCGCTGCCTGAGCCCCCGCAGGCTTGGCCGCCACCCGGGATGCTAAGAAGGGTTGTCAATTATAAATTCGTCTGCCGGTCCGTGGACCCGTTGCTCTTCAGGAGAGCGCTTCCCAGACACTGACAGTTGGCGCCCACCGTGGGGACCATGACTAGCCCTCAGCACTTCGTTCCCTTGGACATGCCTGAGGTTCCGGGCAGCAACGAGGTCCTGGACCTCGAGTTCGATGAGTGCGATGATCTGGACGGGAGGAGTACCTCGCCGACACCTGGGCTGACGAGATGGAGGTTGATACCTGTCTCGCCCCAGGGGTAGATTTTCGCCCCGAGGAGTCGCTCCCTGAGCTGGACCCCTCTGTCACCCACGTCAGCGAGACTCCCATGGAGTTCGAGCTGCTTGGTGACTCCGTTTCTTCCGCTGACAACACTGGGACGTTTCCCCCGGTCTCGCACATGTCCCGCTGCGTTTTCGCAGCCGCGGTCGACGATGACGCCGGGAATGAGGAGGCCCAGGAGCAACAGCGCCGCCGCGCTGAAGCCCGGCACTTCTTCAACAACGCCGTCCGCCGCGTCATGGATGGGATCTACCGCGAGGACAGCCATCACCGTACCCCACCGGGCCGCCCGCCGGTCGACTCTCTCATTGAGACGATGACCAACCCGCTCCTGCGCAGCCAGCAGAAGGCGCGCGCCATCGCTGCGGTCGTTCGCGACTTGGAGAAGGACCGCCGTGGTTTTACCATGGCGGACCTGGGTCCAGTCATCACCGAGGGCCTTGCTACCATCACCAGCAGTATCGCCCAGCATGAGGAGCAAAACGGCAATGGACGCCCGGACATCTGGCGAGGGAACCAGTCTGGCCACAGCAGCACTCAAAGCCGTTCCCATAGCAACCGTGGCCGTTCGTGCCAGACCCAGACAGCCTCCTCCGCCGGAGGCTCGTCACGTGCCCCAGGCGGAGTGTTTTCCCGTCTGGGACCGCGCCGGGATGCCTCTCCCCCAAAGGCCCCGGTCTTCTCCCGCGCTCTCCGAGAGGCGCCATGGCCACCAAGGTTCAAGCCCGGGCCAGTTGAGAAGTTCGACGGGAGCAAGAATCCCGAGGAGTTCCTGTCTATCTACGCTTACTCGGGCTATCACCAAATTAGTCTGAAGGAGGAGGATTGCATCAAAACGTCATTTATTACGCCTTTTGGTGCTTTCTGATATATCACGATGCCATTCGGGTTGAAAAACGCTGGCACAACTTATCAGCGCACCATACAGCGGTGTTTTCACACTCAGGTCGGACGCAACGTGGAAGCATATGTCGATGGCTTCGTTATAAAAACAAAATCCAGAGGGGATCTCATAACAGATCTGACCGAGACATTCGAAAGTCTAAGGGCATATCGGATGAAGCTAAATCTTGAGAAGTGTGTTTTTGGGGTTCCATCTAGTAAACTACTTGGATTCATCATCTCCAACCAGGGGATCGAAGCCAATCCACAGAAGGTCAACGCCATCATCAAGATGAAGCCCCCGACCAATCAGAAAGATGTGCAGAAGCTCACTGGATGCATCGTGGCACTCAGCCTATTCGTTTCTCGACTCGGGGAGCGAGGCATGCCTATCTTTAAGCTCTTACGCCGACAAGACGACTTTCAGTGGACAGCTGAAGCGCAGGAAGCCTTTGAAGATCTAAAGAGGTTCCTCACCACGCCTCCGGTGTTGGTCCTTCCCATGCCCCAGGTTCCCCTCTTACTCTACATCGGCGCCACTACTCACGTCATCAGCAGCGCCCGGGTGGTTGAACGAGATGAGGAGGGCTCTCTCCAGAAGGTACAGCGTCCGGTCTACTTCGTAAGCGAGGTATTGGGCGAATCCAAAATAAGGTACCCACAAGTTCAAAAGCTTATGTATGCTGTGTTACTCACATCACGGAAGCTCAAGCATTACTTTCAAGAGCATGAAATTTCGGTGGTCACCTCTTTCCCGCTTGGAGACATACTTCATAACCGGGAAGCCACTGGGAGAATTGCAAAGTGGGCAGTTGAGCTTGGAGCCTTTGAAATAAAGTTCAGGCCTCGACTAGCCATCAAATCTCAAGCACTGGTTGATTTCATCGCGGAGTGGACAGAGGCTCAGACCCCAGCAGCAAAGGAGAATCTCGAGTACTGGACAATGTACTTTGATGGTTCCCTCATGCTCTGCGGCGCGAGGGCTGGGATTTTGCTCATATCGCCGACTGGAAAGAAGCTACGCTACGTCCTGCAGATACTGTTTCCCGTCGGCAACAACACCGCCAAGTACGAGGCACTCATCCACGGGTTACACGTCGCCATCTCGCTTGGTGTCAGGCGGTTAATGGTAAGCGGGGATTCCCAACTCGTGGTCAACCAAGTTCAAAAGGAGTGGTCTTGCATTGGCGACAGCATGGCGACTTACTGCCAGGAGGTACGAAAGCTAGAAGACAAGTTCGACGGACTGGAGCTGTCACACGTGCTCCGCGGAGACAATGAAGCAGCAGACGAGCTAGCGCGGATGGGATCCACTCGGGCGCAAGTCCCGACTGGTGTTTTCGTCCAAGAATTGCGTGCGCCGTCTATTAAGCTACCATCTGCACCGGGTGAGGATCAAGAAAAGCAGCCAGAACCCGATGCAGAGGTACTATCGATTGACCCTGGGTGGACGCAACCTTACTTAGATTATCTTCTTTGTGATGAGTTGCCTAAAGATCAAAGCCTCGCCGAGTGCATTACACGCCGAAGCAAAAGCTACAAGGTAGCTGGGGACGAGCTTTTCAGAAAAAGCAGTTCCGGGGTACTAAGCCGTTGCATATCAGAGCAAGAAGGCAGAGATTTACTCAATGAGATCCACTTGGAAGAATGCGGGCACCACGCGACGGCCAGCACTCTGGTGGGAAAATCCTATCGGCAGGGATTGTTCTGGCCAACCGCGGTCACTGATGCATGTTGACGGTCGTTATTTGTAAAATTTTATATACTTTTGACCGTCAACATATCTACAAAATAAAGGAATTCAAACTACATTGAGGCTAACATTAATGAGTTCCACGAGTTTTGGTGTAGCCTCATGTTTTGCAGGCATGCACAAGAAAAGACGATTTATCGGCCAATGCAAATCGGACGAAACATGGAGTTTAAAATAAACATATTTTGAAAAGTCATCAAATGACAAAATGGAGTGCACCATGATGAAGAGTTCGTCGAGACGATCGAAATGCATATATTATTTGCTATATTTGGAGCTCGGATGAGGGGGAAATGAGCTCCGGAAGATGTCGAGCCTGACCGAACCAGACTAGGTTGGCCGACCCAAGCCAGGTCGGCCAGCCCCTTGTTTTGGCCAATTTGCGTCGGTTTCTTTCCCACACGCCAAGCAACACACCTAGAGGCCATCCCAACCATCCATGCATGTCGGTTTGATCCAGAAACAAGGAGTACTTCACAAGTCATGCATAGGATTCTAAAGGAACCCAATGATACCGGTCTCCAACTGCCAAACCGACTTGGAGAGATGATCTACACCATTGATGAAGCAACCCAGGCAAAATTGGCGGTCAGATGATGAAAAGAGTGGGCCGACTGACCCACCTAGGCCAGCCGACCCACCCCCGAGCTCGCCTTGGATTCTCCTTTGGAGGGGGGTAGTATGACATTTGTCCCATGCCGTGGCACTCTCCCATTGGCTCAGGAACACTATAAAAGGGCCCCCTCACCTCACTTTCACCACACCACACTTCACTTCATCCACTTCATTAGAGTTGCTCTTTAGTTAGAGTAGATTAGTTGGGAGTTAGAGTCGAGTCGAGCTGAAGCCTCGGAGTTCTGGAAGTGTCTTCGGGAATTTGGGTAACGCTCTTGTATCCTTTCCTGTTTACCAAAAGTATTCAGTAAGGCTACTTCATTCATTTTATAAAGTGTTGAGCTTTATTTGAGATTGAGCATATCTGCATATATGAGTTGTGTGGATTAGCCTTACCGGTAGCTTGTATTCGTCTGGAATCAGTTTAGGTTCTCGCTCGTATACTTAGAGAGCTAAGTATTGAACCTAGATCATGTTCCTAGGATCCGAGGAAGGTTGATTAGAAATAGTAGCAGACGTGGTGTCTGAGACTAGGACTAACTCGGTTTACACCCGGGCCCACGTATATGTGGTAGGTGGTAGGTGGTGATAGCCCTATCCATCCGTAGATACTATCTCCTGCGTAACCCACAGCGTCCGGCTTTGGACTAGTAGAGCCAAATTGGAACGATCATAACCATTCGGGATTCCAATTCAGGATAGCGGGTGGTAGTGAGTGTCCGAGCTCTCTCAATAAACTGAATCACACAACATTTACGAATTTATTAAACTCGTCTCGTTGTCCTCCCAACTGTCTACCTAATTATTGTAGCACTCTACTTAGTGTGTGGGTGTGTGTGTGTCACCGGTCTATTTATCGTATCGTATTTACCCCTTAGCTAGTTGGTTGGTATCTAAATAATATTGATATTAGAATTATCTTTCTCCCTCGTTCCCTGTGGATTCGATACCTTGGAATACTCTTAGGTGAAAACTACAAGCGATATCCGTCCGCTTGCGGATTAATTTCTAAGAGCGTAAGAATCGCCAACAATGCGGAAGACATAGTACGCAGATGTGACAGGTGTCAATTCTTCGCTCGGCAAATCCACATGCCGGCCCAGGATCTATAGACAATTCCAATCTCTTGGCCCTTCGCCGTCTAGAATCTCAACATGGTAGGCCCCCTCAAGCGGGCGCAAGGCGGGTTTACCCATCTCTTCGTAGCCATCGACAAGTTTACAAAGTGGATTGAAGCCAAGCCGGTTGCTGTAATCATGGCGGCCAAGGCACGCGAGTTCTTCCGAGACATCGTGGTTCGCTTTGCTGTTCCTAATCGCATCATCACCGACAACGGCGTTTAGTTCAAAAGTAGCGAATTTCAAGATTGGGGCGAGGAACTGGACATCAAAATCTGCTATGCCTCGGTGGCCCACCCAAGGAGCAATGGGCAGGTTGAGCGTGCCAACGGATTGATATTACAAGGACGCAAAACCAGAATCTTCTATCGTCTAAAGCCGTACGCTACGCGCTGGGTTAAGGAGTTGCCTTCAGTGCTCTGGGGGCTTAGAACGACCCCAAGCCGAGCCACCGGGCAGACACCCTTTTTCCTAGTCTATGGCTCAGAGGCGGTCCTCTCGACTGACTTGAAGTTCCGGTCCCCTCGGGTTGCCGGTTTCGACGATAATCTGTCAGGTGAAGCAAGATACGAAGACCTCGACCGGCTCGAGGAAGCCAGGGAAGCAGCATTGATCCAGTCGGCAAACTACCAACAGGGCTTGCGTCGCTATCATCAGCGCAACGTACAGGGCCGTGCGTTCTCCAAGGGAGATCTGATCCTCCGAAGGAATCAGAAGCACGAGCATAAACTCTCCCCACTCTGGGAAGGCCCCTATGTAATCGCTGAGGTGACCCGCCCGAGGGCTTACCGGCTACAAGGCGAAGACGGATCTGAAGTGCCCAATACCTGGAACATCGAGCAGCTACGTCATTTTTAGTCTTAACTCTTGTATTCAAGCAGCATTGTGTAATTAGTCCCTTTTTTCTAACTTGCTACTTAGCCGTAAATGGTTAAGCAGTAAGTCGGGGGCTACACTAAATAGTGTGCGGAGTCAACCGCACCCTATCATATTAATAAAAGTTGTTTTCTCTTTACATGTGTTGATCAAATTCGGGTGTTATGAAAATTCTTGAGTAATGACGCTTGCCAAAGACAATGTTTAGCTACTCCGCAGTCGCATAAGGAAAAAAACCAAGTGCTAATTCCTAGCACTCGGGGGCTGGACCAGTCGGTAGACGCGTTTCATGAAAAGGGATAAGGCTTACTACTCGGATAAACAGGATCACCAGTATCGAGGATCGATCAAGTGTTTCTATAACAGATACGTTTATAAGTCCAAGTGTTCAACTATATGCATAGCAGTCGGCCGAACTTCCTCCAACAAAGTACAGGCCTTCTCTTCGGTGCAGGCAAACCCTTCCTTTACGGCTTTGCAGTCTAGGCGGGGAAGGTTTGACTTCGTGATTGCGAGGCCTTGGCTGGTGCATGTTATTGCTGCTTCCCGTGTGAAGACTTTGATCCGCTCGGGAACATCATCAAGACGGGCCACGAGGAGGTCAAGATCAGTCGGCAGCTCTTCTTTAGGATAAAGGCATCGAAGCATTGGGAATGGCACCCTGGGCACAGCGGCGAAGCTCATGGGCGTTTTTCACTTTTTCATTGAGGACCTGGATTTGCACCCTGGTCTTCTGCCGATACTCTACATAACCAATCGGGAATGGCAGATCAGTCGGATCTCAGTAAGGATGAGCCAGGGAGAGCCAGTGGAGAAAAGTTACCTTCCGGCTCTTTTGCCGCTTTCTCGGCTTGAGCGTTGGTTTCTGCCTCCTGGGCCTTCTGCCTCGCCTTCAGCGCTATATTCATAGGCAAGTCTCAAAGATTTTCATCTAAGGAGCATTCTTTTATAAAAGTTTAGCACTGTTCGAAATTCATACCTCGGATGGTGTTGGACTCTTCCACATGGCGGAATTGGAGTTCAGTGACTTCTTGTTGGAGCTCCTCAATCCGGCAGCGATATTGTGACTTGACAGCGTACAGCACGTTGTCATATTCATCGCGGGTCTTCAGCTCGCCCATTGTTTTCTCCATGCATACGGATTTTTGCCTTGACCTCTCTTTCATGCGCTGCATGGAGATGGGAAGGAGATTGGCGGGATTCGTTCATGCAAAGTGAGGATTCAGCGCATGGAAAGGTCTTACCTTGTATATCATGGCTTGAGCCGCCGCCATGTTATGCAACACTTCCCATTCTTCGGTTTCCTGCCCATCATCGACTTCGCAGCCCCCATCTCCTTTCTCCACTTCAGTCGAAGGGGTGGAGTGTGAGCTTTAGCAGAAGAGCGAAGAATCTCCTTGATTTCTGGCTCTGTGCTTGGAGCTGGAGCTGGGATTCTTCCCTTCGCTGGCGAGGATCGGCAAGTGGCAATAGATGGACCGGAGTCTCGGTGAGGCGCGGCGTGCCGAGTCGAATCCCCTGTTGCTTGGGGCGGCTCGGGTGGGCGGTCTGGCTCTGGAGGCGCCGAGCTTGGCACCCTGCTGCCATGTGAGCTTGGCACCTTGTCACCATCATCAGCTGGTTTTCTGAAAGCATTTGGAGATTAGTCAAGACATAAACTCCTACCAAGTCGTGAAGGGGAAATATCGTGAGGACATACCTTTGCGATGACATAAAAGACTTGAACCCAAATCAGACGCCCGAACCACTAGGGCCCGAGCTGGGAGGTTTCTTCACCCTCGACGCGGCCTTTGGGTCAGTGGATTGGGGAGATGGAGGGCTGCGTGGCTGCGTTTTTACGAGCTGAGGGCGACTTGGTTGCTGGGCGGCAGCGACGTAGAAGCGGGACATCATCTTGGTCATCTTCGTCCGAGTCCGTGGGAGCGCCCCCCTTGCCTTTCTTGGCGGGAGGAGCGCTAGCCGAGTCCCCCGCGGGACGCTTGCGTGGTTCCTCTTTGTGGTGTGGAGCTTCCGGGACTGGATGCATGGAAAAGAAGGCCTTGCGTCCCTGCATATGAATCAGATTACAATCAATTTCCATATCACCCTAAAAAACTGCGGTTGAGTTGAGAAGGGTCTTCTCCTTACCGCTGGTGGTAGGAACATCAGATGGTACGCGGCTAGGCAATCCGTGTAAATTATCTCCGAACCCGGAGCAAAGAGCTCAGTCATCCGGCTGATAATTTCCTTCTGCGAGAGACTTTCATCAGTTTCCCGAGTGGTGTCTCGGAGCCCCGAGTACTCAAAGGCGAGATGCACCCTGTCCTTGATGGGCTGGATACGGCGCTGAGTGTAATTCCAAACTACACCAACGCTAGTCAGCCCGGCGGTTTTCGCGCGCTGGAGAAGAACGTGAAGTTCCTGTACTTGGCCTCCCTCGTTATTGGCGAGAGGAGAAGACCAGGAGGGATTGACCGTGGGGCACTCTCCGGAGAAGAAAGGGAGGACTGGAAGAGAATTGGCACAGTAGAACCACTCTGAGTGCCAACCCTTATTGGAGGTTCTCAAGGGGAGGTCGAAGTAATATTTTCGGGCCCCTTCCCGCAATTGAAATCCCGCGCCGCCGGCGGCCTTGGGAGAGTTCTTGTTGGGAAAAGGGTTAAGAAGGTAAAGAAATCTAAAAATGTCGAAGTGAGGAGCAATCCCCAAGTAGGCCTCGCAGATGTTGATAAAAATGGCGATTTCGAAGATAGAATTGGGGTTTATGTGCAAAACCTCGATCCCATAGAAATGCAGTAATCCCCGAATGAAAGGAGAGCAAGGAAGGCCGAAGCCGTGGACGAAGAAGGATTCGAAGACTACTACCTCGTCGGAGCGAGGGGTGGGGCAGGATTCACCGGCGGCGCGGTGCCATGACAGAAATTCCTCGGAGAGGAGCACGCCGAGGGAGACCAGCTTCTGTAGCCTCCGTTCGGTCGTGATGGATTTCATCCACTCCTTTCCGCTCTTCGCAGCCTTTGGGGCGGCGGGAGATGGTGAAGCCATTGCAATCGGAAACGGTGGCGGCGGAGGTTGTGACGGAGAAGAACCCTAGCGGCGGAGTTCGCTAGGAGAACCTAACAGACTGGCGCGAAAAGTGAACGAGGTGAACTAATTCCGTTCCCCTGTTCCTATTTTATCGCATTCTAGGCCGGGCCTTAGTCTAGCGCTGGATGCAGCCTTTTCGCGAAGGGCTTAACCACTCGGCCGGCCGAGTGGTTCCCTCCGAGAGGTCCGCGTTAAACGCTGAGTGCCGATCTGGGAGTTGGTGGTCCTAACTACTCGGATGAAGCAATGTTGCGGATTCAAGATCAACACGAGAAGAAGCAATGTCGCGGATTCAAGATTAAAACAAGCTCGAGAAAGAAAGACATGTGGATTTCCCAAAAGTTCTTCATTGAAGGGCACTTAGGCCTAATTACATTTTCCCGCGGCGCAGCACATCGAGCTAAGGCTCGTCGCTAGCTCGTGGAGGAGCAAAAGAAAATGCCCCCGGTGGGAGGACTTCAGAGTCGCTCGTCGGCGAGGAGGGCTGCAACCAGTGCGTCCTTGAGGGGGAAGCGCACCTTGTGGAGGTGCGGAAATCCGCGGATCAGAACCCTACTGGACTCTTCCGCATGGACCTCCGCCCTCGTCAGGGCAAAATCCCGCCAGAGCTCATCCTCGCGAGCTTTGGCGACGGCCTCTGCCTCAGCTTGCGCCCTGGCCTCGGTGACCCGCTTCTCTATCAGCTCCATGATGTTCGCCACTGCTCTCAAGGTGCAGAAGGCGGAAGTTTCTGGATGTCGCCGGGAAGAGGAAGATTCGAAAACTAGAAGGCTGGTGGTGAAGTAGTACTCTGCCCCTGGAGCTTCTTTTATACACAGAGGGAGTTCAAAGGGTGCGCCTTGTAATCCGTTTCAAACACAGTAAAACCATCATGGCGATGGGATGGAAGTGGACGCGACTACGGTTTTCGACGGAAGCGTGCGTCGTTCCGGCTGTTTGAGAAAAGGGCGCGAAAACGCTTTGCCTCCCCCTAATTGGGCTTGGGCTAAAATTGCAAAGGGCGACCCCCTTAACAGGCTTTCTTAACACGCCGCTGACGGTGGCAATGAGTTAAAATCGAGCCTGATTCGGCCTCGGTACACCCTGGAGGGCATATGACCGGCAGCGCCAAAATTAAAAATATTTCACGGCATACCCCATGTTGGGTCACTAGCCAACTTTGCATGCTCAAGGTTGGGTGTTGGTGAAATTTAGTTACAGTTTCGGAGGTATGCCTTTTCTAAGGTCGCCAGTTGTATACCGCTCCCCGGATACAAATACCTCTCGGTCAAACTGCATCCAATTGGTATGCCCTTAGGGGCCTATGCTGATCCCTTCTCTGGTTGGGACAGGTACCACTCGGCTGAATGGTGTGCGCCACGTTGGGCCGAGTGCTGGTTCTTACATGTTAAGGCCAGGCACCTGATGCCGATACATCTTGAAACGCTAAAATTACAGCATGCTACAAGACAAAGTTGTAATGGCATGGCTTAAGGCATGCCCCATGATGGGCCGATTGCTGCTTTTGCATCGCAAGAGTAGGTGCCCGGAGCCGAATTCTTCCGTTAAGGTGATGCGCCCAATGGGCCGAGTGAGCTAGAGTTTGGCATTGCCAATCCAGGCGTTGCTTCAACACAAAAAACTTAAGATTTCTTGAGTTTACAATCTCTTTTTAGATTACAGGAGATATTGGTGAAACCAGTCGGCTGGACATCTGAATCGATCATAAAGCACTCGGGGACTACTGTGGACTAAATGGGCCTTGGGTATCCTCTACAAGGCCCATAAGGGAGCAGATGGGGGGCGATCCAAGTTGGCCGAACAGGGATAGAGACCACTCGGGTTACACGCGTCTTGAGATCCAAGGAAGTTCCCGAAGATATAATGCATCTCCATGTAATTAGGAGATCGGTACATGCATGACATGTAACGACATAACAAGATTAGGTACCGTGTATCACGTGCTACCGTGTAACTCTACCCCCCTACACTATATAAAGGGAGGGGGTGGAGGCCATAGGCATGACGAATCATCTGATAGCATACGCTGTAATCATCTTGGTCATATTTCATCCCGCAGGTTGATCAATCATAATCCCAGGGCACAGGAAGTACGGTATTACCTCCGTTGAGGGCCTGAACCTGTATAAACCCTTGTCTTGTGCTAACACCTAGCTTAGTTCTCGATAGCGTCCCCTCGTACAAATTCATTGCCAGCGGTGACCCCCTAGTTAGTCACCAGTCGACAGTACGCCTTGCTGACAAGGACGGGAACGAGCTCCCTAGCTCATGGAATATCTCCCTTCTACGACGCTTCTATGTTTAATCAGGTCGTAAGTTTCCTTTCCTTTCAATTCAATCTCAAAAAAAAAACCTTCCCCCAATCACGAGTCACGTCGGGTTCAGTTACGACCATCTCAAACAAGCCCGTGGCCAAAATCCGATGGCTAAGGATAAAACACTTCGGTGTATTTCCACGACGGGATAAGCCGACCTCTCACACCCTAGTGAATCTCCGCGCAGTGTGGAATTCCTGCGGCCCAAAGGTACAGTAAGCCCACGTCAGGTTTGTTTGAATGGCTAACTTGGGCCTCGCAACGCTCGGGGGCTGAGGGATATTGCGCCCAATTTTTTTCTAAGTCCTACACTTCGCTAAAGCCCGCATCGCCACACGGCCCAACGAAGATCGGGGGCTGGGGATTTTCGTGAATTTTTCTATGTCCTTAACTTCGCCAAGCCCGCGCTGTGCGCGGCCCAAACGAAGCTCGGGGGCTGGGAGTTCGTGCGAATTTTTTCTAAGTCACTCTAGTCTTTAGACCGCGCCCAACCCCAAGATCGCACTTAGACTTGGCCACTTCCCGGGGCTGGATGATTAGGCGCACGAAAAAACAATCTTCCCAAAGTAATCTGTTTGCTCAAATTTCCTAAGTTCTCCTCAGAACTTCATTACTGTTCATCTAGTTCCTCTGTTTTTGCATTTCAGATTCACACAAGAGTGGGAAATGAACAAGCGAGCAAGATCAACAAGACAGATTCATCGAAGAAGCTGTATTTCACAAGAAAATCTTACAAGAACAGGAATGTACAAGCAAAAGGGGAACCCAGCGTCCCCGATCTACCGCAAAAGGGGCGCCGCGCCACTACGACTATGGCGACGCCCAAGTCCTACTACTACTTCGCCGCTCCTAAGAACGGCGCTGGCGACGAGCCGGCGGAGCCGAAGACTCCGCCGAGAGCGACGACGACAATGATGGCGTCAAATGGTCCGGCGCAGGCACCGACGGCCCCGGCGCGCTCGGATACCGCCTCCTCCGCCGCTGGTAGATGATGAGACCATGTTCGGCACAGATATGACCACGGCTAATTCATCATCATCGCTTGAATTAGCCGTGGTGATATCTGTGCCGAACATGGTCTCGTCAGTAGAGGATGGAGTCCAGGAGCGGCGGCGGCGGCGCCACGACGGCCTCCGCGACCTCCTCAACTTCCGCCTCTGCCGCGGCCTGCGGCGGAGCCCCCTCTTCCTCCGCCGCTAGTGCAGCGGCGTACACAGCGTCGGAGGCGATCTACGCCGCCACCGCATCCTCCTCTGCTGCATATGCGGCCGCCAGCGCCGTGGCCGCCTCCTCGTCAGCGCGGAGTTGGGCGTGCGCCGCCAGCGCGGCCGCCTGGCTCGCCACCTCCTCCGTCGGGGGCTGGATCGGCGATGGCAGAGGAGACAATGGCAGCAGATCCACCGCCAGTAGCCAGGCGAACGGATCGTCGGAGTTGGCATCGGAGGCCATTTTTTCTCCCCTTTTCCTTGCCTTCTCTCACCACTATCCCTCTGTTTTCTCGCATTCTGCGAGCTCTGCTTTCTTTGGGTTTGAGATTGGAGTGGCCTAAGATGAGAGGCAGCGCAGCGGGCTACCCAAAGCGTCCTGACTTTATATAAGCCGGCGGCCGTGCGACGTCCTATCATGCGGCGGGCTACCCGAAGTGTCGCTACGCGCGAAGAGACGAGCAATTAAAACCCACGCGCCGTCTCGCAGAAGACTAATCGCGCCGATTGCTGCGCGACACGTGCCCCGGTCCCACTGTCAGTGGCGAAGGAAAAATCATTGCTTATCGAGGCCCGCCGCGTAGGCCTGGCCCACCATTGCGAACTAAGCCTAGCGGTGCTTCCGCGGTCTAACGCGTGGCTTAGGCCAGGTGCGTGAACCGTCGCAGGTGGTTGCGCCTCCGCATCTGTGCCTGGCGAACGTGCCCCTGCCATCAGCGGAACACTGTACCGCGTTGCAGAAATCACAGTGCCCTCGATTTGACGGAATAAACTAAGGTGAATGTGGCTAAGCCCTTCAGCCACCGCACGATGCGCGATGCTTATCCGCTAAGCAAGCGTTTAAAACAAAATATATATACAAATATTCATGGCACAAAGTTCGGGACAAGGAAGCATGGGTCAAGCTACGACCTGCGCTGCAACCTGAGCCTTTCTAGCTCGGTTTCTAAGTTTCGGATTTGTTTTTGCGCCTGAAGCAACTCTATAGCTTGTGAGGCCATGTCATTTCGTTCCTGGCGCAGCCTAGCCCAGGCTTCGACGAGCTCTTGCCCCTGTTGCCTCAGGGATTCTGTCTCGGCCTTGGACTTCATCCCGGCTTCCCGAAGCGCAGCAATCTCCGCCGCAAGCTCGTCTCGGGTTTCCTCAATCCCGCATACGGTAGAATTGCGCTCAGATAAAGTAGCCTCCCACTCCTTGGAGGGCGCATCCCTGCATCGGCGCTCTTCATCAATATCAGCCCGGGCCCGGTCTGATTCGTCACGGGCTGCCTGGGCTTGGCTCACTCCTTGGAGGCCGCATCCCTGCGTCGGCGCTCTTCATCAATATCAGCCCGGGCCCGGTCTGCTTCTTCACGGGCTGCCTGGGCTTGGCTCACCGTGACTTTCTCCATCTGCTGGGCCCGGGCGAGCTTCGCCACGGCCTCCTGCTCCTTCTCCTGCGCTGATTGGAGCACCGCCTCTAGCTCGGCGACACGGGCCGTGCCACGAACCTCGACCTCAGCAGCTAGCCCGTCCGCGCGCTCTATCTGAGCCCGGTCTTGCGCTAGCTCGGAAGAAAGGCGCTCGATCTTCGCCGCGTTGTCATCTGACTGCCCACCCACTGCTTCCATCAGCGAGGACGTGCTGGCGATAAGAGCGTAGAGCTAAAACAGGGAATAAAAAGATCAAGACGCAAAAAGGTCAGTTCCTAAGCATAATGCGCAGGCTCAAGGGTGTTACCTTCTTATTAAGAGTGAGCATGCTCTTCGCCCTTGGTTCAACGGCACCACGCACGATTCTATCGAGCCTGCGGACGTGCGCCCCATGGAGCGGCGGGGGCGGGCAGCCTACTAACTCCTCGCTACTCTCCTCCAACGGTGCGGAATGCGAGGACGCTAGCGGTGCTGCCGAAAGCAGGGCCGTCGTTCCAACTGCGGCCGCTCGCCTCTCAGCATCCTCCAGCTTAGCCACTAGATCGGCCTTCGCCGCTGTCGCTTGCTCCACGGCCAGTTCGGCTTCACTAACCCGAGCCCGGACATTCGCCAGCGCGGTTTCCAATTCATCCGCCCTTAGCTTGGCAGCCATGAGCTCAGTCTTCTCCTCCGACCTGGGAAAGGGATGGATCTTCACGGGAGGCCAACCTTTCTCGGTGGCATCCTGCGCCCTGGCCGAATCCTGTTGCTCCACCCACTCTGGGGTAGTAGAGATCCAGCCCGCGGACGCCAATGGGGCCACGTTGGGCATCCGGACGCTCCGCCAACCCTCTGGCATAAGCACACGCACCGGCCAGACCCAACCAGCCAGCAGCATGCGTCGGTCAGGCACCGGGAGCGCTTTTCCAATTGGAGTCTTGAAATGGTCGACGATTCCCCGTCGATCGACCGGCCACCATCTGTGCGCCGTGCGCCCTTCAACCCGTAGGGGCGTGATCCACAGGGATTCCGTGCCGACGTCGACTTTCACTATCTCCGCGACCTCATCGGAGGCATCCAGCACCGCCACCGGTAGGCATGTCGATGGCCCTCCACGGACCAGCTCGCTCTTGCCCCGTGCGTCCGTTGGCCTTGTCAGCCCGGCGGCCTCCAGCTGCTGCAACAAGGACACCCCTCCTCTAGCTCGACCGGTTCGCTCTCGGCCGCCACGGCTTCAGCAGGGGCGGCTGCACCTCGGCCGCCACCTTGGTGCTGCATACTGTAATCAGGGACGCACATCAACAATCAAACACAAAAGCAGAGTAATGGCGGGCAGCACGGGAAACTTACGCGCTGGTTCAAGCTCTGTGTCCTCGTACACCCCCGGTGTAGGACGCAGAAAGAGCTCCATCTCCAGCCCGCCAACGCGGCTTGAGGTGGGAGCGACCGCTTTCCTCCGGCCTGCAGGGACCTTCCTCGTGGGCCCTCGCCGCGGCGCCGCTGCGAGCGATGGACCCACCACTGGTGCGTCCTCCTCATCGTCGCTGACCTGCACGGGCCGGTACATCCTCCTCTTCTTTGAAGGAACCGTGCCCTGGACACGTGCGTGAGACAGAGCTTGAAGGCCGCTGAACGTTTGACGCTCGATTTACGTTGAAAGGGAAGGGCTCACCTGCGCCGGTACCGTGCGTTTTCTCTCCTGCGCCTCCGTGCCTGCCAGCGCCGCGCCCGCCGTGCTCGAGGCTGGCGCCAGACTTCCCTCGCCCGACATTACCTGCAGGGCTGATGTCCCGCCGGCCGCCGCCGATGATCCTCCCAGTGGCAAGCGCGCCGTCAGAGGTTGAACGGCCAAAGTCTCTCCAGCAGAGCCCGTGGCATGCGTGGCTCCCTGAGCCGCCTTCCACGTCCGCCGCAAACAATCAGTGCGGTCCATCAAGCCCTTGAAGGCGCGCGCAGCCAGGAATTTGATCAAACACCTTACGGCACGTACCGCGAACAATTTATCCTTTACGAATCTTATGGGATGGCGACTCTTGTCCATAGTAAGCAGCATGCCTGCAATCCGCGCAACATCGTGTGCAGAGAGTCCTGCAAATCATCACAAGCGGTCACGACGTGCCCCGACCTGAAATCAAACATAACGGTGCGGCTTAGGCCTACCTTCATGAAAATCCCGATCCGGGTCTTCCCATGTCGCTGATGCACCGATCGCGGCGCCCCAGCGGGCTAATCCGGTGCCGGATGAAGCCGACGACGACATCGTAGCCCGTCAAGCCCTTCTTGGTGAGCCCCTTGATCTCATGCGCCGTCACTTGATCCTCCGACAGGATCTCGCTGCGCGCGAAGATTGGAGTGTCCGGCGTAGCCGAAGAATGCTCCAGGTCTGAGCCCCCACGGTTCTGGTAGAAACACCGTAGGGCCCAACCGTCGACCTTCGTCCTCACCTCGTACCACGGGTACGCTTGACTCCCCGGGCCCGGCGTGCAGTCTGGTAGAAGACTCCGCCATTGCCCACAGGGTGGCCAACGTACTTCAGCTCGATGTAGTGCTGGAGGAGGCTCACCGTGGGCCGCACCCCGTAGTGCGCCTCGCACAGGTGAGCAAAGATAGACAGATGAACGAAGGACTGTGGGGATATCCAATGGCCGCAGCTTCGTGAAGGAGAAGAAATCCGCCATAAACTGCGATTCCGACGCACGGAACCCGCAGATGGCTAAACTCTCGGAACATACCAGCTCGTCGGGCTCGGGCCTTGGCTCCCGCTCTGCGCCTGGGAGCCTCCACGAGCCCGGCTTCACAAAGCCATCCCTCTCGAGCTCCGCCATCGTCTCTTTCATAAGAACGCTGTCCCCGATAAACACCATGGTGGCGGAAAGCGAGAAGGCAGGAAGCGAGTTGGGGGGACGAAGACAGAGGCAAAGGGGATGATTCTACAGTAAGAGTTCCCCCTGAGAAGCACTGTCTTATAAAGGAAGGCAACGGTCGAAGCGGAGATCATGGGAGTCGTGCCCAAGGGGGCGTAACTGCCCCACCTTTCTGTCAAATCAGATTCAATGCTCAAACTCTGGCTCCCGCAGCTCCCAAAAAGACAGAGCCGAATCTTCCCGCGCACTTCGTGAGGAGGATTTTCTCTAAACCTCAGACCGGCTCGCCACGCGACCTGCTCGAGGCCCGGGGCTGGCAGTTGGTGATTGTTGAGCGGCCCACCTTGAGATAGGCCTTGGGCCGATTCCGTACCGGCCCACAGCACGTACAAAAGGTCTAAGAGGCCACCCGTGGCCGTACTAAAAGAAGCGTCTAGCCCGCCGGGGTCTCTCCCGGGCTTGACCTAGTCAACCGCATCTCCCTAGGTCCCAACCAGGAGCGTGACGCGGCTCCCGGGCTATCTTTAGCCCGGGAGACGGTCCCGCGGATAGTCCGCCTGTCCGCAGGCAGGTGGCAACAACTGTCATGTCCCACCACACTTTCCCCGGCCTTGACCGGGAAGAACTGTGTCTCCCGGGGAACCCGCAGCCCGGGGAAGAACACGCGGGCAGCTCGGTTTGTCGTTTGCTCCCTTTGGCAGGCGGCGAACGGTTGTTACGCTACGCGACGTCCCCAACGGGTGGCGCGAGGCTGGCTCGGTCCAGTCAATGCTATATTGGGGATAAAGGGAAAGTGCTTTCTACCTAAAGCACACTTCTCTCCCTTATCTGCATCTCCAGACAAACACGTGTTGTACTAAGCTGACCAGTTTCTCCATGCAGGCTCGAGACCAGACAGAGCTCCGGAATGAGACAAGAACACCGCCACTAAAGCAAAGACCGGCGCGGGGCCCCCCGCATCAGCTCTGGGCCACCCGCCGCGCCTATAAAAGGAAAGGCCCCGAATCTAGTCGGGACCAAGCAGTCTCATCTGGATTCCACCACGCAATCACTCAAGCCACACACGCTTCCGAAGCTTCCTTAGCAGTAGTCGTAGTCCTTAGCCACCATCTTTGTAAGCTCGGGATTGGTGCCTTCAAGCCCGGTCACGGCACCCTCTTTACTGTTTTCCACCATATAATCAACAAGGCTGGAGTAGAGCTATTACCCGGCAGTAGGGGCTCGAACCAGGGTAGATCGCTTGTGTCTTCACGGTTTGTGTTGTTTTCTTCCTTGCTCTCTCCCCTTTGTTCTCTTCCTTCACCGTACGACGGATCTATACCTGGATTGCCAAATCGCACCAGGCTTAGTACGGGAAGACCGCGCGGCCTGAGCCCCCGCAGGCTCGGCCGCCACCCGGGCTGCTGAGAAGGGTTGTCGTTGGACCGCACACCAACTACAAATTCGTCTGCCGGTCCGTGGACCCGCTGCTCTTCAGGAGCGCGCTTCCCAGACACCGACAGTAGTATTCAGACAAGTTTGTCGTGGTATTCATTGATGATATCCTCATTTATTCTAAGAATGAGGAAAAGCATGCTGAGCACGTGAGACTGGTGTTGGAGAAGTTGAGAGAGCATCAGTTGTATGCTCAGTATTCAAAGTGTGACTTCTGGGTCAAAGAGGTAGCATTTCTTGGTCTTGTCATCTCCGAGGATGGAGTGTCTGTGGATCCATCCAAGGTCAATGAGACTCTGGAATGGAAGGTACGGAATTCGGTTACCAAGGTCAGAGGTTTTCGTGGAATTGCTGGATATTATCGTCGCTTTATGAAGAGATTACCTAAGATTTCTCGACCGCTTACTCAGTTGTTAAAGAAGGATGCTAAGTTCAAGCGGACAGCTCAGTGCAAGGATAGCTTCGAGCTATTGAAGAAGAAGCAAACATCACCACCGGTATTGGCACTACCCGATATTCATAAGGACTTTGAGGTATATTGTGATGCTTCGAAGTTGTGAATCGGGTGTGTGATTATGCAAGAAGGGAGAGTTGTTGCATATGCTTCGCGACAACTACAGCCCCATCAGTTGAATTATGCTACTCATTATTCGGAGTTAGCTGTTATGATGCATGCCTTAAAAATTTACAGGCATTACCTAATTGGTAATCGCATGGAGATATATACTGATCATAAGAGCCTCAAGTATATATTCACCCAACCATATCAGAATATGAGACAAAGGAGATGGTTGGAGCAGTTAACAGATTATGGTGTGGGTATCCATTATCATGAAGGTAAGGCTAATGTGGTCGCCGATGCATTAAGTCGGAAGCCAAGGAGCGAGCATATCCAAGAAGCTGAGAAGTTGAATCTGATGATTGTTCCGCATGGTTATGTGTATAGTCAGTTGAATATGATGGAAGTGCAACCAGATCTCCAAGATCAGATCAAGAAGGCTCAAGACGATGATGATGGAATTCTTGACGTCATCGTTGGGATAATCTTAGAGAAGGCGCCACTTGTGATGGGCAAGGAAGGTATTGTTTGTTTCGATAAAAGGATCGTCGTGCCAGCTAAGAAGGAGCTTAGAGATTTGATATTGAAGGAAGCTCATTATTCAGCATATTCTGTTCACCCCGGGAGTACCAAGATGTATCTAGATCTAAAAGAGAGATATTGGTGGTCGGGAATGAAGAAGGATGTAGCGGAGTTTGTTGCCATATGTGATATATGCCAAAGAGTGAAGGCCGAGCATCAGAGACTGGCAGGTTTGCTTCAGCCTTTGCGAGTGCCTGAATGGAAGTGCGAAGAAGTCGGTATGGATTTTATTGTGGGTCTGCCGAGAACTCAAAGGGGTTATTATTGGATATGGGTGTTTGTCGATCGATTGACTAAAGTAGCTCATTTTATTCCAGTGAAGACAAGGTATGACAGTGCTAAGCTGGTAGAGATTTACATGTCAAAGATAGTGTGTTGGCATGAAGTTCCTAAGATGATCGTGTAGGATCGAGGGAGCTAGTTCACATCATAGTTCTAAAG
Organism: Raddia distichophylla; assembly: GCA_005191435.1. Taxonomy (NCBI): domain Eukaryota; kingdom Viridiplantae; phylum Streptophyta; class Magnoliopsida; order Poales; family Poaceae; genus Raddia; species Raddia distichophylla. The sequence continues at coordinate 786,411 of SPJY01003962.1, forward strand.
TAAGATTCATTCTCTGTTAGGAACGCAGCTATTGGGCACACAGCTAGCTTTCAGTAGTGCTTATCATCCTCAAACTTATGGGCAGACTGAAAGGATGAATCAAATATTGCAAGACATGTTGAGAGCAGTAGGTTTGTCGGATTCAAAAAGATGGGATAATGCCTTGCCGTATGCTGAGTTCTCTTACAATAATAGTTACCAGACCAGTATTCAAATGGCTCCTTCTGTAGCTTTGTATGGAAGTGTCGTACGCCATTATATTGGAATGAGACTGGAGAGGGAAAGTTATTCGGTCCAAATGCTTTGAAGGAGGCCGAAGATCAAGTTAAGATGATCCAGCAAAGGTTGAAGACCGCGCAGTCAAGGCAGAAGAATTATGCTGACAAGCGAAGACGAGAATTGCAGTTCGAGGTTGGAGACCATGTGTATTTAAAGGTTTCGCCAATGAAAGGTCTTCGTCGATTCCATGTTTCTGGGAAGTTGTCTCCAAGATATATTGGTTCATTTCCAATAACGGGTAGGAGGGGAGAAGTTGCTTATCAGTTATCGTTGCCATAGCAATTATCGGGAGTGCACCATGTGTTCCATGTGTCGCAGCTCAGAAAGTGTTTGAGGGTACCAGAGTAGAAGCTATGGATTTGCAAGAAGATTTGTTCTATAAAGACAGACCGGTTAAAATTTTGGATGTTTTTGAGAGGTGTACTCGGAGTCGGACTATCAGGTTTTGCAAAGTGCGGTGGTGTAACCATTTCGAGACAGAAGCGACTTGGGAAAAGGAGGAAGATTTGTAGTATGAGTTTCCAAAGTTGTTCGATCAAGCTTTCTCGAAATCTCGGGGTTGAGATTCTCCACAAGGGGGGAGGTTTCTGACATCCTCTATTTTGTCGTATGTCACTTGTATTTTCAAAACCATAAAAATTAAAAAAAGGGAATTGTTATATACAAAACCATAGTTTAAACTATTTTAAATTTGGTTTAAGCCAAAACCCTAGAAAACCTTTTAGGAAAATTCTAGAAAAATTCCAATAAATCCTAGAAGCCATCATTTAGCCACCCTCCAAAATTCATGTCCAAAGCCCAAGGCAAGACCATGATCCCATGAGGTGCTGCCGTTCTGGCCGGATCCGGGGCCGAGGGCTCTTTCTGGCACTTGGACCAAAACTGTGACCAGTCGGATGGAGCGCTCCCACCCCAAGTCTCATCACCATAGAGATGCACATGGCGGCCTGAGCAGTGATCTCGACGAAAGATCTTTAACCCCAGTCGGGTGGCACTTTGACGACGATCGCGATCGATGCGGCGTCCACCACGATGATCGGCATGGTTACCGCTAGGGTGATTGGTATGACCGCGATTTCCGTCGTCAAAGATCCCTGCGACGGTCTCCCGTGCACCACAATGACAGGTCCATTGATGGGATCCACACATTCACCGCTCAGCTCCGCCTAGTGGTTTGACCCAAAGGATTCAATCCAAAAGGCATCATAAAGTTCGATGGGGAACATGACCCGGTGGCATGGCTCTAGGTCTGTGCTCTGGCTGTCAAGGCAGCGGGAGGAGATCAGACGGTGATGGCAAACTATTTGCCAATCACACTTACCCCACCTGCTCAAGCCTAGCTCACGGGGACTACCCGAAAACACCATCGACTCTTGGTGGGACCTCTGTGAGCAGTTAATTGCCAATATCCAAGGCACCCATGAGAGGCTCGGAACTCCATGGGACCTGTATCAATTACATCCGAAAAAGAACAACCATCCGTGAGTTCATCTGGCGCTTCACTCAAAACAACAATACTATCCGATACGTCTCGGATGCAGTGGTCATCGCGGCTTTCCAGAAAGGGATCAACAATCCCAATCTAATCAAAAAGATGTCCCGGAAGCCACCGACTATAGTCAAGGAGATGTTTGCCATCTCTGACTGGTACACCACCACTTCGGGCGCTTTGGCCGAGCGCCAGGACAAACGTCCGAATCAGAAGAAAAGGAAAGATTAGCCCGATTACTCTAAGAAAAAGAAGACGAAGGGCGAGGAACTGGCTGCAACGGCAGAACGCGGTCGTCCTCGGTCTCCACTAAGCCTCCGCGTGCGGAGGAATACAATCGGGTCATGGTTGCACCCTGCCCTTTCCATCCGAGAGGCCAACATGCAGTCAAGGACTGCTTCACCCAAAATAAGTTCGCCCAAGAGCACAATAAGTTATCGGATCCGACAACGGACAAGGGAAACAAAAAGCGCGACCCTACCGCTAACAATTATCAGGAGACGGAGCGTGAGCTTTACTATATATTTGGAGGATCGGTAGTCTACGAGTCTAGGAGGAAGCAAAAGCTTACCACTCGGGAAGTTAACGCGGTTGTGCCAGTTACCCCCGATATGTAAGGTGGTCCGAGGTCCCCATCACTTTTGACCGATTGGGTTACCCGGACCATATATCGTATCTGAGGAGGTATCCCCTAGTACTTGATCCATTCATCCGCAATGTCAAGCCCAAAAAGGTGTTGATTGATGGAGGCAGCGGGCTTAACATACTTTTTTTATAAGGCCTTCGACGATATGAAGATCCCCCGCTCCAAACTACAGTGGGGCTCATCACTGTTCCATGAGGTAATTAATCCCTAGGACATCGGCCATACCGCTCGGCCAGATCACCCTACCTGTCACGTTCGGAATGAAAGAGAACTTTCAAACTGAACTCATAAATTTTGAAGTTACGGATTTCGAGACGACGTATCATGCCATCTTGGGAAGACCGGGGCAAGCCAAATTTATGGCGGTTCCACATTACACTTATATAGTACTGAAGATGCCGGGCACGAGAGGCATCATCAGAATATGTTGCGACGTCAAGTAGTCCTTCGTCTGTAACCAGGAGAGCTACGAGTTAGCCCAAACTCTGTAGGCATCCTCTGACTTGGACAAGATCCGAGTGGCGGTTGCAACCTTGGAGGAGGAGGGCGATATCCCAGCCAGGAAGCAGGACACGATGTCCATCAAGCCGGGCTAGGGGACTAAGAAGATAGCCCTTGACCCATCCGATTCGGCCAAAACGGCCTTGATTGGGACTGGGCTCGACCCTAAATAGGAAGAAGCGCTGATCACCTTCATCAAACCAAACAAAGATATCTTTGCTTGGAAACCGTCGAACATGCCAGGAGTTCCGAGGGAGGTGATTGAGCACTCTAAACGTAGTTGAAAAGGTGAAGCCTTGCAAGCAGCGGCTTCGGCGGTTCGCGCAAGATCGTTGGGATGCCATCAGGGATGAAATCACCAAACTTCTAGCAGCTGGATTCATAAAAGAAGTCTACCACCCCGACTGGTTGGTGAACCCGGTCTTGGTACAAAAAAAGAACAAAAGTTGGTGCATGTGTGTTGACTACACCGAACTCAATAAGGTGTACCCCAAGGATTAATTTGGATTGCTTCGGATTGACTAGGTGGTAGACTTAACTTCCGGTTGCGAGGTCCTGAGTTTCCTGGACGCCTATTCGGGGTACCACCAAATCAGCCTCATATAGGAGGATTGCAACAAGACCTCATTCATCACGTTGTTTGGGGCCTTTTGCTATATCATGATGCTGTTCGGACTGAAAAATGCTGGTGCCACGTATCAACGCACCATACAACGGTGTTTTCACACTCAGCTCGAACAAAACGTGGAGGTGTACGTCGACGATGTTGTCGTCAAAACTTGGGTAACACACGATTTCATTACCGACTTGACTGAAACATTCCAAAGCCTCCGGGCCTACAGAATGAAGTTAAACCCTGAGAAGTGCACTTTTGGGGTTCCTTCTGGAATGTTACTCGGTTTCATTGTGTCTCATCGCGGTATCGAGCCTAATTCAAAAAAGATTAATGCAATCATCAAGATGGAAGCCCCGACTTCCTAGAAAGACATGCAGAAGCTCACGGGATGTATGGTGGCACTTGACTGATTCATATCTAAGCTAGGCGAGCACTTCGGTCACCAATGCAGAACAATATTGTGGGGGCTCGACATGGTCGGACTCCCAAAGAAGACGCAAGGTGGTTTTACTAATCTGTTACCCAGGTGGATTGAGGCCAAGCCTGTTGCCAAGATCACATCTGCAAAGACAAAATGATAAGGACATCACCCCTACCGATGCATCCATTCTGCCACCACCTATTGTGTAAGGACCAATAACGAGGGCACATGCGCGACATCTAAACCACTAGGTGGGTTCGTTCCTTACCACACAAGAGAGTACCCATAAGAGCGAGTTACTACCTAATAATGTACTAGCTAACAATGTTGTGCTTATACTTAGGAATTATGGTGTTGATCAGCGAGGATGGAACTCTACGCCAAGACAGGTCGGGAACCAAATCTACCACCAGTTGGAGTCTGGATCGGTCACGGCGGAGCAGTCTGTCTTCAAACGGGCATAGCAGATGCATATCAACTCCGTTTGGGGTGTTTAAGTACATTATGGAGAAGCCCTCGACAAGACCTTTCCAACGGATCTAGTCGCACGTCCAAATTCCTTCTAAGTTGATCACAATCATCGAAACAAGAGGCGACCAGATTCTGTTAGGCCGCCCGGTGCTGCGTCACCTTGTTTTTGGGCTTCGGCCCGTGTATCCCGTGGAAGGGGGGGCGCCCCAAACCCTAGCTGCCGCCTTTCTTCCTATTAAAACCTCGTAGCCGTCATTGTTAGACTTGGGTTTTTCTTAGATATATTTCAGCCATCACAGTATCGCCGATATTTGGTTTGTGGAACCCCAACTTCGTGACCTTAATATCAATCTGTAATTTGGAGATTGCTTCTTCTTCGTTCTTGCTTATGTTCTCGATTCGCTCGTAGGAATTAGCCTTCGTGGTGAGATCGACCATGCACTTGCGTGGTTGATAACGAACGGAGACGGTGGTATAGCGATTGCAGGCCTAGATCAATGCTATTTAGGGTCGGATCGTCAACGTAGAGTTCTCCACCAATCGTGTTTACCCATATCTGTCGGAAGATCGGGACCCCGTTCTCCATCACCAAAGAGTTATTTCAAGAGAACGTCATCAGATTCGGCGTTCCAAATAGAATGATCACAGACAATGGCACTCAGTTCAAGCGCGGCGAATTTCAGGATTGGTGCGAGGAACATGGCATTTAACATTTGTTTCGCTTCAGTGGCAAATCCACAAAGCAATGGACAGGTCGAACGCGCCAACGGTAATGCTTTGCAAGCACTTAAGGCAAAAAATTTTAATCGTCTCAAATCATACGCTACGCGATGAGTAAAGGAATTGTCGTCGGTACTCTAGGATCTCCGGACCACTCTTAGCAGGCCAACTAGGCAGTCACCTTTCTTCCTGGTGTACGGCTCTGAGGAGGTTCTACCCCACTAACTTGAATTCGCTTCTCTAGGGGTTTGGAAATATAAGGAGGAAGAATTGAACGCCAACTGACTCAAAGATCTCGACCGACAGAAAGAGGTCTGAAATGTCGCAACGATCCGGTCAGCCAAGTGCCTTCAGGGCTTTCGTCGCTATCACGATTGCAACAATCCGATCAGCCAAGTACCTTCAGGGGATCAGGTCCTATAGAAAAACCAGAAAAGCAAGCACAAGCTATCCCCAAGTTGGGAAGGCCCTTACACCATTGATGAAGTGACGTGGCCGGGAGCTTATAGGCTCAAGCGAGAGGATAAAATGATTGTCGACAACTCGTGGAACATAGACTAGCTACGTCGCTTTTACGCTTAAATTATAATTTTGTACTTTGTGACCTAAGTCAAACCATGACCTTCTACATAGCCAAATTCTCGGCTATGCAGTAAGTTGGAGGCTAAACATAATTGGTGCGCTTATGCGCACATTTTCTTAATATCTTCATGATTATTCTGAGTGATTATTCCGAATACTGAAGCTCCAACCCAAAAATTGACGAACTCTATGTTAATCGGCTCGCGCAGGAAAATCCTTGAGCTGACTCCCAAGGGGCTAGACTAGTCGAGTAGGCCGCATAGACGGAAAACAACCCACCCACAAAAATCAGATGAAACACTTGAGTAGGCATTAAAGCAACAACAATCAAACATTCGAGTTTTCAGAACTATCTAAGTTCTCTCATTACAACCTTTACAGGGGACACATGGCATCGAGCTCTACTCGGGGATATAAAGACTTCACGATTGCTAGCGCCAGACAGGCACTAGTGACCGTTGTCTCCTTCAGTTGGGTCTTCAACCTCTCGGGATCATGCTTCAGTTGAATTACGAACTGGCTTGTATCGCTTGGCCCTGCGTCTTCCATCAGTAGAAGCTTCCGCAAGGGCTCGGACGCCTCCCGAGTTGCTCACAGGTCGCATTTGCAGATTTGATCTTCCCATGGAGGACGTTGAACTGCGCCTGTGTTTTTCTTTTATACTCTGGAGCAATGCATACATATATCGTCAAATATTCCGCTTATAAAAACAAAAGAGAGCTTGAGGGAGGCATGGTACCTTCCAACTCACGCTGGGCCATGTCAAGATGGGATCGAATTTGTAATTCTTCCTTTTCTAGTGCTGACAAAAGAAGCAAAAGCATACGACAAATAGTATGAAGCAAATCTTCAAAGAACTCGACGCGAAATCTTACCAACCACGACGCCGACCAAATCCGTCTTCCGCTGCAATTGTGCTGAAGAACGGGCTCGCAGTCCTCGGATTACAATGTCAGACTTCCCATGGGTGTCTATGGCTTTCTTCACATGCTCGTTGAACTTCTCAACTTTGGGGATCATCTCACGAAACAACGCAGATTTCCTTTTGGAGCGTACCTCCAAATTCTGCAAAGGGAAGCCGTTAATGAAAGAACTGGAACAAATACAGACAAGCACAAAAAATCAAGTTACGTGTGTCAGCTCTGCACACTTGAGGGACTAGTTATTAAGTCCCCATCGCTCCCTCTCTTCCTTGTCGTCATCGATGACTTCCCATTTTGAGTTCTCATTGCCCTAGTGGGCTTTGAAGGCAGTTTGGGGAAGCGGGAGAGAAGAAGTTTCTCACGGGATTTCCTCCACAGAGGGCTCTGCTTCGGTTACCAGAGTTGCATTGAAAGATGGCATTGTGTCCTCCGAAACAGGCACAGCCTCTGAAAATACCTTAGGATGGACCTGAGGTGGCCTCTGGATGGACCTGAGGTGGTGACGAAGCAGGTGGCAACTGGGGCCTAGTTGCCCACCCTATGCCGTGCTTGCCAGGCCGCCTCTTGGCGTGCTCTCCCGATGGTGGCCCACCCTGCGCCTATCCGCTGAGTCTTCTATCCATTATTGATATTATCCACCATTCTGGGGGCTTGGGTCCACCGGTCATTCCCTTGGGAGTGAAGACCCCGGTACAGAATGTACCAACATTAGCCTGCGGACGTCCCGCTTTGAAACGCGCGTCGCCTTGGGAAATTGATGCGCCTGCCAGCGAGAAGCGCTGATCAATGGGGGCCCACCACTTTCACCACGCCAGCACGAATTCCTCCACTCGTCGTCCGTTTCCTTGGAAAACACCACAGCGCGGGACAACCGAAGCATTGTGTGCTGCGGTGAAGCTTGCTCGACGGGAATCCGAGCCGTTGTTTGCTGTGCCTATAAAATCCCTAGGCTTTGGGCCTTTCCTTTTTCACGCCATCCTTGCTCCTGCATTCAAATCCCATTGCCCCTGCTCCTTTTTTTTAGCCCATTCCCTCCGAGTCATTCACCACGTCTTCACGCTGCTGCCCCTCGTCGCGCTGCTGTCATGGTTATCAAGTCGTAAAGTCGAGTCGAGTCGCATGAGGGGAGACTTGGGGACTAGTCGTGGCTAGTCCATGACTAGTCGACAACAACAACATCTATTTTGTTTAGAAAAGTAGTTGTGTAGTTGGCATGACTACTTGTACTTTTGTAAAAAAAAATAACAATTACAGTGGAGTCCAAAAGCATAGCAAGAATGAGAATGCAATGCCAAGTGACTAGTTTTTTTTTCTAATGTTAGATGATGGAACTCAAGGTAGAATGCCTAGTCGAGTCGAGGTCCCCAGTCGTTCTGAAAAAAGAGACTTATGGACTAATCGTGGATTAATCGCGACTAATCGTAGGACTTGATAACAATGGCTGCTGTGCGCCCGCCATGGCACGATCTAGATCCATCCTGCCGGCGTCAGAAGTGGAGGAGGAGGGCATCCGGATCCTCCTCAACCTGGCGCCGGAGGGGACGGTGCACCTCCGCGCCGGCATGGTCGTGCTGACCTGCACCTCCAGGGAGATCAACACTTCACTTGGGCATTGATGGCTGGCCTGGTGAAGCCATATTCCTAGTTCTTCCTCGCGGTGCTTGGATTCTACGGGATCCACGCACTGCACCTATCGCCATCTTCACCAACCTCTGCGAGATGTTCGTGTGGGCGCGGCCCAACTTGCCACTCTTCTGCCATTTCTTCATTATACGGCCCCAGGCCAGAGAAGGAGTGGTGTGTAGCTGCAACGTTCGCGCCCGCTCTGGCCCCAATACCGCCGACCAGTACATCATCTTTCCGACCAGGAAGAGCTGGCGAAACTGAAAAAGCTCCTGGCTCTACATCGGCGATGACAGCGGAGTGGACGAGCTGGGGCTACCTTCCACGCCGGCCGCCCTACCAACGAGTGGGAGTCAATGCCGGAGGACTCCGTCGAGCTCCGCGCCATGGTCCACCGCATCGAGGCCCTCCGCCGCCACGGCTAACCCGAGCCCACGTGCTGGAGGACTACTTCAGGCGATAGATCTGCCCGCTGAGGGAGTGGGCCCATGGCACCTGTACGTACACCGACGATGATGATTGCACCCACCTCCACCACGGCGGTAAGCTCCAAAGGCGCTCGATTTATGATTCCTGCTTTCTTACTCTTCTGACTCCGCTGCCTCCTTTTTCATTTTAGCCTCGAGCAACTTGCCGGAGGATGTCCCTACAAGGTGGCTCACCATGTTGATCCCCATCAGCAACCGCGCTACAGGTCTTCCTAGCATTGTCCTCCCGCTCCGCGAGTGGCTGGTGACAGAGCGCGCCGCCGTGCTGGCCTCGCTTCCCGCCATGGACGCCACTAGGCTCATCGCCAGACGCGTGACTCGCGCCCTACTGATCTGCGAGATGCCCCTGATGCACGACCGCTCTGCCGGCAAGCGTTCAGTGGCTGACGGTGGCGACGACGCTGATGACAACGTCACAGACTCAAATAGGGCTTGCCTGGCCACACCGGTTCTGCCGTCGCCTCCTCCTTCTCCCCCTGCTGCACACGGGGGGTAATTCTAGATGATGCTGCCCTGCCCACTAGCGGGAGTGCAGCGGCACGTTCTTCAGTGATGACAATGCCTCCGCCACTGCCGCCGCCGAAGACCTGATGCTCCCCTCGACGCCGATGCCTGCCCCCGACGCCGCGGCCGCCCAGACAGGAGCCGGGGCACCTGAGGGAACACCATTGCCACCACCGAGCAGGCCGGCCTCCACTGCTCCGGTGCAACGACGCGTCGCCGGGCCAAAGCCCCTGACCGCGCATGAGATTTCCTTGCCTCCCCTCGTGTACAACTTGGGGGCTACCTACAATGTAAGTTTTAAGAAACTGAACCTAGGTTAGCATTGCTTTCATACATTAGCCTACCTATCCCTTATCTATTGATTCGTTCTTTTGCAGAGGTCACGCCGGTGCCAGCTCCAGTGCCGGTGCGCCAACTGTCCCGTTGCCGCCTCCTGCAGCGATGGAGACCTAGACCAATCCTGCTCCAGCCACGAGGGTGACTCAGCCCAGCGTCACCCAAGGGGAGGCGCTTGCACTCGCCGCGCCCCACGCCAAAAAAGATATGCTTGGCGTGATTGTCGCCGAGCTAGGTGGACTCCACAACGCGTCTACGCCTTGGCCGTTGCGGGTCGCAAGGAGCAGCTCTCCCACGTGGTGGAGATGCGGCACGCAGAGTTGAAGCGGGAGCGCACCAAGAGCGAGGCGCTGGTGGGCCAGGTCCTCGTCGCCACGGCCACCGCGGCGGAGTCGGCCAGGGAGGTGGCCGCAACGTCCGCGGAGCTGCGCGAGCGTTTAGCCTCCCTGACGTGTTCGCTGTGACCCGCGTACCGGAGCTTCCGTGGAAGCCTCGAGCCGCTGGGCGTGAACTTGCATGAGCCGCGGGAGCCCACGGGTGCACAGTATGCCCTCGGCGTTGGACGCGCCGCCGAGGCGCTCAAAGCTCTATTGCAATTGTTGGAGGAGTGCGCAGTGTACGGCGGACACGCTGCGGCTACCGGTGCAGTGCACTACGTGCAGGCGTGCTACTCCAGCCGTGACGCCACCTTCGACCTCTACGCGGTCTGCGCTGGCCCCCAAGGTCGCCTAGGCACCGTGCAGGCGCGGGTGGACGAGGCCATCGAGCACGTGGCAGGGCTACTGTAGATAGCGCCCGCCTTCGCCGGCGACGAAGAGAAGGAAGTCGCCGCCAAGAATGAGGAGGCCGTGCTTGCCAATGACCCGCGCTGAGAGATGGTCATTGCGTTCTTCCCCTTTTGCTGCTTCTAATCTTGACCTGCTTACTTAGAAGAAATTGTTAACGTGCTCGCGAGCATCTTTACCTTCGTTCACATTCCTGATTTGAATTTATGCCGTAAATATGTTTATTTGAGACTTAGCACAATCCTTGACGCTTTGCGATCAACCTGTTCATCCGTGCGGACACACGCCGAAATGCTTCCTTGCTCACACCACTGGGATGTAGCCTCTCGCGATCTCTTGTAATCGAGATTGACGCTCCACGGCGAGCACCAAGATTTCATTAAATCCATCGTGGTCGAACAATGTGTACAGTGGAACGAAGTGCCCAAGACTCACCAACACTACGCCAGATACGTACTTTAATCCCTCCTTTCTTATCCAATGCAACGCCAACCATTCCTTTTTATCGACGGTGTACCCTTTGGCCACAAGCACATGGCGAAATAGGCACGGGCCGAACAAAGTTGACAGCTCAGAAGAATAGTGATACACCAAGAAGGAACACAAGCCGAAGCTCTTAAGTAATTTTAAATAGATTGAAAGGGTGGGAACAGCCACCACTGCCACCCCCCGACTAGCTGGGGGGAACAGAAAGCTTGCCCGCGGCTAGTCAAACAGAAGCACGAAGTACTTACAACGCTCAATGATAGAATTTCCTGAGCTGTTCGATGTTCCAGGTTTTGTTTAGCTTGCGGTCGTCCTCCATGGCGAGCCTGACAGATCCTGGTCGAGAAATGGAGACCACCTTGTACGAGCCCTCCCACTGGGGGGACAACTTGTTGCGGCCTCCTTGTGTGTGAATCTTGCATAGAACTAGGTCACCCGCCGTCAGTGTCCCTGCGCACACCTTAGAGGCGTGATAGCACCTGAGACTCTGCTAGTGTTGAACGGCCTTGGGCGTCGCCCTCTCGCATATCTCCTCCAGGAAATTGACCTCATTTTCACAATGCTTTTCCTGGTCTTCTGCGTAAGACGCTGCGACCCGAGGTGAGCCCAAGGAAAGTTCCGATGGGAGCACCGCATCGGCGTCGTAGACCAGAAAGAACGGGGGTTCTTCGGTGGCATGGCTGTGCGTGGTGCAAAGCGATGATAACACAGTTGGAAGCTCCTCCGCCCAGCGCGCGCCGCGCTTATGGAGCCCGTCGAAAGCCCTTGTCTTCAGCCCCTCAGCACCAGTGCATTGGCGCGCTCGACTTGTCCGCTGCTTCGACGGTGGGCAACGGATGCAAAGAAGATCTTCGTGCTCATCTCCTCACCGAATTGCTGGAACAGATGGGTAAAGCCCCTGGTGGCCCGCGGGAACGGACCCAGGATATATAACCCGCGGACCGCGAAGGGCCAAGAGAGCAGGATGGTTTGCAGAGCTTGTGCTGGTTGGTGGATTTGCTTGGCATGGAACTGGCAGGCCTCGCACGTCCTCACTAGCGTGCAAGAATCCTGGACTACCCTGGGCCAGTAGAAAGCCTGATGGTGGACTTTGCTGACCAAGGTACGACTACTGGCGTGTCTTCCATAGACACCGCCATGGATATCGGAGAATCGCCTTCCCCCCTCTTCCCGAGTGATTCACTTTTGGGGAATACCGTTTGCGCCCCAGCGATATTGGTCCCCACCTACCAGGGCGTGGAGCTTGGCTTGTCGCGCAAATTTTTCCACTCAGGCATCATCGTCGGTGATAACTTGGTCCCGAAGGAAGGCTAGGATCGAATCCAACCGCTGCCCTTCCTGGCCAAGGGTGGCAACCACGTGGTGATGCCGGTGTACTCCTTCTAGCTTGACATTTCTACCTTAGCCGTATTGGCAGCAGTTCCATCTTCCCTCACCGCAGCGGAGGCTGAGATTGCTATGGTGTCATCTTTGGCCACATTGGGGGTTGCGACAAATAGCCCCGAGAGTCTTTCTTCAAAGACCACGACTGGAACAAAAGCCCTTGAAGAGGCATGCTGGGAGAGGGAATCCGCCAGATGGTTGTCCCGCATAGAAATGTGCTCATACTCCAACCCGTCAAAATGGCGCTCTGCCTTCGTGACCTCTGCCAGCTATGCCGCAATCGTCGGATCCGCGCACTAGAACTCCTTGCATGCTTGATTGATCACCAGGATAGAATCACCCTTGTCATGGAGACGCCGAATGCCCAACGCGGCGGCCGCGCGGAGGTCTGCGAGCAGCCCTTCGTACTCCGTAATGTTGTTAGTAGCCTTGAAGTCCAACGAGATCGTGTATTGGAGGGTGTCTCCCGTCCGAGAGACCAGCACAATCTCAGGCCCCGCGCCCTTGATTCTGAAGGAATCGCCGAAGAAGAGAATCGATGGCAGGAGGGTAGGAGCTTCTTCAGCTTCTGGCTTTGCGGTTGTCCACTCAGCAACAAATTATGCCAACGCTTGGCCCTTGATGGCGGTGCGGGGGGGCAAACCTGAGGTCGAACTCCCCCAGCACCACCGACCATTTGGCGACACGGCCCTCAGCCTCGCGGTTGTGCAGGATTTCCCTCAGGGATAGGTGGGAGCACCGTGATTTCCCGCCTCTGCAAGTAATGGCGCAGCTTCCTAGCTGCCACCAGCACTACATACAACATCTTCTACGCATGTGGGTACCTTGTTTCTGAGTCATGGAGCACCTTGCTAATGTAGTACACTGGCCATTGAACACCTTCCCGCTCAGCGGCGAGGGCAGCGCTCACTACCACCGGAGTCGCCGCAATTTAGAGGATCAATGGCTCACCTAGGTCTGGTGCCACTATCACCGGGGGTCGACAAATATTTCGTCATGTCTTTTAAGGCCTACTGTGCCTACGACGTCGATGATCTGGTGGTCAAGGCCTAGAGGAGCGAAGGATTGATCGTTGATTTGGAGGAGACGTTCGCCAGTCTGCGGAGGTATCACCTAAAGCTTAACCCGGAGAAATGTGTGTTCGGCATGCCGTCCACAAAGCTGCTGGGTTTCCTCATCTTCAGCAGGGGCATTGAGGCAAACCTCGACAAATTGTGGCCAACAAGCACATGAAGCCACCAACGCGCCTCAGGCAGGCGCAATGCTTGGCAGTTGCCTCACTTCCTTGGGCCGGTTCATCGCCCACCTAGGGGACCCATGTTCAAGTTGTTAAAGAAGACCAACCACTTTGAGTGGACGCCGAAGGCACGATAGGCCTTCGAAGACTTGAAGAAATATTTGTCTACCCTCCCGGTGCTAGTGGCACCAGACCCGATTGAGCCGTTGATCCTCTACATCACGGCAACTCCGGCGGTAGTGAGCCGCCGTCGTCGTTAAGCGAGAAGGTGTTCAAAGGCTGGTGTACTACGTCAGCAAGGTGCTCCATGATGCAGAAACAAGGTAACCACAGGCACATAAAATGTTGTATACAGTGCTGGTGGCGGCTAGGAAGCTGCGCCATTACTTCCAAGGGCGGGAAATCACGGTGCTCACTGCCTATCCCCTGAGGGAAATCGTGCACTACCGCGAGGCTGAAGGCCGTGTCGCCAAATGGTTGGTGGAGATGGGGGAGTTCGACCTCAAGTTCGGCCCCGCACCGCCACCAAGGGCCAAATGTTGCAGAATTTGTTGCTAAGTGGGCAGCCGCTGAGCCAGAAGCTGAAGAAACTCGCACCCTCCCGCCACGGAATCTCTTCTTCGATGGTTCCTTCAAAATCAAGGGTGTGGGGGTTGGGGCTGTGCTGGTCTCTCCGATGGGAGACACCCTCCAGTACGTGATCTCATTGGAATTCAAGGCTACTAACATCACGAAGTACGAGGAGCTACTTGCAGGCCAGCGTGCGGCCGCCGCATTGGGCATTTGGCGTGTCCATGTCAAGGGTGATTCTCTCCTGGTGATCAATCGAGCACACAAGGAGTTCCATTGTATGAATCCAACGATGGCGGCATACCTAGAAGAGGTCAGAAAGGCAGAGCGCCATTTTTTACGGGCTAGGGTATGAGCACATTCCCAGGCGGGACAACCATCTAGCGGATTCCCTCTCCCAACTCGTCTCTTCAAGGGCTTTTGTTTTCGTCAGGGTCTTTGAAGAAAGACTCTCAAGGCCGTCTATCGCAGTCCTCAATGCAGCCGGGGACGACACCCTAGCCGTCTCATCCTCCACTCTAGTGAGGGGAGATGGAACAGCCACCGAGGCGGCTAAGGTAGAAACGCCAAGTCAGGCGGGGTACACTGGAGATCACCGCGTGGTCGCCACCCCTTGGCCAAGAAGGCAGTGGACGGATCCGATTCTAGCCTTCTTTCGGGACCAAGTTATTCCCGACGATGATACTTAGCGGTGAAAATTGCGCGACAGGCAAAGCGCTACGCCCTGGTAGGTGGGGACCTGTATCGCTGGGGCGCAAACGGTATTCTCCTGAACTGCATCACTCGGTAAGAGGGGAGTAGGCTCCTCTTCGATATCCATGTGTCTTTGAAAGCCATGCCATCTGTCGTACCTTGGTCGACAAAGCCCACCCTCAAGGTTTCTACTAGCCCACGGCACTCCAGGATGCTTGCAAGCTGGTGAGGATGTGCGAGGCCGGCCAGTTCCACTCCAAGCAAATCCACCAACTAGCTAGTCTTTGCTAACCATCCCGCTCTCTTGGCCCTTCGTGGTCTAGGGTTGGATATACTGGATTCGTTGCTGCGGGCCACTGGGGGCTTTACCCACCTATTCGTCGCCATCGACAAATTCACAAAATGGGTTGAAGCCACCACCGTCCAGAGGATCACCGCCGCGGCGGCCATCAAGTCATGAATAGCATTTTGGTGCACTTTGGAGTGGCCAATCGCATCATCACCGACACCAGCACTTAGTTCACGAGTGCAGCGTTCCAGCAATTCTGTGAGGAGATGGGCACGAAGATCTGCTTTGTTTCCGTTGCCCACCCTCGAAGCAACAGACAAATCGAGCGTGCCAATGCACTGGTGCTGAGGGGGCTGAAGACAAGGTCTTTCGACAGGCTCCATAAGCGCGGCGCACGCTGGGCAGAGGAGCTTCCAAATGTGTTATGGTCGCTTCGCACCCCGCCCAGCCACGCCACGGGAGAAAACCCATTCTTTCTGGTCTACGGTGCCGAGGCGGTGCTCCCATCAGAACCCTCCTTGGGCTCACCCCGGGTCACTGCATTTTGCGAAGAATAAGACTATTCCAATTCGAATAGTTGTTGAGAAAGAATCGGAAGAAATGCAAAGATGGTGCATCCTTGATCCGGTATTGAAGGAGTTGAACCAATATATCAAAATGGATAGGATAGGGTAATTCAAGATGCGATAGATAATGTAAATGCAAAAAATTGTCTTCTAAAAAAGGAAATATTGAATTAACAGATCGTAATTTCTGAAACTTTAGTGTTTCTTTTTCTTTCGAATAGATAATTCTCGTAGCGAGAATGGAGTTTCCACAACGATTGCAAACCCCTCAGATAGAATCTGAGAATAAAACTCAGAATAAAAAATTGTTGTAATCCGATAATCAATCTTGCTTAAGATGACTAATCGAGTTAATCCATAAATTCTTCTGATACATTCGAATAATTAAACGTTTTCACAAGTAGTGAACTAAATTTTTTGTTATTACAACTAAAAATTTCCACAGGTTCGGAACCATTTAATCCATAATCATGGGAAAATGCATAAGTATACTCTTGAAAGAGTTGTGGGTAAACGAAGTATTGTTGATGAGATTTATGTTTTTCTGAAAGACCAAAAAAAGCATCGCAAAAATGAAGTCAAATTCCACGCAAGGTCCAGATACAAGGAGGCCGCAACAAATTGTCTCCCCAGTGGAAGGGCTCGTACAAGGTGGTCTCCGTTTCTTGACCTCGATCTGTGAGGCTCGCCATGGAGGACGGCCGTGAGCTAACCAACACCTGGAACATCGAACAACTCAGGAAATTCTATCTTTGAGAGTTGTAAGTACTTTGTGCTTCTGTTTGACCAGCCACGGGCAAGCTTTCTATTCCCCCCAGCTGGTCGGGGGCTGTGGTGGTAATTCCCACTCTTTCTATCTATTTAAAATTACTTAAGAGCTTTTGTTCGTGTTCCTCCTTAGTGTCTCACTGTTCTTCTTGTTGGGATATGCCCAATAAAAATTATGAGTCACATATGATGTGGGCTCACGGTTAGCGTGGGATACATATGATGTGGACCCAAACCTTATTGGGCCTCTAGCGTAGAGGGCCCAATAGTGGGCGCTATATAAAGGGAGGTGGTGGAGAGGTCGGCATATGCCTATGCGCAAGTTCTCCCTCTCTACTAAACCCTAGCCGTCATCTCTCCCAGGCGTTGTGTGCCGGTGCTAGCACACCACGCATGGACGGATTCCAATCCTTGTATGTGTGGATATCGTAGAGGCGCTACACCCTGTGGCGCTAGTCGATGCGAATATGAGGAGATGAAATATGCTCGCGGACATATTCTGAACGCGATCTTGTTTCATCGATTCCCATTGATTCAGAAAGAGTTTATGGGCGAGACTAAATGCGTTCAAAAGATAATCTCGTTAGCTTTCCAATAAGTGGTAGAACGTCGAAAACGGAGCTCGGATGTGGCCGGGGCGTCCGTTTGAAGGTGCGCTGTGCGGGAAGGTCGCGAATCCCGGCGAGCACGCGGAGTACGTCGACGACCTCCATGGCATGGGGATCGGCCATGGCAAACCTCATGGGACGTTGAGAAACAGCAAGGAGAAGACGACGGGATCGCCGTGATCGACTACTTGCATACCCAGCGGCTCGAGGCTTCCGAGGAAGCTTTGGAACGCGGGGTGCAGCATGCCCGTTGAGGAGGCTAGGCGCTCGCGTATTTCCATGTGCGCGCTGGTTGCCACCTCGGCTTACGCTACGGCGGCGACAGTGGTGGCTTAGACCTGGCCCGCCAGCACCTCGCTCGGCACGCTCCTGCTCTAGCTCCACGCGCAGCATCTCCACCGCGCGAAAGAGCAGTGCACACCTCATGGGACGTTGAGAAACAGAAAGGGGAAGGCGACGGGATCACCGTGATCAACTACTTCCGTACGACTACGTGCAGCTCGGTGAATCGGCTTCATCGACTCGTCTTCCGCTGCACAGCGCGTCGTAATGTAACTTGATCTGTGGTCATTTACTTGCTGGGTGTTCCTAGGTTTCCGTGGTAGAATTTGATTCATTGCTAGTATAGCAATCCCACGTTTCCCTTCACTTCTGAGCTGTCAACGTTGTTCAACCCGTGCCAATTTCGCCAAGTTGTCATGGCCAAAGGGTACATCGTGGATAAAATGGAAAAGTTAGCGTTGCATTGGATAGGAAAGGAGCGATTGAAGTACGCATATGGCGCAGTGTTGGCGCGGGCTGAGCACCTTGTGCCACCGCACACGCTGTTCAACCACGATGGATTTCATCTAGGTCCCAGCCGCGCAGCATCAATCTCGATTCCAAGCAATCGCGGTAGGCTATATCCTGGCGGTGCGAGCAAGGCAGCGTTTCGGTGGGTGGCCGCACGGATGAATAGGTTGATCTCGGAGCATCATGCATTGCGCTAAGTCTCAAATAAACATACTGATGGCAGATATTCAAAACAGGAATGTAAAGAAAGGTAAAGGTGCTCGCGAGCACGTTAACAGTTCCTTCTAAGTACACAAGCTAAGATTAGAAGTAGCAAAAGGGCGAACCGCGCAACGACCATCTCTCAGCACGGGTCGCTGGCAAGCACAACCTCCTCGTTCCCGGTGTCGTCTTCCACCCCTTTGTCGCCGGCGAAGGCGGGCGCTATCTGCTATAGCTCCACCATGTGCTCGGCGGCCCCGTCTACCAGCGCATGCATGGGCCCAGGCTACCTTGGGGGCTAGCGCGGACCGCGGAGTGGTCGAAGGCAACGTCGCGACTAGCGTAGCAAGCCAGCACATAGCGCGTGGCACCGGTGGCCGCAGCACGTCCGCCGTATGCCGCACGTTGCTCCAGCAACCGCGGCAGAGCTTCAAGTGCCACGACGGTGCGGCAATCGCCAAGGGCGTACTGCGCCACCGTGGGCTCTCGCGACTAGTGCAAGTCCATACCCAGCAGCTCGAGGCTTCCGAGGAAGCTTCGGAACGCGGGGTGCAGCATGCCCGTTGAGGAGGCTAGGCGCTCGCGTATTTCCATGTGCGCGCTGGTTGCCACCTCGGCTTACGCTACGGCGGCGACAGTGGTGGCTTAGACCTGGCCCGCCAGCACCTCGCTCGGCACGCTCCTGCTCTAGCTCCACGCGCAGCATCTCCACCGCGCGAAAGAGCAGTGCCTCGCGACCGGCACAAGCCAAAGCATAGGTGCGCAGTGCAATGTGGAGTTCGCTCAGCTCGGCGACGAACATGCCAAGCGTGTCTTCTTCTGCATGGGGCGTGGCGAGCGCAAGCACCTCCCCTTCGGCGACGCATGGCTGAGCCCCCTCGTGGCGGGAGGAGGATCGGTCGAGGTCTTCGTCACTGCAGGACGTGGTGGCGGGATAGGTGTTGCACTGGCACACTGGAGCTGGCGCCAGCGTCACCTCTGCAAAAGAACACATGAAGAGATAAGGGATAGACGAAGGTACGAAGGCAACGCTTACCTAGGTTTAGCTTTTAAGAGCTTACGTGGCAGGAAGCCCCCTAAAGTTGTACATTAAAGGAGGCAAGGAGAACCGACGCATGGCCGGGAGCCTTGGTGCAGCAGCGCGTAGTTGCATCGGAGCAACGACGCCTACTCGTTGGTGGCACCGGTGTTCCCTCAGGCGCCCCGGCTCCTGTCTAGGCGGTCGTGGCGTTAGGAGCAGCCACCGAGGTAGTGGCAGGCATAGGCGCCGAGGGGAGCGTCGGGGCTTTTGCGGTGGCGGCCGCGGGCACCGTCGGAAGCGGAGACGGCGTCATCTCTGAAGAAGTTGCATGTTGACGTCAAATAAGCAACAATTTTATACGTCAACATTTTCTGGAATTCCGGTATTTCGAAGGAAAAACATGGTTTATACTTGCATTTTATTTATTCTAATAAAGTTTCATAAGTTTTGGTGAGTTTTGGGTCTACAGCTACAAAATGGGAAGAACCGAGGCCGAACCGGGCAAAAAACAGGCCGGCCAACCCACCCAAGGCCGGCCGACCTGGCCACGTCACCAATCCGGCTCCAGCTTTGCTCAAGTGGCACAAAAACACAAATTGAAGACATCTACACCATCAAGCATGTCAACTTGATCCACTGGTTTAAGGGGTTAATCTACACCATCAAGCAAGCATCCTAGAAGAAATCCACGGCCGGGAGGTGAAGAAGGTGGGTCGGCCGACCCACCTAGGCCGGTCGACCCCCTCTTGAGGCCCCTCGGATTTCCCTTTGGAGGGTGGCAAGATGACACATGTCCCAAGAGGTGGCACCCTCTTATTGGCTCCGGAACACTATGAAAGGACCCCTACACCTCACTTTTGGAGAACACACAACACATTCCTCACTTTCATTCCACTTATTAAAGTAGCTCTTAGTTAGTAGTAGTTGGGAGTTCGAGTCAAGTCGGGCTGAAGCTTGGAGTTCCGGAAGTGCCTTCGGGAATTCGAGTAATAGCTCTTGTACCCTTTCCTAATTGTTTCCATTAGTGAGATCACTTCATTCATTGCTTATGTGTTGAACTTTATTTGAGCTGAGTATATTTACATAAATGAGTTGTGTAGATTTGCCTTACCGGTAGCTTGTATTCGTCTGGAATCAGTTTAGGTTCTCACTCATATACTGTTAGAGCCAGGCATTGAACCTAGATCAACTTCTTTTTGGTACTGAGGAAGATTGATTAGAAATAGTAGCAGACGTGGTGTCTGAGACTAGGACTAACTCGGTTTACACCCGGGCCCACGTATATGTGGTAGGTGGTAGGTGGTGACAGCCCTATCCATCCGTAGATACTAAGTATCTCGTGCGTAACCCACAGCGTCCGGCTTTGGACCAGTAGAGCCCTATCGGAATGATCATAACCATTCGGAATTCCAATTCAGGATAGCGGGTGGTAGTGAATGTCCGAGCTCCGACGACGAATACCAAATGAACCACTAGTTGATTACCCAAGCTCACTCAATACGCTCCCGCTGGCGCGGAGGGCGGAGGCATCAGGAATTGACCCCCCGCATGCAGCGGGGGGGAGAAGGAGGAGGCGGTGGTAGAGCCGGCGCGGCCAGGCGAGGCCTCTTTGGGTCCGTACGTCGTAGCCAGCGTCATCGCCGCCATCAGCCACCGGGCGCTGGCCAGCAGCATGGTCATCCACCAATGGCGGCTCGAGGGTCCGGAGGGCGCGTCGAGCGTCGGGTCACGAGCCCGGTGGCATTCATGGTGGGAAGTGAAACAACCCAACTAATATACCCTTATTGTTAGCGGTGATTACCTAAATAAAAATAGCTTAACTACGACTATTAGCTTGTGATAAATATGCGGGTCGTTACAGGAAGCGAGGCCAGCAAGGCGGCGCGCTCCATCGCCACCAACTCACAGAGTGGGAGGACACCGCTGGGAAGACTCGTAGCGCGGGTGCCGATGGGGATCAAGATGGTGAGTTACCCTGTAAGGACATCCTCCGACAGGTTACCCGAGGCTGAAAGGAAAAAGGAGACAACGAAATCAGAAGAATAAGAGAGCGGTAATCATCGAATCGAGCGGTGTTGGAGCTTACCGCCACGGTGGAGGCGGGTGCAACCGTCATCGTCAGTGTACATCAAGGCGTCATGGGCTAACTCACGCAGCAAGCAGATCTGTCACCTCAAGTAGTTCTCCAGCACGTGGGCTCCGGTGAGTCCATAGCAGCAGAGGTCCTCGTTGCGGTTGACCATGGTGCGGAGCTCAAGGAGTCCTCCGACATTGACTCCCACTCATCAGTAGGGGTGGCCGGCCCCGAGGGTAGCCCCAGCTCGTCGCCGACATAGAGCCTGGAGCTTTTCCAGTTTCGCCAGCTCTTCCTGGTCTGAACGGCCTGGGGCCGACTCCAAGAGCATGGGCCGTGTCAGCCTTCCCGTGACGTTCGGGGACGCCGACAACTTCCGCACGGAGATGATAGAGTTCGAGGTGATGGATTTTGATGTCCCGTACAACCACTGCTTAGTCGACCGGCGTTGACCAAGTTCACGACGACAACCCACTATGCATAAATGGTGGAGAAGATCCCTGGGCCCGGCGGCCCCATCGTCGTCAAGGTCGATAGACCTAAAGCCCTCCGGTGCGACAAGAGGGCGCTGGACATGGCTGGCACCATGTGTGCTCAGGCGTCCAGTGCCGCTCTCCCGAGGGCTCCTCCAGCAAAGTCCCGTCCTCTCTTGGATCCTCTAGCGAGGTTAAGGTGGTCTCCCTAAGCGACGTCAAGCCGACCAAGACCGTCAAGGTGGGCATCGGCCTTGGCGCTAATTAGGAAGACGCGCTTGTCACCTTCCTTCGGTCAAACAAAGATGTGTTTGCTTGGCAACCGTCTGACATGATTGGGGTCCCCAGGGAGGTGATTGAGCACCGACTGGCAACATTCCAAAGCGCGCGCCCGATCATGTAGAAGATCCGGAAGCAGTCGCCGGAGCGTCAAGACGCCATTTGCGTAGAGTTGGACAAGCTGCTAGAGATCGGGGTGGTCAGGAGTGTCGCTCATGTCGAGTGGCTCGCAAACCCTATCCTCATCATGAAATCTAACGGGTGCTGGAGGATGTGCGTGTGCTTCACCGACCTCAACAAGGCAAGCCCCAAGGACCCGTACCTATTGCCCCGCATCGACCTTGTCAATGACTCCACGGCGGGGTGTGAGCTGCTATGCCTTCTAGACTCGTACTTCAGGTACCACCAGATCAGTATGGCGCTAGAAGACGGGACAATCTCCTTGCAGTTAACATAAATAAATGACCAAGGTGTTTGCCCCTATCTGTTCGTCACGCACGCATCCCCGATGATGTTAGCAGCCACTACGAGGATTTGTGCAGCTCAAATATGAAAGAACACGAACTAATCATTTGATAACATAGCGCACCTGCGCGTCAAGGGTGACAATCCACGATCCTCTACTTGCATGAGATCTTGGGTGAATCGCGGTAGAAAATTTTGAATTTGTGCTCGCGTAGCCTACACGTTTCCCAGCAGTAACATCTCTTATTTAATTTATCCGAGGAGCTATGAATATAAAAGAAATTCTATACACACATGGATATGGATATCTTTGGACATCCTACGCCATTGAAGTAGGCGTCAAGTCTTCAAGAAGGTTTCACGATCTTCCATGTTGAGGCCGGAGTCCATATACACGTGTTTCTCGCTAAAACATGACGTGACATGTCTCAGTAGCCGAGATCTTGGTCTTGAAAGATACCCATGAGCTAGGATACTCATGAGTCAAATCTCGATCTTCTAAATCCTTTGCTAGATCATGCTCATAAAACACGACCTAGGGTAGCATGCAACTCCCCCTAGGTGATGTATCTAGGTGTAGGATAAGGTGGACCCAATTAACTAGAGGACTTGTACTAAAATTATATTTTACCCAATCCTCGACAAGTCTTGTAAACCAAGTGTAGGAGGAGGATCACAAAAAAAAAACCATTGAATTATACCTCGACATCCTTGTAAATTTTCATCATATGAAATTTCCTTTTGTATACACCTCTTCTTATTTGTACGTTATGGCAATTGCCATATATAAACGAGATGTTGGGTTATAATTTTCAACTAAAGAGAGGTTTGAAGGAAGATAAAGTCTCGTGTTTCCATGTTCATCTAAGCATCATGAATCACTTGGGGAGAGAAAGTGAAAAGGGGTGAAATCTTTGGTCTCTCAAAACTATAGATTAGTTGTGAATGGCAGGATTAATTTTTTTTGCACACCAACAGTAGCCTCCTAGTCAGTTATGCCATGCATACAACTTGGGATGCAGGAGTTTGGTGGGACCGTGGGAGGGAAGGAGAATGGAATGCGAGCTTAGGAAAAAAGAAAGGCGAGCACCAGGCGCCGGACGTTCGGATGGACGCGCCAGCGCCGGACGTCCGATCCTTCGGCACCGCGCGCATCCAACGCGCCCGCATGCCCCGCGTGATCAGATCAGTACGAGCGCTTGCTAGCTGCAGTTGATTAAATTTCCAATAAACTTCTGATTTTTGTATAAAATTCAAACAGTGTTCAAAATGCGTAGAGTAAATTTCATAATTCTTCTAAAATCGAGAACAACCCATTTTAAATACTTTTTAAATTTTTTGTTTTTTGATTTTTCACTTTTTCATTTTTATTTATGTGAAACTAAGAGAAGGCACTTATGAAACTTACATCTATACTAGCGAAACGTGGCCGTGTACTGATAAACTTGGCCGTGTGCTGATGAAATCTAATGAAACTTGGATGAAACTTCGATGTAACTTGATGAAACTTGGATGAAACCTGTTGAAACTTGAATTGACTTGATGAAACTTGAAGAAACTTGTATGAGACCAGTTGAAACTTAATGAAACTTGCATTAAACCTGATGAAACTTGACAGTTCGGCAAGTTTAACGAATATGAAATCTAAGTTTCAGTAGGCGAAACCCAAGTTTTAGTAGGCGAAACCTAAGTTTCACCAGGTAAGTTTGAAAAGTTATATGGCAACATATATCTAGTTTTGTTCATAAAAATACAAGAAACACGTTGGTGCGAAAGGTTTATGGATTAAAGCACCCAGTCAAAAATTATGGTCACCAAAAGAAAAAATTCTGTGGAATCCACCTGCATGCCGGCATAGTGTATCCCCTGCGCGTTTCGCGCAGGGCGCGCGTGAGGCCGGACGCGCCGGCCCTCCGGGCTCTAGCGTATCCGAAAAAGAAAGCGATAGCTTTTACGTTGAAAAATGTTAATAATAGCATAACTTTGAGAGTTACTACCTCCGATCACAAAAAGAAGTCGTCATTGACATTTGAACACGTCTTTTACCATTCGTGTTATTTAAAAATTTAGTTCAAATATATAAAAATTTAGTTCAAATATATAAAGATATAAGTTATACTTAAAATACAATTAATAATAAACCAAATCATAACAAAATAAATAATATTTATATAACTTTTTTTAATAAGACGAATGGTCCAATGTGTGTCTAAAAGTCAACGACTTCTTTTTGTGACCGGAGAGAGTACAAATCTGTGGTCGCATGAGACTATTTTAAATTTTGTAATCACGTATATGTGAAACCGCTGATGAGGAGTATGCAAATAAATAAAAGAAGGCAATAGGATGCCATTGCGCTCAGATTGCTTAGTATTTCTTTTTTGTGACAAGAGTACAAATTAGTGAGTAGTACTGTAATAAATATCACACACGCAAAAGGACACGCCAAGGTTCTGTGACCGTTGCACGCCCGGCGAGTAAAACCCCGACCCGACGAATTCAAACCCAATCACATGAAAAAAACCACAGCTGAAACAAACGGACAACGGGAAAATGTGTGAACCAGGCTGGTGTCCCCGTCCACGGCCACCCCGCCCGTGCCATACGTACGTACACCGACGGAGTCCCAGCTGTCAGCCATGGAATGTCGGAGCTCACCCGTCCCCTCCTGCGTCGGCTGCCGTGCTGCCCCTGCACTGGTCGGCGGGCCGGGACTCGAGAGGCCCGCCGATGGTTGGGCATCCGTCGGCGGACGAGGGGGACGGCAGCTCCATGCAGTTGTACGAGAGACACAGCGCCACGGAGTCCGGCAACGGCAGCGCCGGCAACGGGAAGCCCGTGAGGAAGTTGTGCTGAGCGTAGAAGGTGGTCATGCGCCCGGTGAACACGCTGTGGGCCACCGCCTCCGGCACCTGCCCGGAGATCCTGTTGTTGTTCACGTACAGGCTTTCCGCCGCCGCCAGCGCATCCGGAACCACGCCGGAGATGCCGTTGTGGCTAATGTCCACCACCGACCATGAGATCGGGCCAGAGCCAGAGGTGGATGCCGCCACGGCGAGTGGCCCAGTGAAGTTGTTGCGGGATAGCAGCAGCGAAGACGCGGTCGGGAGCGCGAACACTGCCGCTGGGATCGAACCGGAGAAGTTGTTCATCGACAAGTCAAGGAAGGCCAAGTCAGCTGGAGGCGAGCCGCTGCCGAAGGCTCCGTCGAGGCTCCCCTGCATTGAGTTGACAGCCACGGAGAAGTAGCGCACTGTCGGCGCCAGCGGCGGCAGCATCCCGGTAATGGCGTTCCGGCTCAGGTCGACGTGGAACAGCTGCGAGCTGGAAAATTGGGCTGGAAACTGCCCGGAGAGACCGCCGTTGTTCGCTAGGATCAGCACCTTGAGGCTCGGGGAAGACGGCAGCAGCAAGCCGCAGGGGATAGCGCCCTCGAGGCGGTTGTTGCCGAGGTCGAGCGTGTGCAGATCCGGCATCCCCGCGAGGGACTCGGGTACAGGCCCGGTCAGCTGGTTGCCCGAGAGCGACAGGAGGCGGAGGCGGCGGGGGCCCGACCCAATGTCCGGCGGGATGGCCCCGGTGACGCGGCCCGGGTAGAGAACCAGGTCCGTGAGCGCGGTGAGGCTGGCGAGCGAGGCGGGGAGCGTGCCGGCCAGGCCGGGGGAGTCGGCGAGGCCGGTGCCGAGCGTGAGCACGAAGACGCGGAGCGCGCCGGGGTCGTCCTCGTCGGGCGCGCACACGACGCCGGAATACGCGCACGGGCTGGGCGCGTCGTCCCACGACTCGAAGAAGCGAGAACCGGGCAGGTCCCGCAGTCCTGCTCGGACGTCGCGGAGAGCAGCGGCGTCGCGCTCACTCAGAGTGGCAGCCGCCCAGGCGGGCCGAGAGCCGAGCAGGCCCCGGAGGAGGAGGAGGAGGAGGAGGGAGAGTAGAGCGGGCACCGCCATCGCCATGTGCTTCTCCTCGGCCTCAGGGAAGCGGACAAGGCGCGCTGCGAGGCTAGTGTTGGGAAACGGGCTAGGGAGCGTTGTGGGAGAGGAGTCACTGGAGAGGGAACAGTCGAACAGAGGACGCCGAGCGAGCGAAGCGAGTGGATCTGGGCAGCGCAAAGCTCGGGGTTGGATTTAAGAGTGCATAGATGGGTGGGGTTGGCTGCATATTTCTCTGCTGCTTCTTTACCCCGCGGTCGGTTGGTGTACCGTGGTCTGGTTCGATAAAAGCTTAGCACTGCTGCCTGCGTTGCTGTGACCGGGCTGCCTACTGCCTAGGCTCTGCCGCCGTGGTGTCGTGCGGGACGGAGAGGGGTGGTTGTCTGTCCCGCTCGCGTACACGCTCGTACCCGTATGTCTTTGGAGGATCCGGATTCTCTGTTCTACTACATAGGACCACTCTGTCTTACGCTGTAGCCGGATACTAGTGTCCAGTGTAGAGAAAGGCTCTTCGTTTTTTTAGCAAAGGACAATAGAACTGGCGTCTATTGATCAAACAAAAAGAAATGTGCAAGCGATGGATTGCGCGGTGGCCAACGAGCGGGTGGAGGGAGCGGCTGCACCGGTGACTCGTGGCTTCGTGCTAGCTGGCGTCCGTCCTAGGTTCACGGCGAGCAGGTTGGTGCTTCGTGCGAGCTTCGCTTGGGCGCGAGCGAGGCGACGCCTGACGCGCCGGCGTTCTTATGTCGGCAATCTTTGTTGCAGGTGCGGAAGCCGTCGTTGCCTTTGAGACTACCGCTTGTGTTTTGCCATCGCAACTGCCGTCGACCTGCTGTTCTCAACCCCTTTGTTTTGCTTGATTAACAGCTTACAAAGTTTTTTTTCACTTTTTTATATTATTTTTTCAGTACTTCAGTATAGTGAAATTTATGTACAATCGTACTTTCACCGGTGCCATTTTCAAACAGCCCGAAACCATGGTTGCCATTTTTCAATCGCCTCAAGCAGAGATGCCATTTTAACAGATCATCCGTTCCAAACGTGCCATTATGGGGGAATAACGAGCCTGGGCTGATGAAATACGGGTCCAAATACAGAAATACGGTCTGATGGGGTGGGACCCACCTGTCAGCCTCTCTTGCTTCTTCTTCCTCCTCTCACACACACAGTCTCTCCCCCTCCATCGCCGCCTGCACCCGTCGCTGCCACCGCTAGAGCTGCTCGCCGCCGCCACTGTACCCGTCGCCAGAACCGCACCCACCGTCGCCGCCGCCGCCCGAGCTCCGCGCCTCGCTGTCGCCGGAGTTGGGGGAGGCGAACGGAGTTAGGGGCCGCCACCTCCTTGCGCCTTGCTATCCCCGGAGTTAGGGGAGGAGGCGACTGGAGCAGCGTTCCTCGCTCATCTCTGTCACTGCGTTCGCACTCTGCTCATCGAGCACGCACCGCCGCCACCATGATTTCAAGCTTCTTTGCCGGAACTGAAAAAGATGACCATGAAACCCAACCTTCCCCTTGAGCTCTTGCCCTGATTCATAGTCCCCGAGCACATCATCACCCTCCGCGTTAATTTCCTCCAGAATCAAGATCGGATTACTCATCAGAGCTACCTTGTCACCGATGAATCTCCGGCCTTGCCGCCATTGCCGCCGGGAGATCGAATCCGCATGGTAAATCCGAGCTGCGTGCGCGGGAGGATGAGCTTGCCGGCGTCGCGTGGGAGCTGCGCCCATGGGAGCATGAGCTCGCCGGCGTCGCGTGGGAGTTGCGCCCGTGGGAGGAGGAGCTCGCCGGCGTGCCTGGGAGCTGCTGCGCGCGTGGGAGGTGGAGCTCGCCGCCGTCTCATGGGAGCTATGGAGCTCGCCGGAGGATTTGGGGAAAATGAACGGGAGAGAGAGAAGTGAAGAGGAAGAAGAAACAGAGTAGCCAATGACAAGTGGGTCCACCGTATATGAGGTATTTCCATGTGTATTTGGAACATGTATTGCCTCTAAATCCTCATAATGGCACATTTGGAAAAGAAAAATAGTTAAAATGGCATCTCTTCTTAAGGCGATTGAAAAATGGCAACCGTGGTTTCGGGCTGTTTGAAAATAGCACCAGTGAAATTAACCCTAAAAAAATTGTCTGCACTAAATGCAAAACGTAGGTGCCTGCATTCAAGTCGATCCCAAAAGAATTACAAGGTGGGGGATTAGCCCCTCCCCCTGTGGAAGCAAAAGCAAAGGAGCTAAATTACTCCAAAACTAGACTGACTCCTACCGTCTCGCACAGATGCAGCTCGTCAGACAAGAGCTGTAGGAAGGGCAGGCGGGTTTTCTCCTCTGAGCGGAAAATGCAATTGTTGCGCTCGATTAAAGGTGCCAGATGGTCCCCGAAATGATCGAGAGAACACCCTTGTGGGACTCGAATTGAAGGATGTCCTCCTCCCACCAAGATTTGAGGCAAGCCCCCTTCCAGCGAGCCGGATCGAGGGCGGGCGCATTGAAGAGAGTAGACATACGTCTCTAGATGAAAGTGGTGAGGTCACATTATAGGAACATATGCTCTAGCGTCTCCGATTTCTTTCGACAGAGGGGGTAGAAGTAGGAGTTGGGAAGGTGCCAGCGTTGGAGGGTGTCCGCGGTGAGCACGCGCTTCTGCAGAAGAAGACAGGGGAAAAACTTGTATTGGAAGGGGGCCAGAGCATCCAAACATTAAGCAGTGAGCGAGCTGGACAGCGTCTAGTGCACTGCAGATGGTAGGCCAAACGGACCGAAAAGGAGCCATTTTGTTCGAAACGCCAGGAGCGCAGCTCATTCTCGGAGAGGGCGACGAGGGAAACCTTGCAGAGCAGCAAGATGAGTTTAGGGATCATTTGCGGTAGCATGCTCCCCCCTGAGATCGTTGAGCCAATTGTTGTTGGAGAGGGCGTCTTTGATAGACCTGCTCCGCTTTACGGAGGCTACGAAGAGCTGAGGAGCTAGGCCCTTTGGGGCGCAGCCGGAGAGTCAGAGATCCTCCAAGAAGGACAAAGAGGAGCCGTTTTCCAGGGTTATAGTGGAGCCCCAGCGTAAAAGGTCAGAGACCTACTGTGGAGGGGGATGAGAGGCCAGTCCAATGGGCATTGGTGGGGGACTTGCTTAGCCAGAGCCATCGGGTTCGGAGTGCCCCGTTGAAAAGTTTGAGGTCGAGGACCCCGAGGCCACCAAGGGAGGTAGGTGAGCAGACGACGGGCCAGCTGATCCTACATTTAACTCCGGATACGAAGTTGGAGCCCTTCCAGAGCCAGGCTCTTCTGATTTGATCAAGCTTCTGGATGACGGCCTTAGCTTGGATAGTTGGATGATGGAGAGAACGTAAGAAGGCAAGGTTGAAAGAACTGCCTTGAGCAAGGTCAGTCTACCCCCTCTTGACATAAGCGGCCCATGCCAGCCGGATAAGCGATTATGGATTTTGTCTATTAAGGGTTGGAAGTGGACACGGTGAAGATGTTTGGTGGATAAGGGAAACCCAAGATATTTGATGGGGAAGGACGCCCTTTCTGCTGGTAGGTCCTACAGGATGACATCCACATCAATATTTTTGCAACGGATTGAGCGACTTGGTTTTTTCGAAAAGTTAGTGTTCAGCCTAGTGATCAGCCAAATTCTTTT
The DNA here is from genome assembly GCA_005191435.1 of Raddia distichophylla. NCBI lineage: Eukaryota > Viridiplantae > Streptophyta > Magnoliopsida > Poales > Poaceae > Raddia > Raddia distichophylla. Next base: position 816,261 of record SPJY01003962.1, read on the forward strand.
AGGACGAGCGAGAGGGCAGATTCATCTTCCTTAACAGGGTTAAGGAAGATCGTCGGGTCCCGTTTTGGATCTGAGACATTTGGTTTTCAGTCGGACGCGAGATATGTTCTGCCTTTTGAGTTTTCAAGTCCTTCTCACGCAAACCATCCATAATAGGCAGCCGGGCCGGGCGTTGTACCCTCTGCGTTTGGTCATGATGGGTTGGCATGCGGGTAAAGCAGCTTTGCTTCATTTTATGGTGGATTTGCGTATCTACTAAGTATGCCGTCTGTACAGCACGCCGTGCAGTTTTTATGCTGTAGGCTGTAATCGATTAGCATACTTGAAAATGCCCACTCATCACCAACGTACGCTGTGGAATTTAGCTCGGCTTTTCTATAATTGTGCATTCATACGATTTTGACATTTTAGAACGGAAATCAAACGAACGCGATGTCTTGTTAAATCTCCTATTAAATTGAACCAGTCCGCAATAAAATTTTTCCGGTTGCAAAGCGGAAAAAATGGTTTCCTAAAAGTATGTCCAATGTTAAATCCTTCTCCTATTCAATTATAGCAAAACTGTACTATTCACATGGCTTTCTTGCCTAAAAAACATCGCCTTTTTTCCTTGTCCTTCATATGTCTTATATTTTATTCTCAAGCTCTTTTTAACTGCATTTCCCCAATAATGACAACTATGTTAAATGTATACATAGCTATATGACAAGACGAATCTCGCTTCGCGCTTGTGATCCACTGTTCCCGCGCTCGTTCCACTTTAGTACACAGCTCCACATGGCTTTTTTTCACACCACCCTCCCTCGTCATGTTTCATTTGGAGGTCCTCCCACCAATATCCAAGTTTGGCGACCCTGGGGCATCCCATGACGCAGCATACCGCTGCCCCTCTCTCTCTCCTTGGCTTCCATACTCTTCCCCTTTCGCTTTTCTCCCCTGCGCTCATGCGGGCCTTAGAGTAAGGAGATGGTGGCACTATCATGGCCACGTCTGCCTAGATTTGAGCTAGGGCAGGGCGTGTTGCTACCAGTAGCACGTCCCAGGCCGCTTGTCACTGGTAGGTGCGTTTTAGATCTGGAGTTCCTCGTCTCTCTTTCTCTCCCCTTCCTTCCTTTAAATTACAAATTTCATACTTTTTTTGGTTGGATCAATATGTGTTTGAGTTCTGATCTTTGGATCTATAAGATTTTTTTTTTTGCAAAATCTCAATGTGGGGTTTTGACATTATCTTGGGAAGTTTTATGGTTGCAAAATCTTGCCATCATGCTGTGTTTTGTGTGTTACGTCAGATTTTTTTTGATAGAGTTTCTAGTGTTTCATATTATGTTTCTAGTGTTTGATATGGTATTTCATGTGTTTCAACTGGTGTTTGCGATGAGATGTTTCGAGTGTTTTATGAGGTGCTTCATGTGTTTCAACCATTGCCTACATCAGGGTCTAGGGAGATAATCCTTGCGCCGTGGCTCCACCCAACATGAGTGGGAGGAGTGAGATGGCCGAGCACCGCTGCTCCGCACCATGCGATTGGGGGAGGTGGAGGCTAGAGATGCAGGCGGTGCAGGCCGGCAAACATGCCTAGAAACCAAGCCCGCAAGCACGCCACACTCAAATACCCTCACCCAAAACTTCCATAGGGTATCCGCCTCACCCCATGCCCACGCCGCCTCGCCTAATCGAACCCTAGCCGCCGCCTCCTCAATGCCCGGGCGCGCGGCGTAGTCTCCTCCTTCGGTAGCAGAGTGGTGACATGCCTGCGAGGTTGCGATCTTGGATCCGATGCCCATCGGCCAGGCCACCTGCTCCGGCTCTGCGTGGTTGCCTCGGCGAGATGCCGCCACGATGCTACCTCCAATGACCACCGGCGAGGTAACCTCCTCCGCCTCGATCGTTGTGGAGGTAAACCATTCATGTTCTTGTCTTCCACATGCTTCTCTCTGTACATCTCTCTTAGGCGTTGGATGCAAGGGAACAAGGGCCTCCCTCTCTCTCTCACCCTATCTGGATTTCTTTCTCTAGCAGTGGCTCTCCACGTGGAAATCTCTCCCTCTCCCTCCTAAAATTTCTCACTCGGTATCCTATATTGTGAAGTGAAAATAGGAAGAACAGGGAGGAGCATGCAACGGGATGAGCAGAGTAGCTATTTTTCGTGTGTGCAAGAAAGAGTATAATCTTTTTTTTCATTCCTGTTCTTATTCTATTATTGTTTCTTACCTAGATTTACATATAACAATGCACAAAATTACTGAACTAATACATCTATGGATGTTTTAATGTTGATAGCTGAAACAATAATTTAAGCAGGAACTCAAATTTAATTTTAATGTTGATTTTTAGAATATAAAATAAACATCTATTTGTAATTGGTAGACCCTCCAATGTGCTCAGAAGCTAACAAATAAAGAATGTAGCATATCTCAATTTGAAAAATAGGTCTGTGCTTGACTAATTCATTAGCTACCGCATGTATTTGTGTTCTTTTATATCCATCCTCAAGAGTAATTATGTGCTTGAATTAGTTTATGGCCACATGTACATTGGCGGCTTTCCATAATTTTTTTATGATACATAATATCAACAAGTTGTTTTTTCCATGGTTAGTAATATGTATTATTTTGTAGATATTGTCTATGATGCTCAAGAAGGGTTAGAAGTGGACCATTCAATGGTGAATGCTGCTGAAGATCCTCAAGAGAAGGTGGGGATTTCATTGAGCCACTTGTTGAAGGAGAAGCAAAAAACTCGAGGGATGAAGCGACTGAGATCAGGTGGTAGTTAGGTCTCCAGGATTAAGGATTATGTTGCAGTCATGTTCTAAGACACGTGTAACATCCCCATATGTAATGTCTCCCACTATTGGGATTTCGACGAAAGCAAGGTCTCCATTAGCAATGTCTTCATCACCATCATTTGGACATGGTAAGCTTACAATTTGTCGTCGTTTTTTTTCTACTGCCAATTTCATCTTGTTTAGTTGGAAGTATTGTCTAGTGCATTTTGTTTGGCACAAATATGTTGCTTACATACTGTAGTCTACTACATTTTCAATTGTTGTTTAGATACAGATGTTTGTCATTGCATGTATATGGCTAATTGTCGTTCTTTATATATGTTCCTATCCAAATGAATTAAGATCTTCAATTAGAACTAGAAGACGCAAGTTTACTTTAGAAATTTGGAATGACTTTAAGCCTTTCTACGATGGTAAAAAGCTTTTCGGAGCTAGCTTTCTTCATTGTAATAGATACTTCAATGCTGAAAGAAATAATGGCACAAGTGCTTGCCGTAGACATCTGGATGGTTGTGAGGAAAGAGCTAGATTGCATCAAATGATAGACCAAATAAATCCTACAAATTTGCCCGCACATGCATCTGTCTTGAAAAAAATGGAAATTTGATGAAGATGCCTCTCAAGAAGAACTTGTGAAATTGATAGTTTTGCATGAACTGCCCTTTAGAATTGTTGAATACCCAAGATTCAAGAGTTTTGTGGCTAGTCAGAATCCACTATTTAGACTTATTTCTAGAACTACAATCAAAACCGACTACCTCGGTGCGTATGAGAACGAAAAGTTAGCTTTACGGGATGTTTTGAAAAAATTAACCTATAGGGTACCTCGCACGGCTGATATGTGGTCCTCAAATCAAACCTTGGGCTATTTATGTGTCACCTGCTAGTTTATTGATAATAAATGGAAGAAGCAAAAACAGATAATAAGGTTTATGTTAGCGGAGACACCACATGACGCTAGGAGAATGCTTAACGCAATGATGAAGAGTATTCAGGATTGGCAAATAGAGGATAGACTTTTCACTGTTGCGTTAGACAACGCGTCAGTCATTGACTCCATGGTGTCTTCATTGCAAAAGAATCTAGTCCATGTGCTGCCATGTAAAGGACTATTGCTCCATGGCCGATGTGCAGCGCATATTCTTAATCTCATTGTTCAAGAAGGATTGAAATTCATTAGTGGTGCTACTAACAACATAAGGGACAACATCAAATACGTGAAGAGTTCATAGTCTAACAAGCAAAGGTTTAAAGAAATGATTGATCAAGCGGGTATATCATGTGAAAAACGCCCGTCACTTGATGTATCTACCCGCTGGAATTCAACTTATCTAATGCTCAAATCAGCTTTGGTGTTTAGAAGAGCGTTTGAAGCATTAGCACGGGATGACACAAATTATGTGCATGCACCTTCATCAAAAGAATGGGAGATGGCACAAAATATTTGCAATATGTTGAGAGTTTTTTACAATGCCACTTTAGCTGTGTCGGCTTCCAAACATCCTACTATCTCAAGCTACTTTCATGAGATGTGGGAGGTGAAGAAATTATTGGGTAGAGAAGCATCTAATCCTGATATTTCCATTGAATGCATGGTAGAACAGATGAATGCAAAATTTCAAAAGTATTGGGACATGTCCTTTTTGACAATTTGTGTTCCTATTGTGTTAGATCCAAGGTTTAAGATAGGCTTCCTTGAGTATCGCTTGGGCAAGGGATTTGGGAATAAGGCAGCAAGATACCTTTCTGAAGTGAAGAAGGTCATCAGAACTCTCTTCGATGACTATTCAATGGAAGTAGGAGCCTCGGGATTTGAGAATTTAGAAGGAGACAATCGTGGTGAGACACATGTTGATGAAAACTACCCATGGGCAGATTGGGGCCAACATCTCATTGAGCGGCAAAGGGACAGGTCAAACAAACTTGAGAAATATTTGGAAGAAGAACCAGTCCAAATAGTAAAGGATTTTGACATCTTGCAGTATTGGATGATGTATTCCTCAAAGTATCATGTACTATCTCGTATATCTTATGATTTGTTGGATGTGCCTGCATCTACTGTAGCTTCAGAATCAGTGTTTTCCAGTGGTGAGAGAGTTATAAGTGACTACAGGAGTAGGTTATCCACTAAAACAGTAGAAGCACTCATTTGTCTTCAAGACTGGATACGAGCTGATGGTAAATTATTGAACACATTAGTTGTTGTTATACATGACTTGCTATATTATTCATAACTGATTCAATTTTATTGTTTCAGAACCTAGCAGCAGTACTTCAACAAGTTAGGAAGGGGATGGAGATGATATGCTTTAACTAATTTACATCTCAGGTAATTTGCTATCAAATACATGCATAAGGTGTCTAGTGTATAAGTGGTTTTTGTCTAATTACACTTAGTGCACAATTGAAACTTGATTGTTGAATTGCATAATCTGCTGCTAATGTATGGTAAATGCAGTATATAACTATGCTAACATGGTCACTTTTTATCAGTTCAGCAGCGACACCAACTTCATTTGCTGAGTGCCCTGCATCTGGAACCACCTGCATCCAGTAGAGGATATGAGTTGCTTCTCCAAACTGATTCCTTGCCTATATGGTTTTGTAGATTTTGCATGAGAAATTTGAAGAATGTGAAGCAGAAATTACTTCCCACATGTGCTTTTACGGAAATCATGCACTGAGATGTTATTTGCTGAAGTTATTTGCTGGTATTCAGCTAGATGTTCTTAATAATTTTTAAGGGAATTCTCACGAAGATCTTCTGTAATAGTGACAGTTTATTTGCTGCTCTGTAGTTTCATCATGACCTAAATTATTTTGGTATTCTTTGACATTATTTACTCTAATTATTTGCTGCTATGTAGCTTTATCATGAGCTAGGCATGTACAGGAACGTGGTATTTGCAGGCTGTTAGTGCGGGTAACACAGCGGTACAGTTATGTGGTACAGGAATATGGTATTAGCGCGTAACGCAGCGGATATTAGCAAAATCGCGGTTCTTTGTGCGGATAGCATCAGCGGGTATTAAGCAACCTCTCCAGCGATGTGGCGGTTGTTGCGATCGGTTGTGGGCTGGCCGCAGGCTGCACCGCTTGCATCCCTAGTGGAGGCATGGAACGGTAGGAGAGGATTGCTGCTCGGGGGAGAAAAGGGGCCATCAATCTGCTTGTGATAATTTGTCGAGTTTCTATATTGTATGTTCATATAAATGGACGGTATGCCGTCCCATAGTCACAATCAAAGGTATAGCGGCCCTTCTCTGTGTCTATTTTGTCATCTTATCTACCTTTTCTCTTCAGATCAATGCGTTAACACCTACATGTAACACGTGTCTCCTAGTTAAAAGATAAGATGGTGAGGTGCTAAGGTAAGCTCAGGGTTCGTTTGGTTAGCTGTATGAGATGATTGTTGTATAGGATGGTACATAATATGTGTCCATCCATGTGTTTGGTTGGGTGAGTTGTACCAAATCATCCTGAACCGTGGAATATAGAAAACTGAAATATTCCCTGGGTATGTTTTACGACTCCATTCGCTCGATTTGGCTGAACGACGACATACAACTTTCAACAACAAGTTGTCAGTTCTTCTTTTTTTTTTATGTTGTAACATACCAAATTTTAAATTTAATTTAATTTTCAATTTAGCTTGGAAAATCTGATTTCAATTTTAATTTAAAATTTTGAATTTTTGAAACAGAGTTGAATTTTGAATTTCAAAACATGTTTGAATTTTAAAAATTTTGATTTGAATTTTTAATCAAGCTTGAATCTTGAATTTAAAATCCAATTTGACTTCAGAAATTAAATTTTAAATTAAACTTTAAATTTTTGTTGATTTGAATTGAAAATTGGTTTGAATATTGAAACTAGCTGGAATCTTGAATTGAAAATCTGATTTAATTTCTAGATTTAAAATTTGGATTGAATTTGAATTTTGTTTGAAATTCAAATTTAAAATTTGATTCTATTTAAATTCAATTAAATTTCAAATGCTAAATGTTGTTTTAATTTAACATTAGATTTGAATTCAAAAACCAATTTTATTTGATGATATCTGAATACTCGATCCTTCCAATATTATCCTGTATGAGAACTAAACAAAATTTTGTACGATCCCATTCATCAAACCAAACATTCCACTTTAATCATACCGTATAGAGCCAACCCATTCAACCTCTACCATCCCACACAGATTTAATCTTGTTCAGGCAACCAAACACACGTAAAGCCAATGGGCCGATAGTCTCGCCATTAGACATACTATATGCGGTTAAATTGTACACATGCCATGGATTTAAAAGTAGCACAAACCTTTCCTCCTATGAATGGTATTACGAATAATAATAATAATAATAATAATAATAATAATAATAATAATAATAATAATAATAATAATAATAATAATGCAGCGCATTTGTTAGAAAGATTTGTACATAAATATTTTTATCTAATCCCCGATAGCTAATCGACGCTCAAGTGAACCACTAAACTGGTTGGGCTTTTCTCTTGAGCCCTTTAGCCTATTTGGAGGGATTGGGCCTGTCACCCTCAATTTTAACTTACCTTGAGGGTCGACGATCCCGTGCACTAGCCCCTAGATCAGTCCGCTAGCGGGGAAGACCAAGTAGCTGATACAAGCATACATTGATAGAATAAAATCCTGAGTACTACAACACAGAGTTGCGCCCGTAGGCGACTATAGTAAGGTGGCCCATACACACCTTAGCTTAGAAAAGAATAGTTTTAGAGTTTACAGCGGTCTCCAAAATATCTACCAAAAAGAATCCCTTATCGACTACAGTCCATCAGCGACTGGAGCGGCCCCTAAGACTCCTCGGGTCCACCATGGTCCTGTTCGTCGTCTTCGAGACACGCGTAAGGGTCATCTTCGACTCCATCGTCTTAAGAAAGGTAAGTAGGTGATGTCAGCGTCATCCAAACGCTGGCTAGTTAACACTTCCCTTAATGCATTTAGTGTATAGGGCTTTATTTGAAGGAGAGGGTTATTTTATTTGCGTAAAGCCAAGTTTATATAAGACTTTTGGAAACAACCTAACTAGAATTATCTAGTACTTGTCTTGTTAAATATAATAATCAAAGGTTTCCATCTTAATCATGCATCCCGAACCCAACTATCACCCATACACGACAATCAACACTCAAATCGACCAACCCTCAATCATATATCCGACCAGCTTTACACAATCACCATACCAGCTTATGCACAATTAACACACAAATTGACGAACCCTCGATCATGAACCCCATCAGCTTACACAATCACCATACCAGCGGATACTTTCCAGACTTTCTTCTGGTTACCCCCCAACCATTCCTAGTTCTGCCATCATGCCAGGATTTGACGAATCCTGTTGGAGACCACACATGCCATGGCGTGATCATCCTGACCTAGTAGGGTTGCCGGCCCTCCCTAGCTGACCGTCACCCTGGGGATGTGTGCCCTTTTTCACCCTCGGTGAAGGCCAATTCCGGTCCCCTATCGAGACTGGTCCCAGAGGGCCTCCACAGAGTGCTCACACCTGGTGATCCACATCCCGTGCTCCGCGCGATGGCCATGCGTTGTGTTGGAACCATCCCTCAGATGGCAGCGCTCCCCCGCTACGTGTGTTAATCCGCGCTCCTCCTGGTTAAGCCCTGGCTATCCCCAGCACTAGGCATCTCGTGCCTTAATCATCCATCAGGATGTCCAAATCCCACTAGGGGCAACCCACCAACCTTTCTCTACTTCCACGGTCATCGACCACACCACACCACACACTTGGACTTTCCCAACCGATCGATCCAAACCGACCAAGTTCCCACATATCCATACCCACAAGCACAAGCAGCCCAACATGCATCTACCAGCCCTAACTGTCACATGTCAAATCATATTGAATGAGAATCATGAATGTCTGGTGAATATGGGTTCAGCGTTCCGTGGCGATTAGCCAGAAGATTTGTTAAGCCTAAGCCGTTCTAAGCAAGTTTTACCCATTAGGTAGGGTTAAAGTGGTTACCAGACTAATCATAGGCTAACAAGAGCAATGACAATCAAGGCAGTCATTAAGGCTAAACATTTTAAGGCAGGCATGTATAAGTATAACATGATTAACAATTATGCAATCTAATAAGCATGC